>CM047808.1:49361542-49556542 GCA_026214975.1 Gentiana macrophylla | reverse complement strand
TGACATGTTGATGGAATGAAGTGCACCCTAGATTGAGTCGGTCTCACAAAGATAATTTTTAAATGATAAACCTTAATTGATTTGTAGCTTCTACCTCTTATTGAGTATTTTGTACTTACCTCAAATTCATTGTTTTCTATGTGTTTGGGGTAGAGAAGATGAACAGGTTGATCCAGAGATCTATGAGGACTTTGACAACGACGTTTAAGGACGTCGAAGTTGAAGAGTTTATTTATTCATGTTTTCATTTACACGTTAGACTTGAAGTTTGTTTGGAAACTTGTAATTTCCTTTTAGTATACTTTCAGAGGTTTTTCGTACGTTTTGGTTTTCGTTTGGTTTTATTTCCAATGTAATATATGTTACATTCCTATCTTTAGTTGAATTTCTATTCTCAGATGTTTGAGGAAAAGAAATTTACCCGAGTCTTTTGCTTCTGTTTTTCTTAACTCGATACGACGTAGTAGAGGCTTACTTATAAAGTGCAATTATTTTATTTTATACATGCCGAACGTTCCTTTTCCGGATAAGGACTCGGTGTCCGGGAACTGGGCATTGCAGTTGGTATCAGAGAGAAGCGTCTATTAGACTTCCTTCCTTAAGATAAGATCTCTTTAGACCACATAGTAACATTCTGATACTTATTGATCTTTCAGAATGTTAGGTAACCTCATAGATACTTGTGTTGATAAGTTTGGAATCGGAAGTTCTAGGGCCCAGCAAGAAGCGTGTGGTTTGGTTCAAGATGGGGGTCTAGTAGTTGTGGTTCATCTAGAAGATATTGATGACCGTGTTGGAATTTACCATTGAAAAAGAAGAAGAAAATGACCCTATAGTTTTGAATTATACGAATCATGGTGTAATTCTTGGTATAGGTCGGCTATTCAAATTTTTGTTTACATGGGTTGTAAACATAAGGAAGTACCTTCCCGTGAGGAATGCACCGAGTAGAAGTGGAATAGTGCATTTTCAGTTGTTCAAGAATGGTTTATCCCATGAGATCCAAGCGGGAAGGTTGGGAAGTACACCAAGGAACATGGTTGAATGTTGAACAACGTATTGAAAGCTGAGACCTTCAAGGACAAGCCTTCAGTCATTAATGGTGATAAGAGGAACTCAAAATCAAGGAACCGGGAAAGGCGGCCTGAGTCGGCTGTTCGAGTTTTCGCCGTGGATACAGAGTATGCCGAACCGGATGATAATGTTATCTCAGGTAAGATAATATTAGACAACTTAGCAGTTACGGCTTTGTTTGATAAGGGAGCGTCTAACATGTTTGTGTCGTCTAAAATAGCTAAGAAGTTGAATGTACCTTCGGAGACCTTAAGAAATACCTTGGAGATAACTACACCACTAGGAAAGGTAACTAAGGTAACTAGGACGATACCTCAAGTGGATGTTCGAGTTGGATCTTATCGTTGTAAAAGTGACTTTACGGTTTTGGACTTTTCGGATTTCGACGTAATTCTTGGAATAGATTGGCTATCCATGAATTATGTTCACCTGGATTGTAGAGAAAAGAGAGTGACGTTTAAAGTACCCGGGAAATCATCTAAGATTACCAAGGTAATTTATCGAAGCCTAGTAAGAAGCGTCATCCGATCATTTCAGCAGTTAAGGCGATAAGAGCTTGTCATAGGGTTGTGAAGGCTACTTGTTATACGCAGTGGATATGGAACAAGTGAAGCCTAAGTAAGTGGAAACCCCTGTATTAAAGGAATGTTAGGATATCAATCGAGTAGCGCAACGGAATTTCAAAATTGATTTCCGATCCAAGGATCGACTTCGTTTAAACAATAAACATATAACAAGGAGGACAAATATTATACCTTTCTTGATCTTAAAGATTAAAGCTTTGACCGTCCGGTAGAAGTAGATGCGCGTAAGCCGTCCAAGCGTCCGGACTCTATTAGTTATCCACACGAGCACCTCGCCGAAATCCCGCCAAGGATTGCTACTAGAAAAACTCGACTGCTAGGTCGAACTTTTCTCTCCCTAAAATCTCTCTCTAAGAAGCTCTATTATTTTTCACAAGAACAATTAGCTATTGGAATTATGGTACACATAAAAGCTAGCCATGCCCGCATATATAAGGGATGTGGCGCCCCTATTGTTATCCCCAACTAATTAAGATTAGCTTCTAATAGATAAGAGAGAAAAACTTTTTCCTAATAAAATAAGGAAAATCCATTTGATTGATTTATCTCATTTAATATTCAATATCTTATATTAAATATATTTCCAAGATATATATCGACAATATCTTACATTGAATATATCTTTATTTTATTACCATAAATCTGTTTTTCCAAAATCAATTAATATCTAATATTAATATTATAGTAATCTTATTAATTAAATTGCACAAAACAAGTGTATCTTATACACACAGAGTCTGCGCCCCAAATAGCATATTATTGGCATCAAGAATATTATTAATTAATATAATGCTATTATTAATTAATTTGCAAAATAAATGAGTATCAATATACACATATAACTTTCGACTTATACATCAACTATGTATATTTAATTAATCAACATAATTAATATCTTGTATTATATTTATTCATAGTAAATAATTACCACCATATTAATTTATCACTATAAACTTTATAGTATGAGATAAAACTTTCCTTATTTGGTCATCAACTATAACCACATTTTAATCCGGCTAGATGTTCTTATGTGTGTGATCCGATAGGCTTCCGAATATGTTGTCCGTAGACATGAGGTGCAATTACGAAAAAGCCCTTCACCTCTAACGATAATGGAAAGCGTCTAGCAACACGTCCATGACCCCCAATCATCGGAAGAGTCAATACGCAATGACTACTACCTTTCATGTGCTCGGTTAGCATGTAAATAGAATCCCATCGCTGTAATAATATACATACGGTCGTACGTCGAGTGTCAAGCATTGACGACCGTATCTTATAATCTGGATATCTGATCGCGTGTAGGTCACTAACGTCGATATTACTAGCAAGAATACTAGGTACATCGTAGTATAGTAATTGCGAGTTAAGGTCGATCCTACAGAGACAATGCAAGTATAAGTATAAACGATTCTAACCTAATTAAGAAGCAACATAGAAGCGGTCATTGACCAACAATAAACGTAAAGAAAACAAATTTTGTATTCCTCTCCCTCTTCTCACCGATCTACTAACTTGGATTAGTTAATCGTTACATTTACCTCCCCACATAATTTCCTTAAATTAATCGCGAGCTTAGTTTTAATTATCATTATCAGCTACGGGTGAAACTCCTACTCTTATCTATTCCGACAATGGTAGTAGACAATCTATACACAATCTACCCTCCTTAATTTGTCCGTAATAGCCCATACGCATAAAGATCTAGAATTGCCGAGATCGAGCGCTAACTCATACCGCTAACCCGCCTAGACAGCTGTCGACATTGATCAGCACGTTCCTAGAGTCCATTCAAGATAATGTCCAAACATAGCACTTCACTGTTCGTATTTCATGCTAGTTTACGATGACATGCGAGATAGTTGATCAAAGCACTAACATGTAAATTAAATCTATCGATCAACGTGTTGTAGTGAATCCCGCTTTAGGTTTTTCTAAATAATGCCTCGGTAAACCGGTATAGACCGCCGGGTTACCGGGGCCGGCTTTTCCTATCCCTGGATCTACATTGCTCAATTATGATTAAAATAAGTAAATTATGGGGTCTTTAAACATGCAGATTAACTAAAACACATAAATACGAACAGATCTGCCATATTGAAGACAAAAAGGAACGTTAAAAGCTTCATACTTTAAACAATGGTGATCTAGCTCGATCTACTCAAGCTAGAGATGGTAGAAAAAGGGAGGAAACCATAAACAACTCTTGAAAATCTTGAATAACTTTATTTCATCAAAATATGTAATGTATGTAATGTAATATGCAAAAATTATGAATAACTCTGTTAATGAGGCCTTATATAGATACAGTGACCAATTTAAGACTCTCTAAAACCCTAACCGACCTAGATAATGTGGCAAAATCAGTTTCATGTCAAACAAGTCCTCGGTTTACCGGACCCAGCCCTCGGTAAACCGGGCTGACTTTTCTCTTTTTTCTTCAGCAGGCTTCTTCTTGGACTTTAATCACTTGGCCCAATATATTTATTTCGGTCCAGATCCACTCTCCAATGCTCCAAATTCGGTACATCCTATATTATACGCAAAACGAGACAAAACAGTACCAAATCTTCAGGAAATTAACATAGATGTAGAATTACGATCTGGGAAACACTCACATAGAATTTAACATATATTCCACATAATAAGGAGCCTATCTATCTTCTCTTGAGCAGAATTAGGGGTGAATAAGGGTATAATTATTGGTACCATTTAGAGTGTCATCAACTGCCCCCCACTTAGCTTTTGATCGTCCCAAGCAAAAAGGCGAAAAGAAAACAACACTCTGATCAGTATACAAGTTAATTAAAAAACTACTATGCTTCACAAAGTCAAGATCAAGATCATGCCACTCATATCCATCAGTAACGCATTAAACACTATTCATGTCATGAGCCAATGTGTGTGTGCAATAACTTTTATAACCGCATAGTAATGCAGACAATCTCACATTACGTCAACCCGTAGTCGAACTAACCAGTCTCGAACATGTTATTTATCAATTAAATTTGCTGGCAAGGCGGATCAAGAACCGAGTATATATTACTCTTAGGCTCGCGTTTATCGGTCTATGCAAAACTCGTGCGTTTTACGCTCAATCGACTAAGATTTTGCCAAAGAGAATATAAATGTATATATTTCAATGCACTTATCTTTCTTGGCGGGTAAACTCCTATTAATTTAACTCTCCTCACGACCCCACTCATGATAAACTACCGAATCCGTAATTCCTTTGCCTTCACAAGCGTTGGTGAAACATGATTCATGATGAAGCCAGGGTCAACTCTATTCAAAGCAATATGTCATCGACTACGCACCAAGGGAAAGTGAGTTATATGTGCTTAAAATGGTGGCTCATAACAGAATATACGCTTAATACGCCACTACTTCAGAAGTGGGCAATTACTTTTACTTGTGCAAATTAAAA
The DNA here is from genome assembly GCA_026214975.1 of Gentiana macrophylla. NCBI lineage: Eukaryota > Viridiplantae > Streptophyta > Magnoliopsida > Gentianales > Gentianaceae > Gentiana > Gentiana macrophylla. Next base: position 49,551,457 of record CM047808.1, on the reverse strand, counting down.
CAAAGATGTAGTCAATTAACTCAAAAAGATCAAGGATATCATAATTTTTTCGAAATTCTATCGAAATGAATCAAAGTCTAAGTGATGAATAGTGCATCAAAGAAAATGAAGAAAATCACGTAATTTATGGAATATAATGCTAAAAAGCTAAGTGACGTTCCTTACCCCCCACTTAATCGAAACATTGTCCCCAATGTGTAAGATGAAAAATGAAAAATGAAAAATGAAAATGAACTTAGCTTCGGTTAAGGGTGGAACCATAGAAGAAGTGGATCGTCGTACATATCATCGGGCTCATGTAAGTAATCCATGAAGAATCTGCAGTAAGTAACTCAAACAAACCAAGAAGAATAGTGGTAACAAGAAACCGTATAATAAAATGGCGACAGTAAAAGAGAAAATAAATTAACTCCAAAACAAATTAAGCCGACAAAATGATTATATAAATATGATTCTGCTACATCAACTAGATGGAAAAGAAAAATAAAAATAAAAACAAGAAAATGGAAAACAACAACAACTAAAAGAAAAAGACTAATCCTTATCAGAATAACCCTCCCAGTCATCTCTAGGCTCAAAACCGGGAGGTGGACCAGAACTGGAGGCAGCAGCGGCAGAAGATGAGGCTCGGTGATGTGGGGCAGTCCTAGGTGGTGGGGTCGCTGGAGGTATACCAAAGAAGTCTATAATCCGATCCATCTTGCGGTGCAAACTCGCAATCTCTCACGAGTGCTCCTCTAGCATAGCTCTCTGAGTCCGGTGTGCTCCGAGGACGGAATACGCTCCCTCTCAGCACTACCAAACCGTCTTAGTGCTTTCTTAACCGACTGCGAATTGATCATCGGCTCAGTGTCTTCCCAATCATCACTGATGAGAATCTTGACCTCGTCCTCCAAAGTAAACATATCAATCATCAGCCCGTATGGCCACAGCTCACGCTCATACACGGCAGCAAGCTCGTGAATATGGTTATGCATTAGAAGACCGATGTTGACCGGAGATCCTTGCTCCAAATAAAACATCATCTCCGACCTCTTGGTGGTGACAGATACCGTGTGCTTGGTCGGTAGAAGGCAGGCACAAACATATATGTTGACCATCTTCCAATCCCAAGATAACTCGTTCTCTTGGAAGATGAAAGTGGCTCCAGCAGGATTGCGCTTCCATTGCACCCTAAAATACTCAGCTATCATGTCCATCCTCTCCAAATCTTAAATGTTACTCTAGGATGTGTACTCATCCGGGCCCACTGGTGGATGTCTAACCCTAAAATGAGCATTGATCCGCTCAATAGAAAAATCAACTTTAACACTGCGGACCATAGCATATGTGGCTCCGGGGTTGTGCGAAACGTAAGCATAGAATTCCCTTACCACCGTGGCGTTGAACTGAGTCGGTGATTCTGCCATATCCAGAATGTCTTGTGCTTGTAGGGCTCCGGGGAAGATCGACCCACAATCATCCAATTCAACACCTCATTCTCTAGCAACTGGCCTTGCATTACAATGCCCTCGGAACGACTCGTAGATAGCTAAAGAATGGAATTTCTCAACCCCGTCTATCAAAGGGTTGGCATCTTCATATACAGTCTAATAACCACTAGGACGAACAGCTGAACGGCTACGTTTTGGGCCTATCCTGGATGATAACAGGGACTGATGCTGAAGCTTTTTTTGAAAATTTGACCCTCAGTAAACCGGATGAAATGTACGGTTTACCGGCTTGACTTTTTCTGATTTTCTTTCAGGACTGTGCCTCTGAAGATAAAAGATGAAGTTGTGGCACCTCACTAGCACAGCAGCACTAGACAACAACAGGGGTAAGGAAAATGGGTGTTTTGGTTGGTTTAAATGGAAGAAAGGTTTGATTTTGATGGAGGTTTGATGGTGAGAGTGGTGGTGATGGTGACCGACTGGATGTAAGAAGAAGAAGAAATGGGAGAAATTTGGTGATTTGAGGAGATGATGGTAGATGGAATGATAAGAATGGTGGTGAATGGGTGGTTTAAATAGGAAGAAATGAGTGAAGGTGGAAGGATTTAGTGGGATAGTGGGTAGAGAAGTTATTAGGTTGAGGGATTTGAGGAGGTGATTGATGGGATTGAGGTGGAGTTATGGGGGAGTGTGGGAAAGGATGAAAATTTTGAAAAGAGGGAAAAGTGGGACCGTTTCTGCAAACTGGTGATGGCTGATACAACGTGTGTCCTCCACGTGTCTCTAAAAATTTAGCTTTGTAAACTGACGTTCAGAAATCTAAAAATCCAGCCTCGGTAACCCGGGGGTAACCTACGGTTTACCCAGGGTACTTTTTCCCCAGATTTCTCTGTTTCCTTCACTGCACACTTTGCTCAACCTCTCTGCTCAGTTCTGACCTCAAATTGACTAGCCTCTTACTCTTTTTGCTATTATTTCTGACTCAATCCTAACCTACTTCACTAGAATCCGCAACGAGTAAAAAAAACCTTCCCACAACCATTCGGTTTCAAGTATAAGGGTGTGGTATGATGAAAAAAAACTCGTCCCTTCATCCTGCTACTTTTATTCATTCCTAATCTACCTAAGGTTTTAAAGAAATAGTTCTGAGTTTATAGTCGCCAGCTCGAATTTCTTCAGATCTCCGATCATTCAAAGGTTAGAGCTTTAACTCGCCAAAATTTTGCTCCAGAGGTTTGTGCCTTTATAAAACCTTTTTGAGCTCTTTTCCAAGCACTCATTTCCATCATAGCTTGCGTACTGGGTCTGCCTCTACATCGAGATTTAGACTTTAGACCCAAGGACTCCACATTTCCCACTTTAAGCTCAAAGCATTCACTACGCAACACGGAAGGACTAGCTTCCATGAGCATCTTGTTGTGGTCCTTCTCTTCTCTCTCTCTCTCTCTCAGCATTAGTCTCATGAATTCCTGATCAATGGTTTCTATTACACCCTCTCTATGCTTATGCCCCTCGATCTCCAAAATTTCCACCTTCCCTGAAGCATACGCCATCGTACAACTTTCCAGCCAATTTACTCGGGGCTCCATGATTTTAAAAGATACAGCGTCATTATTCAATCTCAAAGTAATCTCCCCATTATCAAAATCCTTGACACCCTGCTTGTTGCTAAGAAAGGTCTCCCTAACAGAACTGGGGCACTTGGGTCCTCCGGTACGTCTATCACCGTAAAATCAATTGGATAACTGAACCCTCCTGCCTTAATCGTGCACTTCCTAAGCAGACTAGTAGGCATATCTCTAGTTCTATCAACGAAAGTCATTGTCTTGGTTTGATTCATTACGACCGGAAGCTTGATCTTTTGGCAGAGGGAAAAAGGTAGATTGTTGCGACTCGAGCCAAAGTCGTAGAGACCTAATCCTACTGATATACCATTAATAGAAATCGGGAGTCGGAACATGCCAGGGTCTCCTAACTTCACAACGGTGTCTGAGTCTGGGTAATCCTCAGGCTCAGAAAACATCATGTTAGGATCCTTTTCAGGATCATCAGAATCATAATCCGAAGACGATATGTCAATTAACTCACAAGGAAACTCACCTGGACGATACGTGATATACTCTTTAAGGTTCTCTTCAGGCTCTTGCTTGATCGCTTCTTCTCTTTTTCCAACCGCTTCTTTATAGCTTCATAATGCTCTCTTGCTTTAGATCCAAGGTACATGGAAATCGGTGTAACGTTCAATATCGTTCTAGGCATATTGCTTGACTTGTTTGATCTTTTTCACCTTCAGTTTGATCGAATTTCTGAAGTGTTCTGATCTTCCTGCGAAACGACAAAGAAAAACAAGGAAAAGGTTAGCAACTTCCGCTTCAGCTAGGTGTGATCCCAACAGTTCCGGACCTACTAACTAAAATCAACAAGGAATAACACAGAATAATAAAGGCTGTACAGAAATTGACTTTTCAGGCCTCGGTAACCCGGGGGTTAGCCACGGTAAACCGGCCCTGAAATTTCTTTTTCTGGCATTTTAACAAGTGCAGGGTTCATACAGAACGACTCAAGACTCAAAATAAAATAAAATAAAATAAAATAAAAACGACTTCTTAATCAGAATTAAAGCGTTTATTTTTAAAATTGGCCATTGTCCCCGGCAACGGCACCAAAAATCTTGATCGCTTGTAAGTCACTAACGTCTATGTTACTCGCAAGAATACTAGGTACATCGTAGTATAGTAAATGCGAGTCAAGGTCGACCCACAGAGACAATGCAACTATAAGTATAAACAATTCTAACCTAATTAAGAAGCGGTCATTGACCAACAATAAACGTAAAGAAAACAAATTTGGTATTCCTCCCCCTCTTCTCACCGATCTACTAACTTGGATTAGTTAATCGTTACGTTTACTTCCCCACATAATTTCCTTAAATTAATCGCGAGCTTAGTTTTAATTATCATTATCAGCTACGGGTGCAACTCCTACTCCTATCTACTCCGACAATGGTAGTAGACAATCTATACGCAAGCTACCCTTCTTAATTGGTCCGTAATAGCCCATACGCATAAAGATCTAGAATTGCCGATATCAAGCGTTAACTCATACCGCTAACCCGCCTAGACAGCTGTCGACATTGATCAGCACGTTCCTAGGGTCCATTCAAGATAATGTCCAAACATAGCACTTCACTATTTGGATTTCTTGCTAGTTTACGATGACATGCAAATAGTTGATCAGGCTACTAACATGTAAATTAAATCTATCGATCAACATAGCTGTAGTGAATCCCAGTTTTAGGTTTTCTAAATAATGCCTCGGTAAACCGGTATAGACCGCCGGATTACCGGGGGCGGCTTTTCCTATCCCTGGATCTACATTGCTCAATTACGATTAAAACAAGTAAATTATGGGGTCTTTAAATATGCAGATTAACTAAAATACATAAATACGAATAGATCTACCATATTGAAGACAAAAGGAACGTTCAAAGCTTCATACCTTCGACAAAGGTGATCTAGCTCGATCTACTCAAGCTAGAGATGGTAGAAAAAGGGAGGAAACTAGAAAAAAACTCTTGCAAAGCTTGAATAACATTATTTCATCAAAATATGTAATGTATGTAATGTAATATGCAAAACTTATGAATAAATCCGTTAATGCGACCTTATATAGATACAGTGACCGACTTAATACTCTCTAAAACCCTAACCAACCTAGATAATACGGCAAAATCAGTTTCGTGTCAAACAAGTCCTCGGTTTACCAGACCTAACCCTTGGTAAACCGGGCTGACTTTTCTCCTTTTTCTTCAGCAGGCTTCTTCTTCGACATTAATCAATTGGCCCAATATATTTCTTTCGGTCCAGATCCACTCTCCAAAGCTCCAGATTTGATACATCCTATAAAACATGCAAAACGAGACAAAACAGTACCAAATCTTCAGGAAATTAACATAGATGCATAATTACGATCCTGGAAACACTCACATGGCGTTTAACACATATTCCACATAATAACGAGCCAATCTATCCTCTCTTGAGCAGAATTCGGGGTGAATAAGGGTATAATTACTGGTACCATTTAAAGCGTCATCAATATCATGCTCCCTCAAAGTAACTCATTTACTTCCACTATACAAAGATTCACGAGAACTAGACATTCCTTATGGGAAGGCCCTTTTGGATATTCACCATTACTTAATAGGGTGCGCGATTCCCGGACGACCAAACATGTATACTCCACATGCTTCAGTATCATACCCAATCACTACTGAATGATCGCCCCATGGCTAAGGGAAACCTCAATAGTGTCAAAGTATGACAATCCACACCGTGATGCCATGTAGACTCCGGTCTTAAAAATAATTACACAACCGTCACATAGTGTGACACTTAACTGTGTAAGTGAGTTAGTCTAACGTACGCATTCTCTAATACACGTCCACTTACAGTCTGAGTGTGTCTACACTTCGATAGATGAGATCTATCCCTGCCCTTAAAGACAGAAGACATTTAATACGTGCTAGCCTATTTTTACTATCAATGCCCTGTTTAATAGTACATCATCCTAGAGACATTTAAGTATCAAACTAATTAAAATGATTAGAGATCTCATCAACCATAATCAGAAAATCCAATTATATATGTATAATCATAAAAAATTGTAGAAATGATCCGACCTGGTCAGATCCGGTCCAACCCGATTGAGTTTAGGACACTATTTCAACAATCTCCCACTTGGCCTAAAATCGATCACCCGTACAACAAGACCAAGTTGAAACACAAGAATCTCATGCAATACTCGCAACCAGCCCTAGCCATGAACAGATTTCTATCCGTGGGGACTCAGACTATCTTCATTCCATGATCCAAATGACCAAGTCAAAAGGAACCGCCTCAATACACATGAATCTCCGACGAGACCTTGGTCCTTGCTTCAAGCAATGAATCCACCACACATTCAGCTATATAGTAAAGCTAGAAGAACCACACAAGGTTCAAGAATGAACCTTCTAGATCCATGTACAATTTATGTTGTGCCTCCTAGGCAATACTGTGTTTTGGCTTAGTTGTTTAATTCACAATGATATCTTGCTAAGAACATTTCTAGCTCACTGTATCACTTAATCAAAGTGACTGCAAATCCAGGCTGTATCTCCCACTCGCCTACATAAGACTCAGGATACACGCATGTATATCTATATTTATCCGATTCCAAGTTTCGATAAACTAGGAACCCATCCTTAACTTGTTTAAGGATATTCTCGACATTCACCAGATTTACTTTCATACTTGCGCATGACTCTTCAAGGATTATGAACATATGGCATCATCTTTCACCTTATCTTTAGGACTGACATCCTTACATAGAAATATCTCGAGAACACTGGCCATCAGTATCTCCTGTCACGATCTATGCTAAACTCTTTTAGCATCACATCTATATAGGTAACCTATAAACTAACAGCAGTTACATTCATCACTATAGATTCTTATTTCTAAAAATATGAATTGCTAATCGAAGTGCATTCGTAATGACCCTGAACTACCAAAAATTAATTGACTGTGACATAGGGTGATAATTCTCGAGAGAGATATCCAACACCTTACTCAAAAATCGTAACACATTCTCACTTTCCCTCTTGCACATTGGGCATATCCCTTCTTTTGACAAACTCCTTTGATTATCAAACAAAGAAATTGTCTAGAGAAACTTGTTTAAGTCCATAAATGGATCTTCTTGGGCTCTCATATCATGTTATTGTCTATAAACATCGAGCTGTTTGCCCAACCTCTTCAACACTATCATATAGCCATGATACGAAGTTATAACAAGCATAGACTGAATAGAACTGGGCTCAGCTGGTAGTATAAATATAATTACAAGGTTTACCCCTGTACCCTTCAGCCGTCACTATAGCCTAAAGGTAATCATATTACTATCCACGTCAGTTTTTCATGGACATTCCCTCTAGGTAAGACAGACTAGGTTCACAACCTGGTTGCCACTGATGGAATCTAATTCAGATATTATGGCTCCTTGCCATCTCTCTCAATCTTGCCTTTCAAACATTCCTTCATAAGTCGTGAGATATTCATTCTTCAAGATGAACATACCAGCAGCCTTTTCAGGCTTGAGGCTATCCATTGACTTATAGAACTTTTGTGTGCACCGAGCAGGGTTCTACACCTCATCACTATATGGCGTCTGCTCACGTTCTTATGGTTGAATCTCTCCTTGTGGCTCTCAAAACTGTTTTGAGATCTCACCTACTCCCACTATCTCTTTTGGAAGAAATACCACCTTTAGAAGACATCATGTTTGGAGACAATCATTTTGTTCCGTGGAAAGTAGATGATATTTAGCATACTTGCTAAGATATTCCACAAAGTTGCATTTGTCATGCTAGGCTCCATGCCTTTCTGACTTTGCCTATGACAACTGATAACGCCCTAATTGGTACCACTAATTATACCCTTATTCACCACGAATTCTGCTCAAGACAGGATAGATAGGATCATTATTATATGGAATATGTGTTAAATGTTATGTGCATGTTTCTAGGATCGTAATTCTGCATCTGTGTTATTTTCTTGAAGATTTAGCACTGTTTTGTCTCGTTTTGTGTGTTTTATAGGATGTACCAAATCTGGAGCATTGGATAACGGATCTGGACCAAAAGAAACATGTTGGGCCAAGTGATTGAAGTCTAAGAAGAAGTCTGCTGAAGAAAAAGAAGAAAAGTCGGCCCGGTTTACCGAGGTCTAGGGCCGGTAAACCGAGGGCTTGTTGGACATGAAATCGATTTTGCCACCTCTACATGGTCGGTTAGGGTTTCTATGAGTCATAAGTTGGTCATTGTATCTATATAAGGCCGCATTAACTGATTATTGTATATGTTTTCATAAGTTTTGCATATTACATTATATACATTACATAATTTGATGAAATAAAGTTATTCCAAGATTTTGAAGAGTTATTTTTGGTTTTCCCCCTTTCTCTACCATCTCTAGCTAGAGTAGATCGGGTTAGATCTCCATTGTTGAAGGTATGAAGCTTTGAACGTTCCTTTTTGTCTTCAATATGATAGATCTATTCATATTTATGTGTTTTAGTTAATCTGCATGTTTAAAGACCCCATGATTTACTTAGTTTAATCATAATTGATCAATGTAGATCCAGGGATAGGAAAAGCTAACCCCGGTAAACCGGTGGTTTTACCGGTTTACCGAGGCAATTACAAGAAAACCTAAAACTGGGATTCACAACAGCTACGTTGATCGACATGTTTAATTAACAGTAGGTTAGATCTGGCCAATCTGCTTATTGTAATCGTAAAGCTAGCATGACATATGAATAGTGAAGTGTTAGTTTGGACATAGTCTTGAATGGACCCTGAACGCGTCTTTGATCAATGTCGATACCGTTGTCTCAGCGGGTTAAGCGGTATGAGTTAGCGCTCGATATCGGAAATTCTAGTTCTTTATGCGTATAGGCTATTACGGACCAATTAAGGAGGGTAGCTTGCATATAGATTGTCTACTTCCATTGTCGGAGTAGATAGGGTTAGAAGTTGCACCCGTAGCTGATAATGATAATTAAATAAAAAACTCGCTCGATTAATTTAAGGAAATTATGTGGGGAAGTAAACGTAATGATTAACTAATCCAAGATAGTAGATTGGTAGGAAGAGGGGGAGAAATACCAAGTTTTTTTTATGTTCATTGTTGGTCCATGACCGCCTCTATGTTACTTCTTAGTTTGGTTAAAATCATTTATAGTTAAAGTTGCATTGTCTCTGTGTGATCGACCTTGACTCGTGTTTACTATACTATGATGTTCCTAGTATTCTTGCTAGTAATATCAACGTTAGTGACTTACACGCGATCAAGATTTATGGCGCTGTTGCCAGGGACAATGGCCAATTTTAAAGATAAACGTTTTAACTCTGATTAAGAAGTCGTTTTTATTTTATTTTCTTTTCTTTTGAGTCTTGAGTCATTCTGGATCAAACCTGCACCTGTTAATCTGCCAGAATAAGAAATCCCAGGCCAAGTTTACCGAGGGTAACCTCCGATTTACCGAGGCCAATAAAATCAAATTCTGACAGCCCCTGTTATTCTGTTAATCCCCAGTTGATTTTAGTTAGTAGGTCCACAACAGTTGGGATCCTACCCAACTGAAGCGGAAGTTGCTAACCTTTTGTTTGTTTTATTTTTTCTCTTTCGTAGGAAGATCAGAACACTTCAGAGATTCGATCAAAACCTGAGTTGAAGAAAAGCAGACATGTCAAGCAATATGCCTCAGACAGTATTGAACGTCACACCAATTTCCATGTATCCTGGATCCGTAGTTAGAGAGCAATACGAAGCGGATAAGAAGCGGGTGGAAAAAGAGAAAGAAGCAATCAAGCAAGAGCCTGAAGTGAACGTAAAGGAGTATAGCACGTATCGTCCAGGTGAGTTCCCTTTCGAGTTGATTGAAATATCGTCTTCGGATTATGATTCTAATGATTTTGAAGAGGATCCCGACACGATGTTCTCTAGGCCTGAGGATCACCCAGACTCAGACACCATGGTGAAGTTAGGAGACCCTGGCACGTTCCGACTCCTAATTTCAGTCAATGGTATATCAATAAGATTAGGTCTCTGTGACTCTGGCTCGAGTTGCTACATACTACCTTTGTCCCTCTGCCAAAGATTAAGCTTCCGGTCATTATGAATCAAATCAGAACCATGCCTTTTGTCGATAGGACTAGAGATATGCCTACCGGTCTGCTTAAGAAGTGCACGATTAAGGCAGGAGGGTTCACTTTTCGAATTGATTTCACGGTTGTAGACGTACTAGAGGACCCAAGTGACCCAGTTCTGTTAGGAAGACCTTTCTTAGGGACAAGAAGGGCAGTCATGGAGTTTGATAATGGGGAGATCACTTTGAGGTTGAATAATAGCCCAGTTTCTTTCAAAATCTTAGAGCCCCTAGATAATAGGCCGGAAAGTTGCAAGATGACATATGATTCAGGAAAGGTGGAAATTATGGAGATAGAAAAGGAAGGGCATAAGCATCGAGTGGTTGTAGTAGAAACCGTTGAGCAGGAATTCATGAGGTTAATGCTTAGAGAGAGAGAAGAGAAGGACCACAACAAGATGCTCACGGAAGCTAGTCCTTCCGTATTGCGTAGTGAACGCTTTGACCATAAAGTAGGAAATATGGAATCCTTGGGTCTAAAATCTAAATCTCGACGTAGAGGCAGACCTAGTATGCAAGGTAAGAGAGAGTGGCATGCTAGGAAGATAGCTCAAAAAGGTTCTGTGAATATACAAACCTCTGGAGCAAAAGTTTGGTGAGTTAAAGCTCCAACCCTGAATGATCGGAAATCTGAAGAAAGTCGAGCTGGCGACTATAAACTCAGAACTATTCTCTTTAAACCCTTAGGTAGATTAGGAATGAATAAAAGTAGCTGGATGAAGGGACGAGCTTTTTTTCATCCTAACGCACTCTTAGGCTTGAAACCGATGGTTATTAGGAAGGTTTTTTTTACTCGTTGCGGATTCTAGTGAAGTAGGTTAAGATTGAGTCAGAAATAGCAACAAAATGAGTAAGAGACTAGTCAATTTGAGGTCAAAATTGAGCAGAGAGGTTGAGTAAAGAGTAAAGAGAAGGAGTACATAGAAATTTGGGGAAAAGAAGCCCCGGTAAACCCAGGGTTACCTCCTGTTTACCGAGCCAGGATTTTCAGTTTTTTGAATGTAAGATTAAAAAGCAAAATTTTTAGAGACACGTGGAGGACACACGTTGCACCAGATACGGCTAGTCAACAGAAACCGTCCTATTTTTCCCTCTTTTCAAATTTTTTATCCTTTCCCACACTCCACACATAACTCTACCTCAATCCCATCAATTGCCCCCTCAAATCACTCACCCGAATTACTCCTATACCCACTATCCTACCAAATCCTTCCACCTTCCATCATTTTTCCTATTTAAACCACCTCTTCTACCACCATTATCATCATTCTCATCTACTATCTTCTCCTTCAATCACCAAACATTCTTCCATTTCTCCTTCGTCCAAATATTCAGCCACCATCACCCCCACTATCACCACCATATCTCCACAAAACCAAACATTTCTACCATTTTTTTCCAACCCAAAACACCAAACATACCCTTTCATCCATCATCATTCTTTCGATTTGCGAGATTTACGCAAGGTGAAGTCTTCTGCTTCTTCATCTTTTAATCACGAGAGCACATCCCGAGAAAGAAATCCGAAAAATCAGGCGATAATCGAGCCCTACCTCCGGTTTACCGGGGGTCATTTTTCTTGAATCAGCATCATTTTCAGTTCCTGTTATCATTCAAGATGGGTCCTATGCATAGCCGATCTGTCCTTCGTCGCAGTGGTTATTAGAGTATCTACGGAGATGCTAACCCCTTGATTAACAGGGTTGAGAAATATCATTCTTTAGCAATCTATGAATCGTTCTAAGGGGATTGGAACGCAAGACCTGTTGCACGAGAACGGGGCGTAGAACTGGATGATTGCGGTTCGATCTTGCCACGATCCTTACAAGAGCAAGACATTTTGTATATGGCTGAGCCCCCGACACGGTTCAACGCCATGGTGGTAAGAGAATTCTACACTTATGTTTCACATAACCCCGGAGTCACATTTGCTATGGTCCGTGGTGTTAAATTTGATTTTTCTATTAAGCAGATCAATGCTCATTTTGGGGTTCGCAATCCACCGTTGAGCCCAGACGAGTACACATCCTTGAGCAATATCGAAGACTTGAAGAGGATGAATATGATAGCTGAATTCTTTGGGGTGTATTGGAAGCGCAACCCTGCGGGAGCCACCACCATCTTCTTAGAGAACGAGGTATCCTGGGATAGGAAGGTGGTCAATCGATTTGTCTGTGCTCGACTTCTTCCGACCAAGCACACGGTGTCTATCAGACCGAAGAGGGAAGAGTTGATGTTCTACCTAAAGCAGGGATCTCCAGTCAACATCGGTGTCCTGATGCATAGCCGTATTCACGAGCTTGCCGACGCATCTGAGCATGAGCAGTTGCCTTATGGTCCGATGATTGACATGTTCGCTTTGGAGGATGAGGTCAAAGTTTTGGTTAGTGATGAGTGGGAAGACCCTGAGCCAATGATTAGTTCACAGTCAATTTTAAGAGGGCAAAGACGGGTCGGTCAGAGATTAGAGAGAGTACTCCGGTCCTCGGAGCACCTCGGACTCAGAGAGCCTTGCTAGAGGAGCACTCAAGAGAAATAGCGATTCTGCATCCAAGATGGATAGGATTATAGAATTTCTAAAAGTTCTTGCTGCTACCCCACCACCTAGTACCTGTGGTGAGCCTATAGATGACTGGGAGGGTTATTCTGATGAGGATTAGTTTTTATTTCTTTTTATTGTTGTTCTTTTCCATTTTCTTATTTTTATTTGCATTTTTATTTCCCATCTAGTTGATGTAGCAGAATTTTATTAATATAATGATTTGGTCAGCTTAAATTGTTTGGAGTTATTTATTTTCTCTTTTACTGCCGCCATTTTATTATAAGATTGCTTGTTGATGTGAGTTAGCCTGATGATATAATTCCCGATGATTTACCCCTTTTTCTGGTGCAATTAGTGATACTTTGACATCAACTTGAGCAATTTGTATGATGACTGGAACCATTTTTGTGTACATAGAACTTTCAGGAAAACCATGTTTATAGTTGTATTTTATTAGCTATTAGCCGATTTTGTTATCAGATTTACATGTGGTATCTCTGTGTCTATTTTGCAGCACAGATATCATGGTTGGGGCATGGATTCTGACATCAAGGTGGTTTTGATTTTTTGCGATGAATTTGGTGCTGTGGCAAGGATTTCAACCCACGAGTATCACCGATACATGTTAGAGGGTTCGATCAAGCCAAGAGGAAGAATAAACTTTGATTATGTGATTTCAGATACAAATGGTTCGCGCCATGTCGCATTGACCTGTATCAAGAAGTTGCTGAGCAATTAATGCAAGTGTCATTCAGCCAACTACCACATATCAGACTTGACCCGTGCCAAGCAGCTTTGACCTGCACCAGTAGTGCATTTTCGGTTTGACGCATGCCAGATTGAATTGACCTGAGTCAACATTGCAGAGTCATCAAAGAATTAATCACTTTTATTCTTCCACTCACAAGATTATCAAGATATACTTCATCTTCTTCAACCTATCCATCTTGAAGGCAAATCCCCACCCCCTGGCTCTTATAGCCGAATTTTAGTAGAAATTAACCATTGATTCTGATTGTAAAAGCTAAGGATTCTAGTTTAACTCTTTTAGTTGATTGAATTCAACACACTAGTGTTAGTTCATTGAAGCTTTTTGGGAGTTGGATGATGATCACCAACTTGAATTTGTACTCTTGATTTGGTAATTCTTAATCTTTATTTTCATTCAATTGTTCTTATGGTTATGAATATTAATTTGAGATGTTGATATTTGTAGACATGAGTGCCTGGACTTGTCTACCCAAGATTATGTTGTAGCTTTAGTTTATCCTCTTATGTTGATTGGGAATGATAGTTTGTGTTGTTAGTTTTGATTGTATGAAGCTTTTCCTACTTGTGTTGTATTGATTGTTAGCATTCGAGTAATTGCCTAGTGTTAGCATTTACACGTTGACGGAGACCGAAATGAGATGTCATTCATGAAAAGAGGGTAGGAGAACCAGAAGGTAAAATCGACCCTTCGTGGCATTCGATTTCTTATCCGGGGATAGTTGACTTTGTCTTTGCATTCACGTGCGTAGCATACCGAGTCATTAGGTTTAGGACTCCTAGACCAAGGAGGAGGTAGAGAGAAATCTCATGCACTCGTACAAGGGGAGATTGCTTGCTTAGGAATGCACCGCTTCACACTTTTGAACACCAATGGTAGGAAGGTAGGAGATCATTCCCATGATACTACAAGAGCATGGCTAGGTTACACGTTATCTTGGCTAGTTTATTTTATCGTTTATCATCCTTTTTATCACAAGCACTTTATTTATGCATTTACTAACCATTTTGCAAATTTGTGACCTAGATCGAATTAATATGACTTTTTAGTGTGCGACCTTACAATTGTGTTTTCCCCATGGAGACGACCTTGACTCACCACACTAGACTACAGTCGACCCGGTACACTGCCGGTTAGATTGGACCCCTAGGATTTGTCCATCAAGTTTTCTGGCGCCGTTGCCGGGGAACGCTTTTTAGTAACCGTTGCTACTTGTACTAGTTTTAAAATTTTCGAGAATAGTTCGAACTTTTCTAATCCCTTTATATTTTATTTCTTTGCGCTTACCTCTTGGTAAGTCGCCAAGTTTTATTTTATTGTGTTTTTGTTGTTGCTACTTTGTAGTGGATGACCAAGACTCGACGCGGTAAGGCACCACTTACTCCTCTCATTCCAGATATCAACACGTTTATTCGGGAACGAGTAGCTGAGAACAAGGTTGGTCAAGCTCTTCGTGGTTTGGAGCTTAGTGGAGATTCCTTCCAAGGATCGTCTACCCAAGGTGTAGAAATTGACGGAGACATAGCAAATGCACATGTTGATCAAGGGCATGAAGCCGCCCCAAACCAAGAACAAAACCAAAACCTCCACATCCTTAACCCTCATAATCCTAACAACCCAAATCCACCAATTAACAATCCTCCTCCACCACCAAACAATAACCAACAAAACTGAAACCAAAACCGGAATCATAATAACCAGAACAACCCCCAAAACCCAAGGCCAATTTGTGATCAAGCCGTGAGAAGAAATAAGACAAACAATCCAATTCATTTACCGAATGTGGGAGCAAATAATTTTGAGGTTAAAGCTCAACTTTTGGGTTGATTGGAACAAAAGCACAGTTTCATGGGCATGATGATGAAGATCCACACCACCATATTTACAACTTTGAGGAGTTGTGTAATACGGCCAAGAGTCAAGGTGCGAATAGAGAGTTAACGAGAATGTCGATGTTTCCTTTTTCCTTGGATGGGAAAGCTAAAGATTGGTTTATGTCACTTCCTCACCATTCCTTGACAAGTTGGGAGGATATCCAAAATGCATTCTTAAAACAATACTTCACTTCGGGCCAGAATTTAGAGTTGAAAGTTGATATTGCCAGTTTCAAACAAGGTGAACATGAATCTCTTGGAGTTGCATGGGAGTGATTTAAGAGGTTGTTGAGGGCTTTCCCCGACCATGGTTATCCGTTGGACATGCAAATTCGGTTTTTCTGTCGGAAGCTTAGAAAAGAATCATGAGCCGAGGTTGACCAAGCGTGCAATGGTTCGTTGATGGTGAGTGCGGCCCAAGATATGCATTATGCTATTGAGAAGATTGTATAGAACAACAGAATGTGGGAGACTGGGTCAAGCACGAGAAGAGTTTCTTTTGTGGGAGAAGCCACCGCTCAAACCGAAGTGTTAGCTCAATTAGCTTCTCTTGGCAAGAAGGTTGATGAGATCAAGGGAAATAAGAGTTTGGAAGGAAATGCATCCATGTATATGAGTAGTGGGGAAATGAACCATTGGAGATAACTGAGTCCAGTGATTATTCCAATGAAGAAGTGAGTTATATGCAACAACACCGAGCACTACACAATGCCTACTCTAATGCATATAACAACTTGCAACGAGATTTTCCTACTCAACGTTGGACTCCTAATCCGAACAAACAAGCATCATCCTTCGTCCCTCAACAAATGAACTCCTTCAATAACAACACTCCGCCACCAAATTTCCAAGGTCATACCCATACCAACAACGTCGTACCTAAAGCATCCCAATCACTCAAAATTCTAGCTCATCTACGGAGAAGGAAGAGAGATAGGAAAAGATGATGGAGAATCTTATGGGCGTTGTTTCGACTCAAGCTGCAAATATGCAATCGATGATGTCTTCTATAGGCACGGTGACACAGGATGTGGGTACTTTGAGAACATCCATGAGCGGTCATGATATGAGAATGAAAAACATAGAAGCATCCAAGCGAAACATGGAAGAACACATGAGTAGAGAAGGTGAGAGGAATGCCAGTAGACCGCCAGTCGGACTTCCAAGTAATACAGAAAGAAACCCGAGGGGAATGAATGCCATCATAACCCGAAGCGGGAGAGTTTATGGAAATCAATATTTTTATGAAAATCAAGTAGGAAACGAAGTTGAAAATTATTTGAACAACACTGAAGTAGAGAAGTCTGAAGAAGAGAAGCAGTTGAGCGAGGAAGAAGAGGAAATTGTGGATGAATTTTTGCAGGGTGACGGGTATGTTCGTGTGGAAAAAGAGGATGAGGATTGGGTGAAAATCCCAAGGATTTGAATAATCCGAGATCAAGTGATTTGAGGACTCTCTTTAGGGAACATGTCTCAATGACCCCCGCCAAGGCTGATATGACTCAGGTCAATGATCACTGTAGATATTCAGAGAGTTTTAGGAAAAAATTGACGTGCGCCAAAGATACCTCGACGTGCGTCAAGGGTGATCCAAGTGAAGATTTGACGCACGCCAATGACAACTCGGCGCGCGTCAAGACCCAACAGTCTGATTCCAAGAAAGGCAAGGAGAAGGTGGTCCAAACCGATAATGAATGGCGACCACCGGCAGCTCAAACATTGAGAAAAGTTTCCAATGATTCATCGAGCAGCAAAGGTAAGGAAGGTATGAACTCCACTCCTAAAATTATTAATATTGAGTCATTACCTTATCCTCCTAGGGAAGAAATCAAAAAGAAAAAGCGAGACAAAAAGTATGCTCGCTTCCTTGACATATTTCGACACTTAAATGTTAACATTCATGTCATAGAAGCACTCACTAGCATGCATGTGTATGGAAAGTTTTTTAAAAGACAATCTCACTTACAAGAAGCGGTTAGAGGAATATGAGAAATCTATCTCAATGAGAAATGCTCCGCCGTGTTGCAACATAAGCTTCCACCTAAGCTTAAAGACCCCAGGAGCTTTACTATCCCGTGTGAAATTGGGGGCTTTTGTTTAAGAGTGTGTTTTGTGACCTTGGCGCTAGCATTAACCTCATGTCTTACGAGGACTTTATCAAACATAGCATAGGAAAGTTAAAGAACACTTAGATGACTCTACAATTGGCAGATAGGTCCATAAAACGTCCTAAAGGAGTCATAGAAGACATGTTAGTGAAGGTCGATAAGTTTTACTTCCCAGATGACTTCGTGGTTATGGATATGGAAGAAGGGTATTCAACGCCCCTTATTCTTGGTCGTCCATTCCTAGCCATGGGAAGGACACTAATCAATGTTCAACGTGGAGAGTTAATTTTGTGAGTTAATGAAGATGAGGTCACATTCAATATTTTCAAGGCTATGAAGCATCCGTACGATTCACGGGAGTCTTGTTCGTTTGTTGATGCATTATCTTTTGCTTGTATGGAGAATGCTAACTTGCAGGTCTATGAAGGCAAGCTTGAGGAATGTTTGACCTTATCCGTCTTCGACAGCAAAAGTGATGATGAGGAAATGAAAGTAGTGATTTCTTATTTGGATGCCGGTCGTACATTCAACAAGAAGCCATGGCATCGATATTTGGAACTAGAACATGATGATCCATTATTGAAACATTCAATAGAGGAGCCACCAAGGAATCTTGAATTAAAAACTTTACCCCCTAACTTGAAATATGCTTTTCTTGAAAGTGATAGTCTTCTTCATGGTATTGTTTCTTCATCACTAACCGATGTGCAGGAAGACTTGCTGTTGATGTTAGGAACATTTTTATTGTGTTTTGATGATGGCCATACTAACTACTATAGCAAGCCTGAAATAAGTTAGAATTCTCTGTATAAGTCTTTACTTAGAGTCTGACATGTTGTATAAGTTGAGTCAGACAAGTATTGTACTAGTTGGTAGGACGGAAAAGTAAAAATGACATTCGGCGCAGAGTGAAGCCACCAAGCACCACGAGAGAGATACAATGAAGACATTATGGTCTGACTTATACCCAAGGAAGTCTGTGATGACCTGGGATAAGTCTAAGTTATGTTTCAAGTGATGAAACTTAATATTCAAATATGGTGTATACTGGTCTCACCCCAATCAAGGAACAGTGAAGTACAAAGATTCTCCTTAAATCAAGCAAAGAAGAAAACAAGTGAATCGGCCGAGTAAACTAACTTCGGCCGGTGAGTGAAGACAAACGCGGTGAAGGTAGAGCGAGCGGCTAAATCGTAAGGATCACTCAACCGTTCGTAAAACAAAGGAAGTAATACCTACCGGATCGATTTAATATACGAAGATTCGTAAGATCATGCATTAAATGCACAATCAATAGAGGATCAATCAAGGACGGATTTTCTTCGCTATACGCTTGAAGAAAGAATCCGATCAACAAAATCAAGGAGAATGCAATTAAGGGGAATCAAGAATAAAATCAAGGATTATTCCCTCATTAATATAGCCAACGGACGGAATTTCAAAATCAAGGTTATTCAAGGCTATAAATAGAAGGCATTGACAGAAAAACAATACTATGATCTGAAGAAGAAAAATTAAGCAAAAACTCTGTCAATTTGCAAAGCCTTCTCTGAACTTACAAGGACTTATCTAGAGATCAACTCAGACATCAGAACTACAACTTTATATCCAACACTGAGATTGATCAAGCAAGTTTGTGAATCTCATTCACATCAAATCAAAGCAAGCAATCGAATCGGATGCAATCCAGAAGGAGTTGTGTTTGTGATAGCTGCTGAAGGATTTTGATCTCAAGGAGCAGTGAAAGAGACTAAATCACTGAAGCTGTTGCAGTCAAGGAGTGATAGTCTTGTAGATTGTGAAGCTTGGGAAGCCAAGGACAATCGTACTATTGTATCTGTGAAAATAATAGTGAATTCCTCCAATCATCACAGGAGAAGAGTGGATTAAGGGATTACACCACCCTGAACCACTATAAGCCTTGTGTCAATTTATTTTCTGCAATCTACTTTACAGCATTTATTTAAAATTTCCTAGATCATAACTTATACCTGTGACTGTCTAAACTGATTTGAAAACAATATAGTAAGAAGGGACTTATCCGCTGCCCAAAAGCTTTTAAACAGAAGAAAAGTTTTTGAAACTCCACTATAGTCATTCACCCCCCCCCCCCCCCTCCCCTCTGACTATAGTTTCACCCTTCTTTGGGAGCAACAGTTGAGGATGCTGAGGAAGCACAAGAGAGCATTTGGATGGACTGTGGTAGATATTTGGGGAATTAGTCCTGAGATTTGCATTCATAAAATCATTCTCAATGAAGATGCCAAGCCGTGTGCTCAACCACAACGTCGTTTGAATCCTAATATGCAAGAGGTTGTCAAGAAAGAAGTCATCAAGTTATTGGAGATGGGTATTATTTTTCCAATATCGGATAGTGAATGGGTGAGTCCCACTCAAGTTGTGCCAAAGAAGGGTGGATTTACTGTGAAGGAAAATGATAAGCATGAATGGATTCCGATAAGGGAAGTCATAGGTTACCGAATGTGTATTGATTTTCGAAAACTCAATGACCATACCAAGAAAGATCATTGTCCATTTCCGTATATTGTCCAGATGTTGGAACTGTTGTACGGGCATAAGTTCTAGTGTTTTCTTGATGGTTATTCGGGCTATCTACATATATTCATTGCGGCAGGAGACAGAGAGAAGACGACTTTCACTTGTCCATACGGAACGTTGCCTATAAACGAATGCCGTTTGGCTTATGGAACGCTCCAGCTACATTTCAGAGGTGTATGACAGCTATCTTCTCTGACATGGTAGAGAGATTTTTGGAAATCTGCATGGACGATTTTAGTGTTTTTGGGGATTCTTTTGAGGAATGTCTTTCTCATTTGGAGACTGTGTTACAGCGATGTGAAGACACGAATTTAGTGCTTAATTGGGAGAAATGTCATCTTATGATATCGGAAGGTACTATGTTAGGCCACAGAATATCTGAGAAATGTATTGAGGTGGACAAAGAAAAATTGAGGTGATCGAGAAGTTGCCCCCCACTGGTTAATCTGAAGACATTGAGAGAATTTCTTGGGTATGCTGGTTTCTACAGGAAATTCATTGCCAATTTTTCCCACATTGCCAAACCTCTCAGTCATCTCCTTGAGAAAGAGGTACCGTTTGTTTTTGATGAAAAGTGCAAAGAGGCTTTTGAGACTTTGAAGAAGAAACTGGTTAGCGCACCCATTTTGGTAGCGCCAGATTGGAATCTACCTTTTGAGTTGATGTGTGATGCGAGCGACTTTGCAGTTGAGGCCATGCTTGGCCAACGTCATGACAAGGTGCTTAAAGCCATTTATTATGCTTCTGATACATTGAACTCCGCTCAAGTCAACTGTGCAACAACCGAGAAGGAATTTCTAGCTTTAGTGTTTGCCCTCGACAAGTTTAGATCTTATCTAGTTGGTTCCAAGGTCATCGTCTATACTGATAATGCTGCCTTGAAGTATTTATTGAACAAGAAAGATTCCAAACCGAGATTACTTCGATGGATTCTCCTACTCCAAGAATTCGACATTGAGATTAAAGACAAAAAGGGTAGTGAGAACATTGTGGTGGACCATTTAAGCCGGTACGATTTCATTGAAGAGGAAGGGATATGAAGAGAGATTCATGATTATTTCCTGGATGAACAACTCATGCTGGTGGATGCTCCCCCAACAATGCAACTTATTCATGCCGGTTCAAAACCAAAGGAGAGCTCACCATGGTTTGCTAATATTGTAAATTACTTTTCATGTGAGTATGTTCCACCTAATTGGTCATGGCAAAATAAGAAGAAATTCTTTCATGATTTGAAATTCTATTATTGGGAAAAACCAAACATTTTTAGGGGGTGTTCGGATGGCATTATTAGGAAATGCATTCCCAATGATGAAATTTCAAGCATACTCTCCTTTTGCCATGGTCAAGACACCGGAGGCCACCATGGAGGGTGGAAGACGACATACAAGGTTTGACAATGTGTATTCTATTGGCCTACACTTTACAAGGATGCACATCATTTTGCACAATCATGTATTGCATGCCAAAAGTGAAGAAATGTATCCAAGAGGTATGAAATGCCCCTCCAACCTATTTTGGAATGCGAGATATTCGATGTTTGGGGCATCGACTTCATGTGTCCATTCCCTCTCTCATTTGGTAATAAATTTATTTTAGTGATGGTTGATTTTGTTTCTAAATGGGTTGAAGCACAGGCTTATCCCACTAATGATTCTAAGGTGGTGTTGAAATTTTTAAAGAAAAACATTTTCACTAGATTTGGAACCCCCCCGAGCTATCATTAGTGACCGCGGGTCACACTTTTGCAACCGGCCATTAACTAAACTTCTCGAGAGCTATGGTGTGAAACACAAAGTCGGCACACCGTATCACCCGCAAATGAGTAGGCAGGTTGAAGTGTCAAACCGGGAGGTGAAGCGGATCATTGAAAAAATTGTGGACACTAACCGTAAGAATTGGTCAGTGAAGCTTGACGATGCACTTTGGGCTTACTGCACTGCGTTTAAGACACCAATTGGCTGCTCACCATACCGATTAGTTTTTGGCAAGTCTTGTCATTTGCCTGTTGAATTGGAGCATCAAGATTATTGGGCCATTAAGTTTCTCAACTTTGACTCTGAGCTTATTGGTGATCATTGGTTGCTCCAACTCACCGAGCTTGACAAATTTCGCCTTGATGCATATGAGAACACCTAAATTTATATGAAACGAACCAAGTCATTTCATGACAGGAAGATCTTTGATCGAGAGTTCCATGTGAATGATAAAGTGCTCTTGTATAACTCATGATTGAGATTGTTTCCTGGGAAGCTTAGATCTAGGTGGACAGGCCCATTCATTGTCACAAAGGTGTATTCGTCCGGTGCAGTTGAACTTACAGATGGCAAAACGACATTCGTAGCAAATGTTCATCGCATTGAACATTTCATTGAAGAGGAGGGCATACCTCAAGAGGAGGTGTTGTTCCTTGAAGACCCCCCATCAAACTAAAGAATTGCATAGTCTAGCTATAGATTATAAATTTAGCACACCACGAGTACTATCCTCCAATTCACTTCTTAAGCATTCTATTTTGGTTGCCTTCTGTGAGTAATTGCTATGTGCTTATGTGAGTAGTTGTGGTAGTGTCCCAAATTGATAATCTGTATAATTCCATTTTCTCAACGTATAATCTCGTCGAGCAAACGATGTAAAACAACAACGCTCCCGGGAGGCAGCCCGTTTCTTGATAATTTGCAGTCATTTCATGTTATTTTGACAAGTTTGGTAAATATTAGTAAATTTGAAGTTAAATGGTCCCTTTGGGAATTTCTTGACTCACGCCAGGACATGCTTGACTCACGCCATTGGTTACTGTAGATATTCAAAGAGTTTTTGCATTTTTTGTGGCGCGAGTCAATTTGTCTCTGAAGTGAATCATTGGGTAGTGTTAGGCCTTGACCTGTGTCAATATGGTTTGGCGTGAGTCAAGAGGGCAGTTTTTGAATTAAAACGGTTCTTCTTCTTTCTCTCCCCTCTATAACTCCTATTATCATCGAATTTCATCCTTTTTTTTCTCCATTTTCTTTAGTTTTTCCTCCCCCAACCTACAATTCTCTCCATTCCCAAAAACCATTACATCCTGCACATTTTCCATCCCTTTTCTCCTGTTGGTTCATGAGAGGGAAGAGCTTCATTATGGCCTTAAGGCATAATTTCTGCATTTCCGGCCAACTGCATATTTTCCGGCGACCTTCATTTCTATCTGCGGTGTTCATCAATCCAACAAGGTATTTTGGCTTAGTTCTTCTCTTTGAACTTAATCTCTTTAATTATTTTGATGTTTTGAGTTGATTGAAACCGGAGTAAGGGCTGATTGTTGCTTTTGTTGTATTGTTGGCTTGTTGTAAACCCGTAGCCATGTCTGAATCATCTGCTCGTAGTAGTGGTCGTCAGGGTGACCACAATAAGAAGAGGAAGACTTCAAACCCTAATGAAACCGAACCTGATATCTCTTTTCCCCCAACTACCTTCGGTAGGAAGGCCAAGAGGCTCTTTGTCATGTATTTTAGTCAATGCACGCTCCATTTTGAGCGAGGAATAGAGTTAAGTTGGTCAGCCCTAGGATTTAGAAAATCGTTAAGGATCGTAAGTGGGAGATCCTAGCAGCCAACCGTACTTCTACGGTAAATGGCACAGTTGTGGCTGAGTTTTATGCTAATCTAGCCGATGACCCTGTCGAGGCAGCCTAGGGTATAGTCCCAATTTGTGGCAAGAATGTCCCATTTTTGGTGAAAGTTATCATTGACTTCTTTGATATTCCTAAGATTCCTGTGGATACCACTTTTTCTAGTGTGTGGAAGTTGAATGAGGAGGGAAATCTTACTGATAAGGCTCAGTAGGCTAAGACCTAGGTTCATCGTCTACTTGGGTGGACAAGCGTTTTAAGTTAGGCAAGGCAATTAAGGATGTGAGGGTGATGAAACATTTCATTAGTTATAATATCATGCCTTCCCACAAAATCAATACCTTCAATTACACTGAATCTTGCCTAGCCCTTGCCATCTTCACTGACGTGCCTGTGGACGTCGGGTACTATATGTACCAGGGAGCGGTGGACTTTGCTCTGAATCGCCATGCAAATGGAAATATGCCCCTACCCTGGCTGATTCATGAGCTTTGTGCCCGAGCTCAAGTCCCACGTTCATCCAGTGATACCTTGTTTCCCCCGGTTAATCTCATGATTGGTCCCAATATTTCAGAGAATGTTCAGCAGCCCGCTCCCTCTCCTGATATTTCTATCTCAACCAGTGTTCCATCTTCTACCGCTGTCCCTACCTCCGGCCAGCCTATTTCATCGCTTCCTTATATTCGTGATTCAGTTATGGGGGCTAGATTTGAGTTCCTTGAGTCTGAGATGATAGCTATGCATGGAGCCTTAGTGGCGTCTGACACCAATTCCAGGTTAAGATTCGAGAGTGAGTTGCGGGGTCTGAATGATTTGATGGTCGGTTCTCGTGGTCATCATTCTTTTGATGAGACCTGTCATCCACAGTTTGTGGATCGGGCTGAGGACTTTGATACTTGTGAGGAGGTTGCTTACCCGATCCCAACTGGGATTCAGCCTTTCCCAGTTTCAGTTAGGCCCCCACCTCATTCCATGGCCTCGGGTAGTGCTTCTGCTTTTTCTTATGCAGTGCAGTTTCTCGCTAAAGGTCTTGGTTTCACTTTGCATTTACACGTCCAGGGGTTTGTCGAGTTCGATGATCACATCTGTTGGTGATGGGGCTGGTAGTTCGTCGTTCCAGTCTATGCTTTCGTCCGTGTTTTCTGATGAGCCAATCCAGATGTTATCAAATCATTGTGCGGCTGACTACCAGGGAGCTAGCTTATTCCATCCTTCGACGTTCCCACCTTCCAGCTCCCTTACTCCATTGGACGCCCACGCGCTTCTTGACGATGATGATGAGGAGCTCCCTCATGCTGCTTCTTATGTCCCTGCCCATTCTTTCGAAGTTGCTTAGTTCTTTTGTTCCCCAAACTTTGTTTAATTTTGTTGTTTAGCCGCATGTGGCTCTGATACTTTTGCAGTGGTTATCATTTTGTTGAACTATTTTGTCAGTTTGCTCTTGTTTGGAGGTTGCAAGTATTGTTTGGATTTTGGGATTGTTGCTTTTGTATTCAATATGCAACCAGTGTACTAGATTTCTATGTGTTGAACTTGCTAGCTCTTGTTTTTCTTTACATTCATGTCCCCAGCATTGTCCAATAATTGTTGCTGGCTGGGATGGTAAATTCAGAGTTGCAGTTCTTCTTTCCAGGTGTTTTGGCCTGAGTCAGTTATTCTTTGCGTGAGTTAGTCATTTTGGCTTTGTTGACGCACGCCAACGCTTCTTGACACACGCTATTACCCTTTGTCACGCTTTGCACACAAACGACATGTTTGGCGGGCGTCAATATGCTTTTGGCGCACGTCAACTGACTTGACCACCATCAGTCATGCCTCTGCCGCCACAAAACCCTAGATTCAGCCTTTGTCCGCCTTGACGCACGCCAATGTTGGTTTGGCGTACGTCAATACCACGTTGTCTGCCACCAAATTTCTCATCAAACTCTAATTTATTCTTATAACTCCACCTTCCCTATCTAACTTATTCACTTTCTTATTTTTCTTCTTTGCAAACCTTCCATCTGCACCTGTTCTTCTTTCTCTTTCACTACCATCATGTCTTTCCCTCAGGCTGATCGTCCTGTGCTCTTTTATGATGTGGCTGGTGCCGACGCGGTGCACAACTACACCGAGCTTTTCAGCCGTCGCCCTATCCTTTTGGAACAGGGAGTTACTCCAGGAAGCTGCAAGACTTGACTGAGTATCGTATAGAGTGGGGAGGATGGATTCGTTTGGTCGCACCACCCCGTGATTGGATCAACGAGACTGTCGTTCGTGAGTTCTACGTCATGTTGTCCACTGAGCTTGAAGAGAGGTCTACTAATTCGATCATGGTTCGTGGGATTGAGGTGCCCTTTCACTGGATGGATATCAATAATGCTTTTCACCTCTCTTCCACCACCGTTGCACCCCATCAGCACTATATGGCGAAGTGGAACCTCTCCAACATTGACAGTTTCATGGCTCATCTCTCCACTGCTACTGCTGCGCTTTTTCTAGGACGGGAAGGTCATCGTGCGGACTACTCAGTTGCTAATCTTTCTCCTGAGATGCTGGCATGGAAGTGTTTTGTCAACAACCGTATTCTCCCCACGGACAATGTCCAGGTGCTGACGGACAATGATGAGTTGCTTTTGCTCTACGCTATAAGGCTTGAGGTATACATTAATTGGGGTAAGTTGATTCACCAAGTTGCATGGTCCTATGCTCGACCTACTTGCACTTTCCTCTTTCATTCCCTTTGCGTGGCTGATCTCTCATCTCTGCACTCGTGTTGCCCGAGTCCCCGCCTACTCTCAGGATGAGTTCTTTCCTAGTCCGGTTACGCGTCGTGGTCTTGCCCGAGGGACATGCCTGGTGCTTCTCTATCTTCTGACGAGTCCGATGGTGAGGCTAATGTTGAGTCTGATTAGTTCGTCTGTTTAGTTGTTGGTTGGTTGGGTTGGTCGCGTGTTTTTCTAGTTTTCTATTATGCTGGCTGCTCTAAATCTTTGTTGCACTTTCCCTTGGTGTCTCTGAACAATGCTTTTGCAATTTCCATTTCAGGCCAATAATGTAAAATATTTGTCTTTGTTTATTTGGTTGAATTTGCCTGTTTGATTATCATGCACCCGTACATAATTGTTTATTTTGCCCGCCATCTTCATGAAAACCCTCCATTTGATGAGTTTTCTGCACTACTGACCTACGCCAGTATGTTTGTGGCGCGCACCATTCCTCGTATCTTCAGGAATGACGTGCACCATCCATGTTTTGGCTTGCATCAGTTTTCGCAGCAAACTCTCTGTATAGCAATACTGCTTTTGGCGTACGCCATTTTGTTCTCGGCCTACGCCAATCAGCCTTTTCATGCTTCATTTTGCTCCAATTTTGCATATGGTCATTTCATTCATTTATTTTGCTCATGCTGATTCCCCACTGTTTCCCTAACCGTACTTTCATTACTCACTTCGCATCGAGGACAATGCAAGCTCATAAGTGGGGAGTGAGAGTACAGTTAGTCTAACAACGGGTAATGCCTCTAATTGCTTGAGAAAAACCTTAGCTTTGATCGTCTTCGGGATATTCGGAGCTGTATAAATTATCTTTTGGCTTAAAATATGATCTTGTAATTGATAGAACGAGCATTTCAATAAAACGAGTAACTCTGACGGAACATAAGTACATGTTATTCACTAATATTTGTTGGTAGTGTGACTCATTGTGCACGTATATTCTGATTTTTGTTGTTAACAAACAACTATTTATGAAATTGTGCATGCACGCTTGGATTTGCGACTTGAACCTTGGAATGTTATTCTTTCGAGACGAATAACAGGTGCTTGGAATCAGAATAGGGATGACGATTTTTGGCATTACTTTGATTCAACCATAGCCAAATGGCCTACCCGAACATGAATTTTCCCTTCTGTCCCCATCTTAGCCTTGTAGAGTAGTGAGACCCCACTCGAGCTAGCCATTCGTATTCAGCCTCATTATAATTCAACCCTTAGCTGGAATTCTGATCTACATTCCTTTGGCCTCCCGCAAGCATAGCAAGGTCTAGTAAGTATGATGCGGTGGTTGGGTACTAAGAGTTGGATAAGAGTGTTTACAGGTTGAGAGGACAACTTGTGTAGTTCGGTTTGGAAAACAGTCCCAAAAAAAACCAAGCAATTTTCTTCATTTTGTACATATTCCAAGAGTTGAATAAAAGCTTCTAAAAAATCAAAAACTTGAATCAAAAGGAAGCCCACAAGCTCTAAATACATGGAAATAATGAGTCATTGAATGCAATTTTGAAGCGAATTGTAAGATCCTGAGTGATGTAAGGATGGGAAGTGACTAATATGGAAGGATGGTTCATGAAGATGAGGCGCGGATTCTTGCTATCTTGCCCTATTCTTTTGATTTTCCTTTTATTCCCTTTCGGTTAGCCACTACCCTAGCCTGAACGCTACAAGCCGATTTGTCAACTACCTGACCTAGTTGCTGGATTCCGAGTACCTCATTAGTGGAGATTGACCTCATTCCTAAGTTTATGGTTGCATGTTTTAAGTAAGGCTTGCATGATTTGATGATCGTTAGTTGATAACAAGCTTGAAGAATATTCACTCACACACTCCACTACTTCCTTAGATTGTGGAGTACATGTCCTTGTGGTTTTGATAGGTTGCATCGCCTAATTGAATCCTCAATTCTTTATGTTGCATGATTGTATTTTTATGTCTCTAGATAACCTTATCGCTCTAGTTGCTCGAGGACGAGCAAACGCTAAGTGGGAGTGGTTGATGTGAGTCAACCTGATGATATAATTCCCGATGATTTACCCCTTTTTTCTGATGCAATTAGTGATATTTTGACATCAACTTGAGCAATTCGTATGATGATTGGAACCAATTTTGTGTACATAGAACTATCAGAAAAACCATGTTTCTAGTTGTATTTTATTAGCTATTAGCCGATTTTGTTATCAGATTTACATGTGGTATCTCTGTGTCTATTTTGCAGCACACATATCACGGTTGGGGCGTGGATTTTGACATCAAGGTGGTTTTTGATTTTTTTTTGAAGATTTTGGTGTTGTGGCAAGGATTTCAACCCACGAGTATCACCGATACATGTTCGAGGGTTCGATCAAGCCAAGTGGAAGAATAAACTTTGATTATGTGATTTCAGATACAAATGGCTTGCGCCCTGTCGCCTTGACCTGAGTCAAGAAGTTGCTGAGCAATTAATGCAAGTGTCATTCAGCCAACTACCACATATTGGACTTGACCTGCGCCAAGCAACTTTGACATGCGCCAGTAGTTCATTTTGGGTTTGACACACGCCAGATTGAATTGACCTAAGTCAACATTGCAGAGTCAGCAAAGAATTAATCCCTTTTATTCTTCCACTAACAAGATTATCAAGATATACTTCATCTTCTTCAACCTATCCATCTTGAAGACAAATCCCCACCCCTGGCACTTAGAGCCGAATTTTAGTAGAAATTAACCATTGATTTTGATTTTAAAAGCTAAGGATTGTAGTTTAACTCTTTTAGTTGATTGAATTCAACACATTAGTGTTAGTTCATTGAAGCTTTTGGGAGTTGGATGATGAGCACCAACTCGAATTTGTACTCTTGATTTGGTAATTCTTAATCTTTATTTTCATTCAATTGTTCTTATGGTTATGAATATTAATTTGAGATGTTGATTTTTGAAGACAAGAGTAGCTAGACTTGTCTAGCCAAGATTATGTTGTAGCTTTAGTTTATCCTCTTATGTTGATTGGGAATGATAGTTTGTGTTGTTAGTTTTGATTGTATAAAGTATTTCCTATTTGTGTTGTATCGATTGTTAACATTGGAGTAATTGCCTAATGTTAGCATTTACACGTTGACGGAGACCGAAAGGAGATGTCAGTCGTGAGAAGAGGGTAGGAGAACCAGAAGGTAAAATCGACCCTTCGTGGCATTCGATTTCTTATCCGGGGATAGTTGACTTTGTCTTTGCATTCACGTGCACAGCATACCGAGTCATTAGGTTTAGGACACCTAGACCAAGGAGGAGGTAGAGAGCAATCTCATGCACTCGCATTTGAGGAGATTTCTTGCTTAGAATGCACCGCTTCACACTTTCGAACACCAATGGTAGGAAGGTAGGAGATCATTCCCATGATACTACAAGAGGATGGCTAGGTTACACGTTATCTTGGCTAGTTTCTTTTATCGTTTATCATCCTTTTTATCACAAGCACTTTATTTAAGCATTTAATAACCATCTTGCAAATTTGTGACCTAGATTGAATTAATATAGAATTTTTAGTGTGCGACCTTACAATTGAGTTTTCCCCGTGGAGACGACCTTGACTCACCACACTAGACTACGATCGACTCGGTACACTGCCGGTTAGATTGGACCCCTAGGATTTGGCCATCACTTGTCACCACTATTCTTCTTGGTTTGTTTGAGATACTTAGAGCGGATTCTTGAAGGATTACTTACATGATCCTGATGATTTATAAGACGATCCAGTTTTTCTATTGCTCCACCCTTAACCGAAACTAAGTTCCTTTTCATTTTTCATCTTACACATTAGGGAAAATGTTTTGTTTAAGTGGGGGGGGGGGTAAGGAACGTCACTTAGCTTTTTGCATTATATTCCGTGAATTGCGTGAATATCTTGATTCTATTTGATGCACGATTCACCACCTAGACTTTGATTCATTTCGACAGAATTTCAAAAAAAATATGATATCTTTGATCTTTTTGAGTTAATTGACTTCATCTTTGTTTCCCTTTGTACAAGTAAAAGTAAGTTCCCACTTCTGAAGTGGTTGCGTATTAAGCGCATATTCTATTATGAGCCACCATTTTAAGCACGTATAAGTTACTTTCCTTGGTGTGTAGTCGATAGCATATTGCTTTGACTAGAGTTGACCCTGGCTTTATCCCAAATTATGTTTCACCAACGCTTATAAAGGCAAGGGAATTTCGGATTCGGTAGTTTATCAAGAGTGGGGCCGTGAGGGTAGCTAAATCAATGAGAGTTCACCCGCCAAGAAATAAAAGTGCATTGAAATATATACACCTATAATCCCTTTGCCAAAAGTTTGAGTCGATGGAGCATAAAACGCGCGACTTTTGCATAGACCGATAAATACGAGCCTAAGAGTAATACATGCTCGGTTCTCGATCCGCCTTGCCAGCTAATTTGATTAATAAATAACATGTTCAAGACTGGTTAGTTCGACTATGGGTTGACGTAATGTGAGATTGTCTGCATTATTAAGTGGTTGTGAATGTTATTGCACACACACATTGGCTCATGACATGAATAGTGTTTAATGCGTTACGGATGGATATGAGTGACATGATCTTGATCTTGACTTTGTGAGGCATAGTTGTTTTTAACTAACTTGTGTACTGATCAGAGTGTTGTTTTTTCTCACCTTTTTGCTCGGGACGATCAAAAGATAAGTGGGGGGTAGTTGATAACGCCCTAATTGGTACCAGTACTTATACCCTTATTCACCCCGATCCTGCTCAAGAGAGGATAGATAGGCTCATTATTATGTGGAATATGTGATAAATTCTATGTTCATGTTTCTAGGATCGTAATTCTGCATCTGTGTTATTTTCCCAATGATTTGGTACTGTTTTGTCTCGTTTTGTGTGATTTATAGGATATACCGAATCTGGAGCATTGGAGAATGGATCTAGACCAAAACAAGCATGTTGGGCCAAGTGATTGAAGTCCAAGAAGAAGTCTGCTACCGAGGGCTAGGGCCGGTAAACCGAGGGCTTGTTGGACACAAAATCGATTCTGCCGCCTCTACTAAGTCGGTTAGGGTTTCTATGAGTCATAAGTCGGTCATTGTATTTATATAAGGCCGCATTAACAGATTATTGTATATGTTTTCATAAGTTTTGCGTATTACATTATATACATTACATAATTTGATGAAATAAAGTTATTCCAAGATTTTGAGAAGTTATTTATGGTTTCTCCCATTCTCTACCATCTCTAGCTTGAGTAGATCGTGCTAGATCTCCATTGTTGAAGGTATGAAGCTTTGAACGTTCCTTTTTGTCTTCAATATGGTAGATCTGTTCGTATTTATGTGTTCTACTTAATCTGCATGTTTGAAGACCCCATGATTTACTTAGATTAATCGTAATTGAGCAATGTAGATCCAGGGATAGGAAAAGCTGACCCCGTTAAACCGGCGGTCTATACCGGTGTACCGAGGCAGTAATTAGAAAACCTAAAACTGGGATTCACTACAGCTATGTTGATCGACATGTTTAATTAACAGTAGGTTAGATCTGTCCAATCTTCTTATTGTAATCGTAAAACTAGCATGGAATACGAATAGTGAAGTGTTAGTTTGGACATAGTCTTGAATGGATCCTAGGAACGTGCTGATCAATGTCGACAGCTGTCTAGGTGGGTTAGCGGTATGAGTTAGCGTTTGATATCGGCAATTCTAGTTCTTTATGCGTATGGTCTATTACGGACCAATTAAGGATGGCAGCTTGTGTATAGATTGTCTACTACCATTGTCGGAGTAGAGAGGGTTATGAGTTGCACCCGTAGCTGAAAATGATAATTAAATCAAAAGATCGCTCGATTAATTTAAGAAAATTATGTGGGGAAGTAAACGTAACGATTAACTAATCCAAGTTAGTAGATTGGTGAGAAGAGGGAGAGAAATACCAAGTTTGTTTTATGTTCATTGTTGGTCCATGACCACCTCTATGTTGCTTCTTAGTTAGGTTAGAATCGTTTATAGTTAAAGTTGCATTGTCTCTGGGGGATCGATCTTGACTCGCATTTACTATACTACGATGTACCTAGTATTCTTGCTAGTAATATCGACGTTTGTGAATTACATGTGATCAACAACTTCAAATTATCGGTTAAGGTATATTCGACAATAGCCCCTTCCATATCTAATATGGAAAACCTTATTCTTTGGAACTTGGTTAAATATGTGTTTTGATTAAGGGCACTATCCCAAAATGGGTAAGGGATTCTATGAATGGCCTACGTCACAACTTTATCGTATAAAGTGTTGCTTACATTTCGGAAGCGCAATCCGATCGTGCATCTCAAAATGATATCCTTTTAAGGAGAATCTGATTCCTTTTTGGACGTCTTCTGAAACACCCACTAGTTATTAATTGCTTCAATCCAATTGAAGATTAATTCCTAAGTTTCATTTATCTCATATTCGTACTAGCTCAAACTTTTCGGGTTTTCAGAATTGTCAGACATCAATAAGTACATTCAACTATTTCTAATATAGTCCAAGAGAGAGATAAACAATTATTTATGGTATAAATTTTCACAAGCCAACAAACATCAATATGTTTAGGCTCTACTCAATTATCTAGATTTTTTAACCATTTTCATAAAATGGTATTTTAGTCATCTTTGGATAAGATAAGTATAACCCACATGATTCATAATCATATGGTTTAGCATCATTAGAATGACGTTTGATTACACGCTTTCTTTCCATAGAAACTGTGTCTAGAACAACTACAAAATCAAGGATAACAAAGTTTAGTTGAGATTTCATCACTCATATCAACTATATGGTGACAATAATCTAGCATGTTAGATTCAGTGACTGTTCAATCTTACCGGAATAACAGTTATTCCTTACAACTGAATTTGTCCATTAAATCCTAACGTATAGCTGAAAATATGTTCTTCATATGAACCGGAACATAACAACATTTATTTATTTCACTTATCAGTTTACTAGATTCGGAATATAGTAAGTGTTACAACGTTTGCTTCACCTTCCAAAACTGTATTTAATCTTTCAAATTTAATCACACTTCATATATCCGAGAGTTGACTTGAGTTTAGATAGATTTATCTCAACATGCTTGCCTGAAATAGAGACTTCAACAAGTTCTCTTATTTAAGCACATGCCCAAAGTTTCCATTTTAATCCTTCAAGCTCTTGTAAATTTTTATTAATTTAGTCTTCATAAGACTTAACAAAAATCACAAGAATTGTGTCTTCAATTTTCTTTCTCTATTTAACCTTTTGAATCATATTCAAAACATGAACTATTTAATTTACTTTCAAGCAATGATTAAAGAATTAAGTCGATACTTAAATCTTACAATTTTGAAAACAACATTTCCAAAATTCGACGTGTTCATCCTTATCCAATCCATCTAATGTTTGAATAATCATCATCGTATGACGGAGTGACCCATTGGATATCGTTATGTCCAATATGTGCACTTCCATTGATAATTAAAGTCTTAGATGACTCCATCAAATATGTAGCCTCCTTGTCACCAACTACAAAAACGCGATTGCGCGTGTCATTGCTTATTTTAAAAGGATTAAAATTACTTAACCTTATTTGAGAACGTTTCTCAAAAGGTAACAGTCATTAATTTGGTTTTTAACTATCGAGTATACAAAACATAAATAAAATTTGCTAAAACTACATCATAAAATAAAGATAAATGAGTGTTGTTGTTTATACATGCAAAATCAAAGATGGCCTTTGGGATTATGATTTTGCTCCCACTAGTCAACTACTCCCAATAGATTTTCAAAATTTTCCAAAATTTTTTAGTGGCTAGAATCCTATCTAGTTGACTTGATCCTTGACGTGGGCCGATCGACCGGGTCAATTTCGACGGGTAGGTACTTCTTACCAATCGCGTCCAACGCGTATTCCAGTGGTTTGACTAGTCAACTCTTTGAAAATTCACATCGTCTATGTGATAGTCAACCTCATTTCTCTAAAATCAAACGGTCCTGACGTGGGCCAATCACCGCAAGATTCTTAGTCGAGTCGTAACTCAAGTATTCATGAGATCTCATAACGATCATATCTCGATAATGACGATATACCCGAGGTAGGTCAACTCCCGACGTGGGCCGATCAGTTGGATCCGAACAAGGGCTCTTCACCGTCACTAGGAGACATATTATAACTCAATTTTTGTCGTGGGAGTAATTTTAAATTAATTCTCTTAATTAATTATATTTAATTATAGTCTCATCTATTACGTGCATATTACTACAATATCATATAAATTAAAACATACACAACATTACGCTCACAAAATTAACAGGTATGACCATTGACTTATGGTTTCGAATACAAACTGACGAAACCACGGGCCACAATTAAGGGTAGCTGCAACCTCCAATGGATCTTTGACTTGCGCCATCTCCATGGATCTTTATCATCTTTCTTTTGGTCTTTATCCTTGTCTTCAATTTATTTTTACATAAAAAATCTATCTAATAAATTTTACACCCGCCGCACACGGGGGGAGCTAACGGGAATGGGATAATGCAAAAATACAACTAGGTCACGTTCTTCATAACGGCCTAGGACAACAATAAAAACCAACAGAAAATAAAGCATTCACATCTATTTGGAATATTTTGGAGAAGGCCTAAGCCCTTAGGCCTTTTCCAAAATCAAATATTTTGGAAGAGGTCTAGGCCTATTCCAAAAATTTGTAATGACCTAGAATTTGGTTCATAACCAAAACTTATTTCTTCCTAACAAATTGGGTGATTCCACATGGCTTCCCAATGGCCAAACTATTTGAGCCATTGGTTAGTCACATTGCATCAACTAAACAAAAGAGAAATTACCAAGCATGGACCATATTGAAAATAAAGATGCACAAAACAAAACAAGAAGGGAGGGGGACGGTGGTGCCGACAGCCGCCGGCAGCCCGGAGGACGGCGCCGGCACCATCGCTGAATGGCAGTGGTGCCTCCGTCGGCGCCACCTCTCCTCCCTTTTTTTCCTTTTCCTGTATCTATTACGGATCAATAACATACATGTTTTAACCTATTAGATCTAATTTACTACGCGAATAAAAGATGATTATTGCATAAGCTCGAATACCGCTCTGATTCCACTGTTAGGAAATCAATCGAGTAGCGCAGCGGAATTTCACAATTGATTTCCGATCCAAGGATCGACTTCGTTTAAACAATAAACATATAACAAGGAGGACAAAGATTATACCTTTCTTGATCTTAAAGATCGAAGCTTTGACCGTCCAGTAGAAGTAGATGCGCGTAAGCCGTCCAAATATCCTGCCTCTATCAGTTATCCACACAAGCACCTGGCCAGAAACCCTCCAAGGATTGCTACTAGAAAAACTCGACTGCTAGTTCGACATTTTCTCTCCTTAAAATCTCTCTAAGAAGCTCTCTTATTTTTCACAAGAACAATTAGCTCTTGAAATTATGGTACACAAAAGAGCTAGCCAAGCCCTCATATATATAAGGGATGTGGCGCACCTATTGATATCCTAACTAATCGGGATTAGCTTCTAGTAGATTGATGAGAGAGAATACATTTTCCTAATAAAATAAGGAAAATCCATTTGATTGATTTATCTCATTTAATATTCAATATCTTATATTAAATATATTTCCAAAATATATTGGCAATATCTTATATTGAATATATCTTTATCTTATAACCATAAATCTATTTTTCCAAAATTAATTAATATCTAATATTAATATTATGGTAATCTTATTAATTAAATTGCACAATCCAAGTATATATATCTTATACACACATAGTCTGCGCCCCAAATAGCCTATTATTGGCATCCGGAATATTCTTAATTAATATAATGCTATGATTAATTAATTTTCAAATTACATGTGTATCAATATGCACATATAACTTTCGATTTATACATCAACTATGTATATTTAATTAATCAACATAATTAATATCTTGTATTATATTTATTCATAATAAATAAATACCACTATATTAAATTACCACTATAACCTTTATAGTATGAGATAAAACTTTCCTTATTTGGTCATCAACTATAACCGTATTTTAATCCGGCTAGATGTTCTTATGTGTGTTACCCGATAGGCTTCCAAATATGTTGGCCATAGACATAAGGTGCAATTACGAAAATGCCCTTCACCTCTAACGATCATGGATAGCGTCTTGCAACACGTCCATGACCCCCAATCATCGGAAGAGTCAATACGCAATGACTACTACCTTTCGTGTGCTCGGTTAGCGTGTAAATAGAATCTCATCGATGTAATAATATCCATATGGTTGTACGTCGAGTGTCAAGCATTGACGACCGTATCTTATAATCTGGATATCATTCTCTCTCGAAGAAACTCATTTACTTTCACTTTGCAAAGATTCACGAGAACTAGACATTCCTTATGGGAAGACACTTTTGGATATTCAACCTTACTTAATAGGGTACGTGATTCCCGGACGACTAAACATGTATACTCCGCATTATTCAGTATCATACCCAATCACTACTGCATGATCGCCCCATGGCTAAGGAAAACCTCAATAGTGTCAAAGTATGACAATCCACACCGTGATGCCATATAGACTCCGATCCTAAAGATAATTACACAACCGTCACATAATGTGACACTTAACAGTGTAGGTGGGTCATTTTAACATACGTATTCTCTAATACATGTCCACGTACAGTCCAAGTGTCTCTACACTTTGATAGACGAGATCTATTCATGCCCTTAAAGACAGAAGACATCTAATACATGCTAGCCTGTTTGTACTATCAATGCGCTGTTTAATAGTACATCAGCCTAGAGACACTTAAGTATCAAACTTATTAAAATGATTAGAGATCTCATCAACCATAATCGCCTATCATGGTTTCTCTATCACAGTATCATACTAAGGACATTATCATATAAATATTCATAATTGGTTCTTTAAAAGAACAAATATATGACAACAGAAAAGCCATTTATTATATATGTATAATCATATAGAAATAGTAGAAATGATCCGACCCGGTCGGATCCAATCCAACCCGATTGGGTTTAGGAAACTATTTCAACAAGGAATACCCTGATGTGTTTCCGGAAGAGTTACCGGGAAATATGCCGGATAGAGAAATAGAGTTTGAGATCAAGTTGGTACCAGGAGCGGCACCAGTTGCTAAGGCGCCCTGTAGAATGGCACCAACTGAATTGAAGGAGTTGAAAGCTCAACTTAAAGACATGCTCAAGAGAAACATAATTCAGCCCAGTGCTTCTCCTTGTGGAGCCCCTATTCTGTTCATTAAGAAGAAAGATGGTAGCATGAGGATGTGTATAGACTACAGAGCGCTAAATAATCTTACCATCAAGAAAATGTATCCCTTACCAAGGACTGATGATCTGTTAAATCAGGTGCAAGGCAAGAGAGTGTTTTATAAGTTTGATCTTAGGTCCGGTTATCATCAGTTCAAGATCAAGGTAGCGGATATACCTAAGTCGGCTTCTAGTACGAGGTATGGACATTATGAGTTCTTGGTTATGCCTTTTGGGCTCACTAATGCTCCATCTGCATTTATGGATTTAATGCATCGTGTTTTCATGTCATACTTGGACAAGTTTTTGCTAGTGTTCATAGATGATATCCTAGTATACTCATAGGATGAGAAAGAACATAGGGAACACCTAAGGATAGTGTTGGATACTTTGAAGAAGAACCAGTTGTATGCTAAGTTCTCAAAGTATGACTTTTGGCTGAATTAAGTCAGTTTCTTGGGTCACGTCATATCTGCAGATGGCATCAAAGTTTATCCGGCAAAGATTGAAGTGGTTGAGAAATGGTCCAGACCGACTACATTGTCAGAAGTGAGATGTTTTCTTGGTTTGGCTGGCTATTATAGGAAGTTTGTACAAGACTTCTTAAAGATAGCTACACCACTTACCCGGCTCACTCAAAAGAATGTAAAGTTTGAGTGGACTAGTGTGTGTGAAGAGGCTTTCCAGACATTGAAGGAGAAGTTTACTACAGCCCCAGTTTTAGTAGTTCCGGAGATCTTTGATAACTACGACATTTATACAGATGCTTCAGGACAAGGTTTAGGTTGTGTGTTGATGCAAGAAGGAAAAGTCATTGCCCAAGCATCCAGAAATTTAAAAGTACATGAAAAGGATTACCCAACTCATGATCTAGAGTTGGCAGCGGTAATGTTTTCCTAAAAGATCTGGAGGCACTACTTGTATGGAGTAAAGGCTAGGATCTTTACAGACCACTAGAGCTTAAAGTATTTCTTCACCTAAGAGTATCCAAATATGAGACAGAGGAGATGGTTAGATTTTGTAAAGGATTATGACTTGGATATTCAGTACCATCCGGGTAAAGCAAATGTGGTTGCAGATGCTTTGAGCGAAAACCATGTTTGCGATTTCAAGCATTGAAGATGTGGCAGAAATGTTATATGGGCTAAAAATATGAGGTTTTGATCATATTGAAGATCGGCAGTTTGTGGCACCGTTGTTAGCAAGATCTGAGTTGATGGATGACATTCGGGGAAAGCAAGACAAAGATCCAGTGTTGGTTGATTAGAAGTGAGTTGCAAAAGAAAAGCCTACAGTGGGTTATGCTTTGGATAAGAATGGGAACCTTTGGTACCAGGATCGGTTGTGTGTGCCTAATGTTGGTGATTTAAGACAGAGAGTTATGGAAGAGGCACATAGGATTGCTTTTGCAGTTCATCCAAGTGCTACCAAGATGTACAGAGACTTGAATGAAAAGTTTTGGTGGACTTCGATGAAAGTGGAAATAGCTAAGTTTGTAGCAGAGTGTGATACTTGCCAAAAAGTTTAAGCAGAGCATAGGAGACCAGTAGGAATGCTTAAGCCATTAGATATCCCTGAATGGAATTGGGATAAGATCATGATGGATTTCATCACCGGTTTACCGAAGACAAGAGGCGGACATGATGCGATTTGGGTGATCGTGGATAGATTGACCAAGTCAATCCACTTATTACCAATGAAAGTCGATATGACTTTAAAGAAGATGACCACGCTATACTTGGATAATATAGTGAAGTTACACGGGGTGCCTATCTCGATAGTTTTGGATCGTGATCCGAGGTTCGTCAATCGGTTTTGGAAGAGTTTGCAAATGGCTTTTGGCACCAAGTTGGATTTGAGTATGGCCTTTCATCCTCAAACAGATGGACAATCTGAGAGAACCATCCAAACACTTGAAGATATGCTAAGAGCTTGTGTTTTGGAAGTAGGGGGATCATGGGATGATTACCTACCTGTAGCGGAGTTTGCCTACAACAATAGTTATCACGCAAGCATAGGCATGCCACCGTTTGAAGCATTGTATGGGAGGAAATGTCGAACGCCGCTGTTTTGGGGTGATGTCGGGGAAAGACAAGTCACCGGGCCGGAGTTGGTCAAACAAGCTAAAGAAAGGGTTTAGTTGGTTAAGAAGAATCTGAAGGCAGCACAAGATAGACAAAAAAAGTTTGACAGATGTTAGACGAAGACCTCTTGTGTTTGAAGTTTGTGAAAGAGTTTATATACGAGCTTCTCCAATGAATGGAGTGAAACTTTTTGGACAAAAGGGAAAGTTAAGTCCAATGTATGTTGGACCGTTTGAGATTCTGGAAAGAGTTGGACCGTTGGCATATAAGCTTAAGTTACCGGAATAGATGTAAAGAGTCCATAATGTTTTTCATGTAGCGATGTTCAAGAAATGTTTGACAAAGAATGATGTTGAAACCACAGTTGATCTGGAAGTTCTTCAAGATAATCTTGTGTATGATGAGAAACCGATCATGATTTTAGAACGGAAAGAAAAGTTGATTAAGAGACGATTGATTCCTTTGGTTTTGGTGCAATGGAGCAATCATTCACCGAATGAAGCAACTTGGGAAGTTGAAGACAATATGATCATCGAGTTTCCAGAGTTTTTGGATTTACCAGGTATGTTCTAGTTTCGAGGACGAAACTCCTCTCAAGGGGGGAGGAATGTAATATTCCGATTTTCGGGAAAGGGCAGACGTGTCATTTTGCAAAAACGAAATATTACTATCCCGAATTCTTTATTTGGAGTTAAGTATTGTGTTATTATATATGTAATTATGTCGAGTATATGTATATAATTCAATGGAAAATCTGATTTTTTTTAAGGGTAATTTGGGGAAAAAGCTTATTTAAGGAAAAATAATTCCCATTATATGTAAAACCTATAGAAAATCATAATTTCATCTTGTATGTTTTGTGAGAGCCACATAAGAGAAAGGAGAAGGAGGTGAGAGACTTTTTCAGAAATCTTAGTCATTTCTTAACCGTTTTCAGATTCAAGTAGAGCATTGGAATTGTCGTGAAGAGGGCGTCGTTTTAGCACAAGAAAGTTGGAGCTTTAATCAATGTATGATTTTTTACCTAGATGATGTTTTGGATGAGTTTGATGGATTAAAACTCAGGTCTCTCGTAGTCTTGATGTGTTAGAAGCTTGTGATCGATTCTAATGCGAATTTGGATTGATCATAAAGATTTTTGTACAAAAGGGTGTGTGTTCCTGCAGATTTTCTGAGGTTTGGAATTGGTTTAGCTTGCTAAAAGGTAAGAGGATCTTCCTACAAGTTAATTATGGTTTATTAGGTTTCCTATTAAGGTTTGAGATGATTTTTATGCTAGGAATCATACCTTCGTGTTACCTAAGGATTTAGAGTTGTTATGGTAGATAAAAGTCATGTTTTTCTGCTATTTTTCTGAGTATTTTGATTTTGAACATGCTTGGATTTGAGTAGAGATAGTAAAAGTGCATAAAAAACGTGTTTAGGGAGTTTTGTGCACTCAATGTGCGCATATTGACTAGCAGTGTACGCATATTTTTGAGGCTGAATATGTTTTAGTTGGACAGGATCTGGAGTGTGTGCGGGAATGTGCGCACACTCCCTGGGCTGAATGTATTTTTGCCCAATGTGCACACATTCCCATTGAATGTGCACACATTGCCCTGGAATATGCACATATTGCCCTTGTTTTTGATAAATAAGTTGTTTTAAGCTATGTTAGGGATTTTAAACATTGTTTCATGATCTAATAACATTAATAAACATGAACAATCCTCGATTGAGCTTCCGATTCATTTAGTTTCGGCAGCGGATGTACTATTAAAGGGAGTTGAAATTCGGATCCGTCGGAAAGGCATGAAAGGGCTTGTGCTTTGATGAACTAGTGTTCGTCAATGTCTGTGTACTTGATAGGATGTGATGTCTAGTTGTCTAAGTGAAGGAGTAGAGTCGATAAGGTGAGTTTCACTTTGAAAACACTTAGGTGGTTAAATAACAACGGATAATAATTACATATGTGATAGTAAAAGATAAAAGTCACCTATTCTCGATTAGGCACAGATTCATATCGGCGATGTGATACGTTTAGTAAAAGCGAACAACACTCCTGGCCTATAAACGGCTAAATGGTAGTGGAGGAAATTCGCTGAACATATATACATACCAGGGGGATCCCGGGACTACCAGTGCTATTCACCGTAGTTGGAAAGGATATCTCGTGATAGATACACATCATGCATAGTGCCATTGGATGATGACGTAACCAAGTTAAGCTAAGCTAGAAATGTATAGTCTGACATGTTGATGGACATGAAGTGAACCCTATATTGAGTCGGTATCACAAAGATAATCTTTAAATTATAAACCTTAATTGATTTGTAGCTTCTACCTCTTACTGAGTACATTGTACTTACCTCAAATGCATTGTTTTCTATGTGTTTGGGGGAGAGAAGATGAACAGGTTGATCCAAAGATATATGAGGACTTTGACGACGACGTTTAAGGACGCCGAAGTTGAAGAGTTTATTTATTCATGTTTTCATTTACACTTTAGACTTGAAGTTTGTTTGGAAATTTGTAATTTCCTTTTAGTATACGTTCGGAGGTTTTTCGAACGTTTTGGTTTTCGTTTGGTTTTCTTTCCAATGTAATATATGTTACATTCCTATCTTTAGTTGAATTTCTATTCTTGGATGTTTGAGGGAAAAAAATTTACCCGAGTCTTTTGCTTCCGTTTTGCTTAACACGATACGACGTAGTAGAGGCTTACATATATAGTGGAATTTATATTATTTTATACGTGCCGAACGTTCCTTTTCCGGATAAAGATTTTATGAGTGAGTAATACGATGTTAATCATATCATGCGACAACTAATTCTAACACAATTGGTATGCATATATTTCAACGATTGTTCAGCACATCAGTCTAGGGCTATTGATTAATCGTCATGTCATTCCAACGATGAATCGACACACCGAAAATTGTATTGTGATTGCTCTGCTTGTTTTTATTCGAAGTATCAGATCTAATTCCACGTCTAATAAAACCTGATCAAATTTATGCACTACTTCATAAATTATTCCTAAAGTCATGTTCAAGGTGACAGAAATAATTTGGACATAGATATTTAGATCATTATAGGTCTGCGAGTCCATTTACGACAGGTGTCGTAGTGAGATTTTCTCGTCCCTAGGAGCTTATGCTAGATTCTACTTCTTGAAACACAAACGAGAAACTTGTTGTTTAAGAAAGATTATAACAATAGCAATGCAAACATAAAGTATGGCGGAATTGATAAAACACAGAAACAAAGAGAACATAGTGATTTAACGTGGTTTCCGGCGTTGTGCTGACTAATCTACGGGACAGAAAAAGAGATATTTTACTATGCACAAAGTTACAAGGTATTCCACACTCTTGTGAAAGACACTCTTGAAAGACATGCTGGATATGCAGAACCCGAATCCAGATCCCATCCATAATTGGATCGTCAGATCTGATTCACAGCACCGTTCGAGACGCTCGATCATGCACAGCGGAAGCTACAAATTAAACATGATATTTCCCTTCTGCTTTTTATTTTCAATTATCTCCAGTAGCCTCATCTATAGGAGTGATGTATCAATCAGTCCTGACAAACTCTCCACTCCAAGACTTTCAAAAGCCTATTCTTCAAATCCACTCATTGATTCTCTTGCTGGCTTTTGCCTCTTGTAAAAACCAAACTTCTTCAG
The DNA here is from genome assembly GCA_026214975.1 of Gentiana macrophylla. Classification (NCBI taxonomy): domain Eukaryota; kingdom Viridiplantae; phylum Streptophyta; class Magnoliopsida; order Gentianales; family Gentianaceae; genus Gentiana; species Gentiana macrophylla. Next base: position 49,507,985 of record CM047808.1, on the reverse strand, counting down.
CAGCTCCTTAGTGTTTTTTGGTTGATGAATGAAGATTCTATCTTGCATTTGCTTGACTTGTAATCCCAAAAAGTAGTTCATTTCTCCCCTCATACTCATTTGGAACTTAATTTTCATGATATTAGCAAATTTCTCACATAACACTTCATTTTCCGAACAAAAATTATGTCATCCATATAAATCTGCACCAGTAGGGTGCTGTCACCTTCATTGATTCTGAAAAGAGTCTTGTCAATGGTTTCTTTGCTAAAACCATTGTTCACCAAGAATTGAGATAGGGTTTCATACCATGCTCTTGGTGCTTGTTTCAAACCATAAAGTGCCTTGTTGAGTCTATACACATTATCTTCTTGATCTTTAACTTCAAAACCAGGAGGTTGCTGAACATAAACCTCTTCTTCCAGAATGCCATTCAAAAATAAACTCATGACATCCATCTGGTAAACCTTGAAGTTTTTATATGCAGCATACGCAAAAACCGTCTTATAGCTTCCAACCTTGTAACTGGGGCATATGTTTCATCAAAGTCTATTCCTTTAGCTTGTGAATAGCCTTTTGACACTAGTCTTGCCTTGTTTTTAACAATGGTACCAGATTCATCTAGTTTGTTTCTGTATACCCATTTAGTACCAATTATATTTGCATGAGTAGGCCTTACCACTAGTGTCCATACTTGGTTTCGTTCAAACTCATTCAATTATTCTTGCATAGCAATTTTCCAATCAAGATCAGAAATTGCTTCTTCAACAACTTTAGGTTCTATATGGGACTGAAAGCAAGTAAACATTGCTTTTAGTTGTCTTCTTGTCCTTACACCGAGATGTACATCACCAATTATTTGTTTAGAAGGGTGATCCTTCAACCATTGTAAATCTTGTTTTGCTTGATTTACATGAACCTGATCTTTAGTAAGGTCTGATGTTTGTTCAGTAAGGGGATCAGCAGATCCTTCATCTGCATATGTTGTTGTATCAGTAGTGCTACTAAGAGGTCCTTCAACAGTGGATTTTTCATTTCCAGAATCAGAAATCTTTACGTCACTTATCTTCTTTAGAACATCAACAAATTCTAGATCAGTGACTTCTAGATTCAAAGCAAGGTATGAAACTTCATCATCTTCCATTCCTGTGAACTTAGGCTCATCAAAAACAACATGTATTGATTCTTCATGTTTTAATGTCCTTTTATTCAGTATTCTAAAAGACTTGCTGACTGAAGAATATCCTAAAAAGATTCATTTATCTGATTTTGGTTGGAATCTCTTCAGTTGCTCCTTATGATTTAAGATAAAGCATTTACTCCCAAATGGATGGAAATATTATTTGGCTTTCTTCCATACCATTTTCATAAGGTGTCTTCAAAAGTGTCACGGATTTTTTCAATGAAAATAAAAGTAATAAATTTATAAATCCGTTATACCCCAAGTGCAGGGATCGTAGTATAGTAGCTACAACCGGAGTCGAGTCACAGGGAATCGTCGTTATCTAGTTCATTAATTTTCCTAAGATTGATACCATTATTATTAAAACCTAAAATAACAAAACGAAAAGTAAACTGGACATAGAATTGTCAGTCCAAATCCAGGAAAGATCGTTGCGAAAAATAAATCTAAACTACAAACGAAGAAAATAAATAAAACTAGTAAAACCATGACAATGACTATGGTGATTCAACAAAGAACAAGCAAATGATCCACCGTCCCGCAACCCTCGCTTTCTTTCTAAGGTTATCTTATGATGATTTAATTAAACTTGTGATTCACCTAACAAAGGTATGAATTCCCAATCTCTTAGGTAATTCGTCTATCAATCTTTTATCTTTCGATCTTAAAGATTAACACTTCCAATTCAGAGGTGTAAGATTTATTCAATCTAGCAACCTAGATATTCAACCTAATCAACTCTCGTTACTTATAGGTTAAAGATCCAATCTTTCCTATGGTGATCTAGGTTTACACCGACTCTCGTCACATAGTAAACAACAATAGCAAAACATCTCTCGATATAAATTTGCATAACACATAATCATAGAAAAGAAACAACTTTAATTAAAACTCACAAAATCATCCAAAGGGAGAAATAAAAACGCTGCAGAAAAGTTTCACATGCTTGCCCCAAGTTTGATCAGGTTCCAGCCATCCTCATGATCCGGAAGGAAAACGAAACAAAATAAATAAAACAACTAATCTAACCCTCGGTCGACCAAGCACCAAGGCTTGGCCGACCGAGCACAACTCGGCTTCAGAATTTAGGGTTTTCTACGGCTTCTGTAATGTGTATATGATGATATTAGGGTTTGAAATAATACGGCTATATATAGAAAAAGTAAGTCGGTTTCAGCATGGCAGCGGACGGACGCCCGTCCACTCCTTCTGGACGCCCGTCCAGTTGGTGTAAATTCTTCGAGTCGGGCCGAGTCTTCTCAAACGCCCGTTCTATGTAAAATGAGACGCTCGTCCACTGAAATCTTCAAAACTCTGAATCAAATTTCCTCTCTTGGACGCTCGTCCATGTCTTCAGACGTCCGTCCACCCTGGACGCAGTTCAATACTTCAGACGCCAGTCCAGGCTGCATGGGTAGTGAACGCTCGTTTGATTCTTCAAATCTTCATTCCAATCCTCAACTTGCATCTTCCTCCTTCCATTAAATCTCCAATTATGACATGTTTATGCACCTACAAAACCACAAAGACATGCAAAGTGTAAAACCATAGATAATTACCAATAAAATCACGAAATTAGCTCAACTTTACACTTAAAGACTTTTAAAACTCATTTGCTCAATAATTCGATTAAACCCTTAATTTCTATGCAAATTATATGAATATGGAGGAAATCATTATAAAATATAACGTTATAAATCGCATAAAATCACCCTTAACAAAAAGCTTTTTGTTCACTGAGGTTCAATTTTGTGTGTAGCATGATGTATTGATTGCTTCAGCCTAATATCTTTCAGGTAACAATGCTTCACAGATCATGGTCCTTCCTACCTCTTTCAAAGTCCTGTTTCTTCTCTCAGCAACCCCATTTTGCTGAGGTGTTTTAGCAACTACTAATTGATGCAGCACACCATTTTTCTCACAATATTCTCTTATGACTTTGTTTAAGAACTCAATACCCTTGTCTGATCTGATCTTCACTACTGTCAAAATTTTCTCATTTTGCAATCTCTTCAAAAGTTCAGGCATCGTTTGAAGTGTCCCACTTTTCTTATTCATGAAAATCACCCAAGTATATCTTGAGTAATCATCCACAACTACCAGAGTGTACTTCTTTCCTGTTATGACTGTTGGTATTACTGGTCCAAATAGATCCATATGCATCAGTTCCAACACTCTCTTGGTTGATTGTTTAGTTTTTGACTTGAAAGTTGATTTTGTTTGTTTACCTTGCTGACAAGCTTCACATATTCCATCTTTCTTGTATGTTAATTCGGGTAAACCAATCACCTACTTCTTTTTCACCAACTGATTGAAATCTTACAAATTTAGATGATTCAACTTCTTATGCCATAACCAGTTGAGTGCTGACTTTGTATGCACAATAAGACATGTTTCAGGAACAGCAGTAGTCCAATCTACTACATACATACTTTGTTGTCTTCTTCCCCAAGACAACTTGTTCTCCTCTTTCAATCATGACAATACAGTAGGCTTTGTCAAAAGTGACTATGTAACCCATGCCACATAATTGTCCAGTGCTCAGCAAGTTGTAATCCAAGCCTTCAATATATGCAACATTTCTTATTGTCAATCCATTCCTCACCAGTGTTCCATACCCTCTTGTATATCCTGGTGTGCCTTTCTTTCCAAAATTGACTTTTGGACCATCCCTTGCCACAAAATTTGTCAAACTGTGCTTACTTCTTGTCATATGTCTGGAACATCCATTGTCAAAATACCAGACACCCTACAAAACAAATTTAATATGTTTTAGGTACCCAAACCTGTTTGGGTCCATAGTGGTAACTCTTGGCAAGTTTCCATAAGGTCTTCTTTGGAAAGTGTTGCATTTTTGTTCATATATGTATGCTATATTTCCATAAAATCTAACATTTGGTTGTGTATCATTCACATATGGTTTATGGCCTTTTGGTACAAAATGCTGTTTGAAAAGATTTAGTTTTAGAAGCATTAGCATAACCGTAAGGTTGTTGTCTGTTAGTAACAACCCTGTTTTGTGGTCTCTGCTGAGGTCCCTGCTGAGGCCTCTGCTGAATCCACTGCTGAGGTCTAGCCTTAGCATTATAGTTATATATATTGTTTCTAGCAGTAGGGGCAGGAATATTCCAATCTTCATCAGTAGGAAACAATCTGCCTTTCCCCTAAAATAAGTATCCCTTGAATGATAAACATTTTTGGGTTTAACATTCTGATCCTTGGAATATTTATGGTTTTTCCCTTTTTGTGGTCCAGCAGACTTTGCAGCAGGTCTGCTATCAGCAGGTCTAGAAGGTCCAGCAATCCTACCTTTGGATGTACCCTTTTTGTTAGGTATTGTTGTCCTTTTGGACTTCTGATTTTGCTTCTTTGAAGCATTCTCAGCAGGTTTTACTGCCTCAGCAACCTTTTGAGGAGTTGGATCTTATGCAGGTACAAACTTAGGACCAATTTTGGTACTAGGTTCAGTAGCCTTACTAGATTCACCCTAACAAGATTGTTGAGTTTAAAATCCAAAGCCTATTCTATCACCATAAGGATTGCCTGATTTGAAATATTGTGGAACTAGATTGTGCTATAGATTCAACAGCTACTGCAGGTGCAGCAGACTTAGGTTGATTCTGTTCATAACCTTTTTCTTTACCCTTGAGAATTCTTAATTCAGCATTTAATCTTTGAATTTCTAGTTGAAGTGCTTCTCTTTCAGCCTTCACAATCTCATAGCCATAGTGTATTATCCTCAGTTTATTAAGGAGGGCATTTAGAGGTTCTTCATTGTTAGAAATTTTTGGATTGGAACCACAAGTAGACTCACAATCACTTTCAGTAGTAGTATTTATAGATACAAAATTGTATACCTCCTCAATTTCATCCATGTTAGCCATGAAATCATAATCATCCATATGTGCTATGAGTGCAGTGTCATCTGATTCATTTCCTTTTTCTGATTCCACTTCATAGCCTGATTCATCATCAGCAACCAATGCTTGCTTACCAGATCTACTCTGCTGGCCCTCTTTCAACAGGTCTGGACAGTCAGGTCTAAAATGTCCAGGCTTTTTGAAGTTAAAGCACAAGTAGTCAGGATCCTTCTTTTGTTTTAACTCAGGACAATCAGGTTTGAAATGTCATGGTTTCTTGCAATGAAAACACAAAAAGTCATGATCCTTTTTGGACTCTTCCTTTTTCTCACTTGTATTTTTGTTGAAATTTTTTGAAGATACCCTTCCAGATTTCATCATTTTGATCCTCTTGGTCAGTAGGGAACTCTGCTCTTGCATTTCATCCAAAACATCATCTTGAACACTTGAAGATTCTTCTTTATGTGCAGCAGCCAATGCTGTTGTTTTTGTTGCTTCTTTTTCAGCATTTGCAATAAGGTCATTGCTGAATTCATAAGCTTTAAGATCTGAAAATAGTTTGAAGGTGTCCTCCTCATGTAGTCTCCTAGACTCCTCCATTACAGTAACCTTCATTTCCCAAACTTCTTTTGTAGGTAAAGCTTTGCGAATCCTGGTGTTGATCTCTTCTATTGTGTAAACAGCATTCAGTAGGGTGAGTTCATCAATAATTGCATTGAACCTAGACTCCATCTGTTCAATGGTCTCATTTGATTTCATCTTGAACTCTTGAAATTTTTCCTTGGCCACACTGATCTTGTTCTTTTTGATTGCATCAGTGCCTTCACAAATAAGTTGCAATCTTTCCTATAGTTCTTTGGCAATTTTGCAATCTTTCACCTTCATGTACATATTTCTATCCAGAGTTCTGTAGATAATATCAATAGAAATATTGTTCAGGTTTGCTCTTTTTCTATCTTCAACACCCCATTCACATTTGGCTTTAGGATTATCTTATTTTGACCATCACAATTATGACTTTAGTGATCTCCAGTGGTCCATCAGTTAGCACATCCATCATTTCATCATGAGTTGCAGCTAGATAAGCCTGCATACAACATTTATACTCATCAAAACAATCTAGAGAGCACATCAACATTGTCCTAGCACACTGGTTGTTATCCATGATGCAAAACTTGAAACAAAAACTTGAAAAAGTTTTCAAAGATTTTTCACAAGCACAACAAGTAGGATTACCAATTGTTGGTCCCTTGAAATGGCTAGTGTAAAATTGACTAGTAATGACTTTGTTAAAAAGTGGTTAGTAACTAGAACGTTGTACTTATTGATCTTACATGCGATTAATTTTTCGGAAGAGATATTTCTCTTGAGCCTTCAAGACTTAAGTGACGTAAATAAGTATGTCACTGCTATCACTAGTGTTGAACGAGAGACAACCATAGTTAGTTTGAAAGATGATTGGGAACCGATAAACTAGTGGGAGCTTTTATCTTATGTTTTTCTAATTTATTAGAAAATTAGTCCCACTAGGTAACGCTTTCATTACACATCCCACAGTTCACGAGTAGTGTCTACTCAAACGAACTGCAAGTTCAAGACTATTTCCTTTTAAGGAAAGTTAAGAATGGGAAAGAATGTCTATAAGTGTTAATCATCTTAACTAAAGTTTTGAGGCTAAACCGAAACATTAAGTAAAGAAAGTATAGGATAAGGAAAGTGATTTCGGATCACTAACCAATGAATACTTAGCAACTTTCTTAACCGAGTAACTCGACTCTGGAGCTAAGTTCTTTGGAAGAACAAGAGAGCTTTGCATTAACGATTAATAGAGTAACAATGGGCAGTAATTTCAGCTAAAATAGTGGGAGTGATATAAGGAAATGAATTTCGGATTCTATCCTTGAATATCACAGAAAAATTTATTTTTCTGTTTACAAATTCGTTGAAACAAATGGATTCACTTTCAACTCGATATATTGTTGCCTCATAGAAAGTGAAAATGACATTTGCAGTACGAATCCGAGACTCGGACTTTTGTTTGATAAAGTCAGAACCACTAAGAAATGCTGAAGAGGTATATGTTGTTGGACTTATTTCTTTGTTTTGATAATGAGTGCCAGACTAGCTGTTATAGTGCAAAGGCAAAAAGATGTCTAGATCAAATGTATAGGTTTATTAGAGTTTGATTCATAAATAGGTTTGATCAAACAAGCATCAGTAATGGTCACCGACTTATATCGCTGAGACCGATCTAGGTCGATAGGTAGATAGGTCAAGACTAGTCAGAACTCTCTTGAAGATCAAGATCGAATCAAGACCAAGGTGGGGGTTCAAACTCAGTTATAGAAGGCTAAGGGATCAAACTTAGTAATTAAAGTCAAGGATATGGAATCAGAATTTAGGCAAGTCTGTGATGACCTAAACTGATTACATATACCTTGTGTAGAAGGTCTAAGTTCCATAAGTTGGATGAAGTTTGGAACTTGGTTATATTTAAAAAGGTGTAATCTAACATCACAAACAAGAGTTAGATAAAAGAAATCAGCTGCATTATTTTTATACACAAACAAATTGTTTGTTCACTGCATCGATAGGTACTTCAAAGAGTGATGAACCTCGCTTCATATATACCTCGATTAATTCAAAATTATATTGGAAGATTACATGGACAAGGACAGCCAACTACCTCTGATTTGATCAAACAAATCAGTGGTTAGGATTACAAGAACTTTGGGATGATTCAGGACTTTATCCAATGGACACAAGTCAAAGGGTGGACAGACACTCGCATCAAAAAGGAATTACGACGATTGTCGATCCCTATGACTAGTGTGAAATGCAAATCGATGGGACAAAAACAAGGAACGGTTACATTTAAATTTCAAATACAAGTCACATGCATTCTTGCCTATAAATAGAAGACCTTCAACTCAGAAACAAGATGATGAAAATTAACAAACTTTGATGTGATAATCTTGAAATGAAAAACACCTGTTTGAACTTATCAACATAAGGTCACGATCTAGAGAATTTCTTCAAGTGTATTCTGGATTCAAGATACATCAAGCATACACACTTGAAGACTGCAAGCTGCTGATTATATCATCCTAATCAAGCTGCACCGAATCAATCATTTACTTGATTCAATCTTTATTTTATAAAGAACTCAATTGAAGACAAGAAAGCATCTGTTGGGTGTGAAAGATCGTTTTTGTGGTGGAGCCGGTGAAGAGGCAATCCTACCTTCAAGGACCAAGTGGAAGACTAAGGAGCGACAATCCTACCTGCTCCTCCTTCGCCAGTGAAACCATAGTTATTGGTGAAGGACAAGCAACCTTAGGAATCTTTGTAAAAGCTACACCAAAGATCTCTAGTTAATTTCCTCCAACATCACAGGAGAAGAGTGGACTGACAGGATTACACCACCTGGAACCACTATAAAATCTGGCTATTTACTTTCAGCATTTATATTCTGCATTTAGTTTATTACACACATCAACCTACTGAATCTAGCAACTGAAATCACACACTTACACTACTGAGTATCTAAAACATGGTATCATATTTAACAACAAGTAACAAGGCTTAATTTTGATATAATTCCATTTGCACAAATTCAAGAACTCAACTATCAAGAGATTCATCATTTATCGCCAGAGCTACTGAAGTCTCGATGACTCTGAAGTATCAGCCAGTGCTTGAAGTTGCAATTGTTAACTCCAAAAGTTTTAAGTGTTAAGTTTATGCACCCCCCCTCTCTAAACTTAACCAAAGCCTTTTCAAGGGACCAACAATTGGTATCGGAGCAGTGCTTCTTTTTCTGAAGAAATCCTACTTGTTGTGCTTGTGAAAATTCTTTAAAACTTTCTTTCAAGTTACCGATTTTCAAAGACTTGCATCATGGATAACACACAATGCCGTAACTATGTTGATGTGTTCTCTAGATAGATTTGATGAGTATAAACGTCGAATGCAGAGCTTACCTTGTCGCAACTCATGATGAGATGATGGATGTACTAACTGATGGACCACTTGAGATTACCAAGGCGATAACGAATGGGTGATACAACCGAGTACATTCCTAAACCAAAAAGAGAATGGAATGCGTAAGAAGGCGTAAAAGAGCAAACCTCAACAACATTGCTATTGATATCATTTATAGAATTTTGGATAGCAATATGTACATGAAGGTTAAAGATTGCAAAACAGCAAAGGAACTTTGGGACAATATACATTTGATCTGTGAAGGCACTGGTGCAATAAAGAAGAATAAAATCAGTGTGGCCAGAAAGAGGTTCCAAAAGTTCAAGATGCTGCCAAATGAAACCATTGAGCAAATAGAATCAAGATTCAATGCAATCCTGGATGAACTTACCCTGCTGAGTGTAAGTTATTCAAAAGAGGAAATAAACACCAAAATCTTGGAAGCTCTACCTGCAAAAGATGTTTGGAAAATGAAGGTGACTGCAATAGAAGAAATGAGAAAGGTGCATGAAGAAGACACCTTTAAATTGTTTTCAGATCTAAAGGCTTATGAATTTAGCAAAAAGCTTGTGCCTGAAACTGAAAAAGAAGAGCCAAAGACCACTACATTGGCCGCTTCACATCAAGAAGAAACATCAGGAGGACAGGATGATCTGCTGGATGAGATGCAAGAGCAGATTGCCCTACTAAGCAAGAAAATCAGGATGATGAAGACTGGAAAGGCCCCTTCAAGAAATTTCACAAAGAGGCCTCTTGAAAGAAGGAAAGAAGAACCAAAGAAAGATAATGACTATCTCAGGCTTTCATTGCAAGAAACCAGACACTTCAAACTGACTCGTCCCCGAGTTAAAATAAGGCAAGGAACTCGATTATCTTTGCTTCAACCGCAAGAAGCCTGGACATTTTAGACTGATTGTCCGGACCTCATCAAGACCAAGAGTCAACAAAGAAGACATGGCAAGAAGGCTATGGTTGTTTGAAGATGAATCGGGTATGAAGTGGAATCAAAAAAGGAAATGAATCGGATGACACAGGATCAAGTTCTTTGATATGGAAGATTATGCTTTGATGGCCAATATGGATGAAACGAGGAGGTATACAACATCAGATCTATTAATACTCCCGGTGGAAGTGATTGTGAATCAACTTGTGGTTCAAATCCTAGAAATTCGACAACAATGAGACTTTGGAAGCCATCCTTAATCAATCGAGGATAATACAATGCTGGTTATGAGATTGTGAAGGCTGAAAAAAAGAAGCTCTTGAGTTAGAAGTTGGAAGATTGAAAGCTGAATTAAGGGTTCTCAAAGGTAAGGAAAAAGATGTTGGACAGAATCAGTATAAGTCTGCTGAACATCCAGCAGCCTCTGAATCTGCTGAACATCTTGTTCCACTACTGCATACAAATCAGGAAAGCCTTATGGGGATAAAACAGGGCTTGGATTTGGAACTCAGCAATCTAACAAGAGTGGATCCAGTGAAGTCACCGAACCTAGTACCGCACTGGTCCTAAGTTTGTACTTGCACTAGGTCCAACTCCCAAGAAGGTTCTTTGAGGCAAGAAACTCCAATGAGAATGCTTCAAAGAAGCAAAATCGTAAGTCAAAGAAGTCAACAAACTCTAATAATAAAAGTAAATCTAAAAATAGGGTGATGTGCCTTCTAAGTCTCACGATAGCGGACACTGCTACCAAGTCTGGCTTGGACCACGAAGGAGGTAAGAGACAGAAATATTCCAATGATAAGAATCCTAAACCCAAAAATGTTAATCATACAAGGGATACTTATCTCAGGGGGAAAGGTAGACTGTTCCCCACTGATGATGATTGGAATATTCCTGCATCTAATGCTAGAAATAGTAAGTACAACCATGCTGCTAGGGTAAAACCTAAGCAATGGAATCAGCAAAGGACTCAGCAGAGGACTTATAAAAGGCCTCAGCAGGGACCTCAGCAGACTCCATATTATAGGGATGTTCCTAACAAACAGCAAACTAATGGTTATGCTAATATTTCTAACAACCAAAGTCACTTCAAACAGCATTATAAACCAAGAGGCCAGAAAACATATGTGATTCCTACACAACTTACTGTTAGAACTTATGGATGTGTGGAATACATGTATGAACCAAAGTATGAACCAAAGTATGACACATTCAGGAGAAGACCTTATGGAAACATACCAAGGGTCATGCTTGCCACTGACCACTATGGACCCAAACAGATTTGGGTACCTAAAATGCATTAACTTTGTTTTGTAGGGTGTCTGGTACTTTGACAGTGGATGTTCCAGACATATGACAAAGGATAAGCACTGTTTGTCAAATTTTGTGACAAAAGATGGTCCAAGGGTGAATTTTGGCAACAAGAATACACCTGGATATACAAGAGGATATGGCACACTTGTGAGGAATGGACTTACAATCAAGAATGTTGCATACGTGGAAGGACTGGACTACAACTTGCTGAGCACTGGACAATTCTGTGACATGGGATACAAGGTCACTTTTGACAAAAACAACTGTATTGTCATTAGTGAAAGAGGTGATCAAGTTGTACTTGCTGGTAGAAGACAACAGAATATGTATGTTGTGGATTGGTCTCACTATGAGCCTCGAAACCTCTTTGGTAGAAGTCTGAACTCAATTGGTTATGGCACAAGAAGTTGAATCACTTAAACTTTGATGATATTAATCAGTTGGTAAAGAAGAAGCTGGTGATTGGTTTACTTGAGATCACATTCAAGAAGGATGCTATATGTGATGCATGTCAGCAGGGTAAACAGATAAAGTCAAGCTTCAAATCAAAGTCTAAACAATCAACTAATAGAGTGTTGGAGCTGATGCATATGGATTTTTTTGGACCAATAACTCCAACAAGTGTAACAGGAAAGAAGTACACTTTAGTGGTTGTGGATGATTATTCAAGGTACATTGGGTAATATTTATGAACAAGAAAAGTGAAACACTCAAAAGCTTGCCTAATCTTTTGAAGAGATTACAAAATGAGAAAAGTTTAACAGTAATAAAGATAAGATCAGATCAGGGTACTGAATTTCTCAACAAAGTTATAAGAGAATATTGTGAACAGAATTGTGTACTACATCAACTTGTCATTCTTTTGGTACACCTCAAAAAATGGGGTTCTTTGAAGAAAGAAACAGGACTTTAAAGGAAGCAGGAAGAACAATGATCTGTGAATCATTGCTACCTGAAAGATATTGGGCTGAAGCAGTCAATACAGCATGCTATACACAAAACAGAACATTAGTAAACAAGAAGCTGCTGAAGACACCATATGAAGTTTGGAATGGAAGAAAACCTAACATATCCTATTTCCATCCATTTGGAAGCAAGTGTTTTATCCTAAATCACAAAGTTCATTTGAAAACATTCCAACCAAAATCAGATGAAGGAATTTTCTTGGGATATTCTTCAGTCAGCAAGGTATTCAGGGTGCTAAACAAGAGGTCACTGAAACATGAAGAAACAATCCATGTTGTATTTGATAAACCTAAGTTTACTGGTATGGAAGATGAAGATTGTGAACCTGCTGAGAATCAACAAATCACTGATCCAGATTGTGTTGAAGTTTTGGAAAGATTCAATGACTTAAAAGTTTCGACATCGCCTCTGCTTGAACACCTGCTGTAATGTTATCGATGCAACAATTGAAGCAGTTCAAGGATCTGCTGACCCCCTGTAGAAGAAGCTACAGCAGACCCTCTCCAAGATGAGGTTCTGAAAATCAAAATAGCCAAAATCCACAATGGTTAAGGAATCACCTCTTGCTTTGAACAAGTTATTGGCAATGTACAAAGAAAGGTGTGAGGACTAGAAGACAACTGGAAGCTATGTTTACTTGTTTTCTATCTCAAATGGAACCTAAAGTCGTTGAAGAAGCAATTTGAGATCAGATTGGATAATTGCTATGCAAGAAGAATTAAATGAATTTGAAAGAAATCAAGTTTGGACACTAGTTGAAAGGCCAAGTCATGCAAATATCATTGGTACTAAGTGGGTATCTGAAAATAAACTTGATGAATCTGGTACCATTGTAAGGAATAAGGCTAGACTAGTTGCAAAAGGCTATTCTCAAGCGAATGAATAGATTTTGATGAAACTTATGCACCATTGCAAGATTGGAAGCTATCGATTATTCTTGGCACATGCTTGCATATAAGAACTTCAAAGTATATCAAATGGATGTCAAAAGTGCATTTTTGAATGGCATTCTAGAGGAGGAAGTGTATGTACAAAGAACCTCCTGGATTTGAAGTTAAAGATCAAGAAGATAAAGTGTATAGACTCAACAAAGCACTTTATGGATTGAAACAAGCACCAAGAGCAGGTATGGTATGAGACTCTATCTCAATTCTTGGTGGACAATGGTTTTACAAAAGGTACCATTGACAAGACACTTTTCAGAATCAGTGAAGGGGACAGCACCCTGCTGATACAAATTTATGTGGATGACATAATATTTGGTTCTGAAAATGATTTACTTTGTGAAAAGTTTGCAAATCTAATGAAGAGTAAATTCCAAATGAGTATGATGGGAGAAATGAACTACTTTTTGGGATTGCAAGTTAAACAGATGAAAGATGGAATCTTCATTCATCAAACCAACTATACCAAGGAGTTGTTTGAAGAAGTTTGGTATGGAAAACAAAGACTAAGAATTCAACTCCTATGAGTACAAATATCGATTTGGATGAAGATAAAGAAGGCAAAGATGTTGATCGGACCTTATACGTATGATGATAGGCGTCTGCAGACCTAATCACCAAAGAGACTTGATATATCCTTTCTTTGTAGGTGTTTGTGCAAGATTTCAATCTAAACCTAAAGAAAGTCATTTAGGTGCAATCAAGAGAGTTCTCAAGTATCTAAAAGAGACTTTGGGAGTAGGGATATTGTATTCCAAGGAAGGAAGCTTCAAAGTTATATCCTACTCAGATTACGATTATCTTGGATGCAAGATTGATAGAAAAAGCACCTCAGAACTCAATAGCTTAATGGGAAATAGACTGGTTTCTGGTTTAGCAAGAAATGAATTCTATATCAACTTCCACTGCTGAAGCTGAATACATTGCTACTGGAAGTTGCTGTGCACAAGTACTATGGCTAAGACAACAAGTAAGGGATTATGGAATTGAAGAAAAGGAAATTCCAATTATGTGTGACAACACAAGTGCAATTGCAATCACAGAAAATCTGTTTCGCACTCAAGAACCAAGCACATTGATGTGAGACATCATTTTATAAGAGATCATGTTGAAAAGAAAGATGTGGTGGTTCTATACATCCCTATCAAGATCAACTTGCGATATTTTTACTAAACCACTTGATAGTGAAAGATTTGCTAAACTAAGGACTCGAACTTGGAATTATAAAAGTTGGTGATAATCAAGCAGAGTAATGAATTCACCAAGGGATTAGTCTTTGCTATGTTGGGTGAGCTCACTTAGCGATTAGTCATTGACATCAACAATTCCATGTACTTATGTTTGGACAATTGAGCAAATGAGGTTGCCAAGGGGATTGGTCTTTGTCATGTTGGGTGAGCTCACTTGACAGATCAGTCATTGGTATTAAACTTCATTTTGTATTATCAATTGAACAAAACAAGAAGAAAAACAAGGATTAGCAGTGTACTTATGTCGGCGAGTCAGTCGAAGTCTATTTATCGCCAGATCGCCGAGCCCACCTCAACGAGGATTACCTGCTTGGATGGAACGTTACTCACCAAAGTTATTAAAGTCAAAAAGCAGTTTGGCGGGATATTTATTTTATCCTTTATAACTGCAGTTAACATTATCCAACGGTTACAAACGTTATGGAGGAGTAATGGAACACGTGTCAAGCCAGCATTTATTCAGATTAATCATGGTTGACATGGATGTACGTGCACTGACAGTTACAACTACTCACTGTCTATTTATACAGGCTATCACACAGCAGATTCTCTACTTGCAAATCTGCTTTATCACTGCGATTTTTACACTGTGTGAACACATATTTGAGAATCAATCTTCTTCATCTCATTCTTCTCATACAAATGGTTGAAAAGGTTGATGTCCAGATTGAATCAAGCCAAAGTGTTAGAGGCTTTGTTGTGGATGCAAACAGAACTGAATTGGCCATTAACATTGGTCGAAGAATAAGGAGATATGCCGGTCTCGAGAATGTGTTGAATATAAGACTGGAGACAATCTCATATACAAATGTTGTAAGTTTCTGGAGAAACATTCAAATACGAGGAAGGAATCTGAAGCATTTAAAATCTATGTGAATGGACAAGAAATAGAAGTTTCCCCAGTCTCATCGAGGAAGTTTTGGATTTGAAGAAGTAGTGGATGGCTCAAATCAATCTCAAGAAATGGGATTGGACAAGATGGCGTTTGTTGATCGAGATCAAAACAAATGCAGCCACCAAATCCGCTCTGCATCAACTGCAAACATATTGGAAGTGAATACGATCTGTGAGAGCAAACTCATTGCTAAGAACATACTTGGATTGATTGGAAGTATGGATACTCTATCGGGACCCAAGATAGAATTGATGATAATCATTTGCGTGAGCATGAAGTTTGATTGGGCTGGTTATTTCATTCATTATATGAAGAAGGTTTTCAAGGAAGAAAAAGAGGGAAAGAGGAAATCCAAGGCCTTGCCCTTAGGTTTCATGGTTCAGACCCCACTGAATCATCTGGAAATCCCTGATGTAGCATCTGAAAAGATCAATCAGTCTAGGTACAAGAAGGAAATTGATTATGCTATTCCTGGTCTAAATGATGATGAAGAGGTTGCTGGAGAGGCTGCTGATGATGATAATGGTGGAGATGATGGTGATGCTGGTGGTGAGCAGGTCCAACAAACTAAGAAGATATCTGTTAAACCTGCTGCACCAAAGAAAGCTGCTGAGAAAAGAAAGTGTGGAGACACAAGGAAGATAACTGAGGTATTAAAGCCTTCAAAGAAAACAAGGAAGCAAACAAAGACAGATCATTGAGTCTCTGCCGAGGTCCATGGAGGTTACTGACCTGCTTTGTTCTTTGCAAGAAAAAACTGCTTGTTGAAATATTGAGGGAACAATAGAAGGAAGCCAGTAGAAAGAGGAAGTCTACTGTGGCTGAAAAGGATGATGAACCCATTTCCAAGAGGAGAAAAGAAATTTTCCATAAACAAAAACATGGAAAAGGGAAAGAACTGAAAAAACTTGGAAGCACAAAGAGTCCAAGAGGAAGCATCAGTAGAAGAGGAAGAAGAGGTTGTTGAGGCTGAGCCCTTGACCATAATCAAGCCTGTGGAGATTCACGACTCTCACCAAGAAGTTGTCAAGTCTACGATCTTTGGATGAGTTGTTGTTGAGCAATCTATTGAAGATATACAGCAGTCTACTGATCCTGAGCCTGATGTAGTATCTACTGAAGAACCACAGCAAACCACTGAACCTGAACCTGCTGTGGTAGTTGAAGAAGTAGTTGAAGAAATGGTTGAAGACCCTGCAAGTGTTGCAAGAACTCGGGGAAGAAGCGTATCTGCTGCTAACCTGGCGATGAGCATGTAAGTCGTGGGAACCAAGTGTGGTACAGATGGAAGTAGTCAGGGGGAACCAAGTGTCGCAATAGAATTAACTAGAGTTTGCCCAATTTTTGTCCCGTCTTTCACATAGGATTCATATGCAGGAGCATGAGGCCAGTTTCTCAGACTGGCAAAATCGATTCATGAGAGAGAAGCCGAAGCTAATGGTATGTTTAATGTTGGAATGCATTAACATGTACATTATGCCTTTGATCACACTTTTAGCTTTCAGGTGAAATGGTAATTTATAGTGTAAATTTTGTTTATCCTTAACACTTTAGTTGTTTCTCAAACAAATAAAACACACTTTAGTTGAAGTGTTGAGTTTATGTTGGAAATAAAATTTATGTTTTGATGATGATTCATCACTTAGTTTATTAATTGTTCTTAACCCCATTGATGAAGTGTCATAACTAGCTGTTATAGTGCAAAGCAAAAAGATGTCTAGATACCAATGTATAGGATTTATTAAAGTCCGATAGTTGTATAAGTTAAATCGGACAAGCAATCGTAATTGTTCTTGACCAAAATCGAGAAATGGAGAAATCGACATTTTGACTAGCCGAGACCTTTCAAAAACCGACAAATGAATGTATCTACGTAAGATTGAAGAAGATAAGTTCACGACGATTCTGAGACTCGATTGGCTTATCTAGAAGATGGAAGAACCGAGGACACAGACTCGCTTATTGAAGAATGAAGAACGAGGGTTCAAACTCGATTATGAAGACTAAAAGTCGAGGCAGAAAGTTGGACTTCGTGCAAGATTGTGGTGACTGAATCGACTTTATAGATCTTGTATGAAGACCTAAGAATCATAAGGACAATGAATTCTTAGATAATAAATGTATCATGGTGTACTGATTAAGTCAATTGTAATCGATGAAAACTCGAGTACCGATATTTGAAGAAGAATAAAATTTCGATTAATGCTCCAAGTCGATAAGAAACCCGACAAGTAATAAACTCAGCGTAAAGCGATAAGAAACTCGGTTTTACAAGTCAATCATCCAACGGTCAAGGTACAGCTTGAACGTTGTAAAGTAAGAAATCTCATTGGATGAGTCACTGACACAGCAGGAACGGTCAGAAAACATAGCCGTTACAAAGCAGGATGAATGTTGGTTAAACCCCTATAAATAGATTACCTCTACAACACCAAAAATAGAGGGGGAATGCAGGCATATGATAAAAAGCAAGAAAACCTATCTAGTCAAGAAAGATCAAATTGAGGGGCAAAACCAAATTCAAAAGAATACCTGCTAAATACTTAATTGCAAGATCAAGAAATTTCTTCAAAGTGTTCAAGCATATTCAGACAGATTCGAGATCTAACATTTGAAGAAATACAGAGCCGTGCTTAAATTATTTATCCAGGAGTAGAAGCTCAAATCACAGTTGAATCATAGTCATTGATTCAAGGTCTCAACTTTGATTATATCAAAGGTCTAGACTGTGAAACACCAAGAAGGTGTGAAGGACAGTTGAGTGCATTCATGAAGATCTGTGTTTGTGATGAGTCGTGTGAAGAGGCAATTCTACCCTCCAAGGACCGAGTGGTTCAAACAATTGAAGAGCAAGAATCCTACTGTTCTACAAGTGTTTAGATAGTGAAGCTAGGGACTAGCCAAGGACTATCGCTTTAGGACTTTTTGTAATTGGGCCATCACAAAGAAGTTCTAGTGGAATTTTCCTCCGCATCACAGGGGAAGAGAGGACGTACAGGATTACACCATCTGGAACCTCTATAATACTTGTCTATTTACTTTATGCATTCATTTACTCTCTTATAATGGTTTTCATATTGAAATTATAGTTACTAATTGTTAAAGGCTAATTTTTATCCGCTGCCAGTTAACGAGACTAAATATAAGTCAGTAATAACTTATATTCAGTTAAGATAACTGAACTCCGCACAAGTTAAAGGGGCAGGAACTGAAGATCAGTTTAAGTTTCAGAGAAACTTAGTTCCTGGGACTTTTCCAGTTCAGGATTATTTTTTGGTGACAAGTTTATTCACCCCCCCCCCCCCCTCTAAACTTGTGTTAGCCTTTCCAAGGTACCAACAGAGCAAGAATCCTACTGCTCCTGGGCCAGCTTTGTGAAACCATAGTTATTGGTGAAGGACAAGCAACCTTAGGAATCTTTGTAAAAGCTACACCAAAGATCTCTAG
The DNA here is from genome assembly GCA_026214975.1 of Gentiana macrophylla. Taxonomy (NCBI): domain Eukaryota; kingdom Viridiplantae; phylum Streptophyta; class Magnoliopsida; order Gentianales; family Gentianaceae; genus Gentiana; species Gentiana macrophylla. Next base: position 49,489,220 of record CM047808.1, on the reverse strand, counting down.
TGAATTTCCTCCAACATCACAGGAGAAGAGTGGACTGACAGGATTACACCACCTGGAACCACTATAAAATCTGGCTATTTACTTTCAGCATTTATATTCTGCATTTAGTTTATTACACACATCAACCTACTAAATCTAGCAACTGAAATCACACACTTACACTACTGAGTATCTAATACTTGGTATCATATTTAACAACAAGTAACAAGGATTAATTTTGATATAATTCCATTTGCACAAATTCAAAAACTCAACTATCGGTGAGACTCATCATTATCGCCAGAGCTATCAAGTCTCAAGCAGACTCTGAAGTATCGCAGAGTCGTTGAAGTTGCAGAATTTGTTAACTCCAAAAGTTTTAAGTGTTAAGTTTATTCACCCCCCCTCTAAACTTAACCAAAGCATTTTCAAGGGACCAACATATGTAACACATCTTAAACTATTATATGTGAATGGTTTCCGTATTAAGATAAATGATTCTTCAAAAATCTATTAATTAATGCATATATCCTAGAGATAAGACCTAATGACTGGCTAAGGGTGATTCCTATCTCCCAGTCTCGGAACACTGCCTTAAAGGAACAATGACTAAGCTTCATTTCAATTGGGAAAGGGTAATAGATTTGAAGGGGAAACATAGCTTGTTCATCATAACCTTCGGGGTCAAGTGAGAGATACAAGCTAGTGGGAGATTTTGAGTGGTGACATTTTGTCTGATAACTACTCGAAACACGGTTTAGTTTATCAAAAGAATACGAGGACGAGTCTCTGATTTTAGCAGAGAATAGAGTATTCAGAAATAGGTTGTCGCATAGTCTTGGGACTGATGCTCGGCCTGCCTCCTAGTGGAATGTTTCTCACTGAAGAAGAAACCATAGACTTGCCCTATATAGTTATTGATGTGCTACAATACACTGCTAAACTCGATTAAGATAATTGGTTGCAAAATAACGGTTAACATTATTATGTAAACCGAGAAGTCTGTCTAGAAGATGCTAGTGAATTTATGGATAAGGAGTGAATTTGGTTCACACCACTTCCGTAAATGTAGGCATTTAGCATTTAATGCTTGAAGGTAGGACTGGAGATTTTGCGCATACGTTCAGATTTTGACTGTTCGTGAAATGCCTTAATAAGACGAGTGAAGGTTGGTTATAAGATTCTTGAGATCAGAATGTGACAGATCAATCATGTCACAAGGCTTCGATAGAATCTATAAGTAATGACTTTAAACCTTGAGTACGGTTACCCAAAGGTAGTTACTATCTCGATTTAATCGGACCACGTCCAACATCGGTTGTTGGTGATTACACTGATCGATAAATACTACTAGATCAGAATGTCAATCCACCCAAAACACAGTGGGAGTATGGTTTAACCGTTGACCCATTGTGGTATTGTGGTTTTGTGGACTTTATAGTCTGATGGGGTGATTGATAACCTATGGCTCTTAGTGGGCTGTATAGGATTCTGATCATAGAGGTTGGTTTGAAAACCTTAACCCTATGAATGTAGTTTTGATACTCCTGTTCTGTTTAGCCTCTCGTAGAACCACCTGAGTGTCTCAGGCCCAGTGGGAGCAATTGGATCTACGCCGAAAAGAGTCGAATGAATAGGAAAGTTTAACTTTCAGCACAAAGTTGAGTGGTCTAGGGGTGATTCCCTAAAAAGTAGAGAGTTAACCAGACCTTGAACTCTCTCACCACTCAGTCTTGCTAGATTTCGTTAGAAAGTGAAAATATGGGTGATTCCCTGAGACTTTATTGCCGTAAAACGGAGTCTGGATTCATTCGGAACAGAAGGGTCTTGGTTGGAACAAACGGCAAGATGACTGCCGGGGCTTATATCCTTTGTGGATTTAAGAGAACCTCTCGGTCATTTAAAGTCACATGTTTTAAAATATGTGGACTTGACCAGAATATTGATAAGTTTTTCGTAGACAGGATATCAATATTGGTAAACTAGTAGTATTAGTGTTCATGAATGATAACACTAAAATAGTTGGAAACAACATGTGTGTGCTATCTGAAGTCAGAAACTGATAGGCCAAGATTCTCTGGATGAGAGAATTGGACTATATTCTAAGAATCTGATTCGGTCAAATTCGAGAATGAGTCATTGACTTGTTAGTAATACCATCCGCAACGGAAGCGATTTTAAGGATCTAGATCTATAAAATACACGTAATAAAATAACTAGATCTATATCTACAAGGGGGTTGTAGATCATACCTCTTGGATCTCAAAATCCAAGTTGAAGAACCGCAATAGGATGAACGAAGGAAAGCGTGAAGAGCACCACGATCTTCCGTACGTGTGATCCAAGCAACTCCCGGTGGAAGGAATTCTCGACTCGAACCCTTCCGATATGCTACCCGGAAAAATCTCCAAGATTTTCCCCCAACTCACCCTTGGCCGAATTTTACACTTCTTCTCTCTAGAGGAGAAGTCGAATTATGTGTTGTGTTCTCGAGGCTTGGGAGAACTCTCTTTATATAGAGAGTAAAACTTAACCTCCAAGGATTTAATAATTAATACAAAATCAATTATAATAATCCTATTAAATAAAAGATAATCCCATAATATTCTAGAACAAATCTAGAATAATATTTATCTTTATTTCTTTCCATAAATATTTATCCAATAAATATTTTATGCACATGTCTTATTAATCCACAAGAAACTAATTCTTGTTCCAAAAATAAGGCATGGGGCTTAAAATTACATGCATTGACCTAGTCAATATTAATTTCGCCATAACACAATAATTGGGCCAAGATTATGGAAAATGTCTTTTCCACATATTTAATTATTTAGCCCAACTAATTTAATAGTCTACTAAACAATTAATTCACATATCGTTTAATAAAGTCCAACAAGAACTAAATTAATATTATTAGGATTCGACGCCGAGAATAGCTATGCTATATTAGTGAGGCACGCGTCGGGGACCATGAACTAATAATCGTGGCTCCGATAAATCAAATAAATAATTATCTTACGAATGTAATAATTATATTCGATAAATCAATCACGAGAATATGCCACCATAATCCCGTGGATCGCACTCCTCCGATTATAAGATTATATTTATCTCCTCACGAGAATAATAATAAGCGCCCATTGATATAATCATTACATATGGATTAATCCTCCATGACTCGCTCATTCTAAATCGGGAAGTTACCGTTAACCCTTTCTAGAACCTCTTATCGTTATTTACCATTAACCCCTAGTGATCAATTAATTCATACAACTCACCGGGTAGCTAATCGCTGTAATATGAACTCGCGCGATCGATCGCTTTCTAGGATTAACAAATAAGGGAATCGCTTTCTACTTCCATAAATGGAAGGAATGGATTCCGTATCGTGATAACACGTACTACTCACTCAATCCAAAGACAATGCCAAGATGGGGTAATTCGGATCACGCACTCGGTGTAATCTTTAACCGTCAAGTCAAACCTCATACTCGATTCAAGCGCTTGGATCGTGATCACCTCGAGGATTAAGATATATCCATAAATATGATCATCCATTGATTCGATAAGACTTCTCGATTACGGAATTATATCGTGAACTCTAATCAAATCGGTCCAAATTTCTATATGATATATCTATCATATATAAATGCCCCATTAGGTTCTCTTAACCGAAAGTCCGGATAAGACAATCACACCAACTGTGTTCTGGGCACATTAATAGCACGTTAAAGGAGAGACCCGATACTCTCGATTAACTTCACTATGGGCTAATTGTATTTTAAGTACATCTTCACTAACTCAATCCTCCTGTGTATATACCATACACTGAGTTAAGTGATTACATAAACGATATACTTAGGGTTTTCTGCAGTGTAAATACTATTGTCACATCGGTGATTATGAGAATTATAAATATGAATAATAATATCATTTCATTTATTAAATAAAACAATTACAAAAATTGTCTTTCGGGCATCACACCTAACAATCTCCCACTTGCACGAAAGCATGTGATTAATTGTTTTAGAGCACACCCTATTATTTAAAATACAACAAACTACATCTCCCACTTGCTCTAAAGCAATGGAGACTTATCCCGTATTCTAGTACCCACTAAGCATGTCATAACCATTTCAGATTCCAAAGTACACTCCGAGTATGCCGTCGTAGGATAGGTCAGTGACTAGGGGAGCACCTACATCTAAATGTCATGGGTCTTAATGATTAGTCAAGTTGTCGGCTCGAGACGATCCGTAGAATCGAAATGTTACCGGTCCATCTAATCATGTGGTACTGAGTAAACACTGAGCCCGAGATCGACTTAACGGTCATCCTCAATCTGACATAAAGTCAAAATCAGTGTATCACACATATCCAAGCTCACACATGAATATGTCCGCATATTAGTCCTCGTTCTCTTCAAGATACTAAAGGAAATACTAAAGTTGCTTTGTTAACCGCCGAATCTAAGATTCGATCAAAGTTGACGTTCAACAACCTGACCATCTCTTACTAGAAAGAGAATCTATCCCATTTCTCTTGATCCGAAGATTTAGAGAGTCATTCCTGAGGCATAGGGTAGAACTTCCTCGTTGAATATTGCATACACAGATGCACCATCTTAACCAATAAGATGGATTGGAAACCAGTGACTGATTCTAATGAATTCGACCGAGTCAAACTCTTAAGAAAATTGTCCAAATCTCTGTTGCAGAGAATTGTGGTATTGTCGATTCGACTTCGATCACACACCCATGTTGATTCCAATCGTGCAAAGTGTTATCATTCGAAAACACTAATATATATATATATATATATATATATATATATATATATATATATATATATATATATATATATCACTCTTCAGACTAAAATTGATATCCAGTCTACAAAAGACTTATCAATATTCTCGTCAAATCCACATATTGTAGAAATATATGACTTCCAATGACCGAGAGGTTTGCTTTTTGTCCACAAAGGACATAAGCCTTGACAATCATTCTGTCATAAGTTCATAAGGCAATACCCTTTTGTTCCGAATGAATCCAGACTCCGTTTGTTTGGCAAGAAAATCTCAGGGAATCACCCCTATTTTCTGCATTTGAACGAAATCATGCAATACCGAACTCATTCTACTCCTTTCCGTGTATCCAATTACTCCCATCTGGCCTGAGGCGCCAGGTGGTTCTACAAGAGCATGAACAATTGGAGTACCGAACTCCATTCACAGTGGTTATGGCTATTAAACCAACCTCTATTATCGTAATCCTATACGCTCACAAAAGAGCCATAGGTCATCAATCGATCCTCCGACTACAAAGTCCGCAGAACCCGTAATGGGTAATGGATAAACCATACTCCCAATACTTACTGGGGTGGATCGAATTTCGATCTAGTTTAGTAGTATTTAGTGTTATCACCAACAATCGATGTTGGATGTGGTCTGATTTTAATCAGTTAGTAACTACCTTGAGTAAACGTACTTCAAGGTTCAAGGTTTTTCTGATCATGGACTCTATTGGAAAGGATGCAACAATATAATCGTCCTTCCCGATTTCAAGAATCTTATATCTAACCTTTATACTCAATAGGTTAAAAGATATATCACGAATGGTCATTGACCGAACGTATGCGTGAAATTCCCGGGCCTTACCTTCAAGCACCGTGTGCTAAATGCTTATATTTATGGAAGTGGGGTGAACCGAATCCACACTTTATCCGTAAATTCCAAAGCATATTCTAGGTAGACTTCTCGGTCTTACATTTCAATGTAAACCGTTATTTCGCTTCAATATCTTTATTGAGTTAAGCAGTATATTGTAGCACATCTAAAAACATATATAAGCCAATTTAACGGTTTCTCACTTAGTGAAAGTATTTCACTATGAGGCAAAGCCAAGCATCAGTCCTGGACTATGTGATGGCCCATTTCTCAGTATAGAATACTCTATCTCTCATTGAAAACAGAGAAACCTCAAAATATTTTGGATAAACTTACCGGAGTGTTTGAATAGTTATCGCACAAGAAGTCACTACTGGAAGCTCCTACTAGCTCGTATCTTTCATCGACTCGAAGGTCGTCATGAACAAGCTATACTTCTTTATAACCATTATCCTTTCCCGATTGAAATGGAACTTAGTCATTGAACCTTTGAGACAATATAACTAGACTGGGAGAAAAGGAATCACCCCGAGCCGCCTTCTGTGTCTTGTCTTTTAGGGACTATGCACTAACTATGGAATATGAAGAAGCGTTTATCTAAATATAGAAACCAATTGCTCTTAATAGTTCTTAAGATGTGTTTTATATACATATTTCAGCAGTTCTAAATGGTTTTGACTTTATCAAACAAAAGTCCGAGTCTTGGATTCGTACTACAAATGGTATATTCACTTTCTATACAACAAACAAATTATCGAATAGAAGGTAAACCCATTCGTTCCAACGAATCGTAAACGGAAAATAATTTTCCCGCGATATTCAAGGATTGAATCCGAGATTCATTACCTTATATCACTCCCACTTTTCTAGCTAAAATTGACTGCCCGTTGTTTACTCTTTTAATCGTTAAATGCACCGCTACCTTGTTCTTCCAAAGAACTTAGCTCGAGAAAATCGCCAAGGATTCATAGGTTGGTGATCCAAAATCACTGTCCTTATCCTACGATTTTCAGTTAATTAATTTTCGATTCAGCTTTAAAGTTTTCTCAGTTTAGATGACTAACACTTTTAGACATATTCTCCCATTCTTGACTTTCCGTGAATGGAAATAGCTCTTGAACCAAATGGTTCTTTTGAGTAGACACTACTCTTGAACCGTGGGATGTCTATTTCGAGTGTTACTCGTCGGGACTTCTCGGATTTTTAATATACCGAAAAACAACAAATCATATTAAAGCTCCCACTAGTTTATCGGTTCCAAATACCGTCTAACGAGCAATGCTTCATTTATGAGTTTCCGATTTTTTCGATTTAGAAAAAAAAAACTCATAGTTCCAATATTGCCAGAAAAACAACAAATCATTAGAACTCCCACTAGTTCATCGATTCTAAATATCGTCCAACTAGCGACATTTCATGACTTTCCGGTTTTTCAATTAGAACGGTTACGTGTGTAGTCAGTTACACTTTTCTAATGTTCTAGAAAAACAATAAAAAATAAAGCTCCCACTAGTTCATCGATTCCAAATATCGTCCAACTAGTAACACTTCATGATTTTCCGATTTTTCAATTAGAAAATTACTCGTGTACACACTGAAAATTCACTAGAAGAATTTCAAAGTCCGAAATCACCTTTGAACAAACTAAGTTTGTCTTCCGTTTGACACGAATGACACTAGTGACATACCTATATGTCACTCTGGTTTTTAAAAGGCTTAAGATAAAATATCTCTTTCGAAAAATGATTGCATTATCGATTAACTAGTTCAACCTCCTAGTTACTTTCCACTTTTTAACGAAGTCAATACTAGTCAATTATAAATTTTAAGCAATTTAGTAAGGGATATAATGCTGTAAATAAAATGACATATATTAATTCAAGTTTAACACTACTATATTTTATTTTAGGAATTGTAAACTAAAATTAAGTCTACTCTACCATTCCAAGGTTTTAACCTCGCATCTCAAAGGCCGCCTTAGGGTAGGTCAAAGAGATGACGGTTAAACCGAGACAATCTCATCAATGAATAACTTGTGAGAATCGAACATCCCACGAGAGTCGAACATCCCTTTATTCATTGACTACCTTCCTTTTTTAGCCTAGATATTATCAAGAATACCCATGATGAGTGTGACCTACTATATCGGATCTCTTAGGTACGCCCCGAGTGTGCCGTCTTAGGATAGGTCAGTGACCCGACGAGTACCCGGAAATCCTATCCTTTCGGAGACCAAGCCATGAATGTTGATAGGGTGAACACCATCCTTAGGGGGACGAAATCAAAGCGCCTCGGCGTCACCCTTCTCTCACTTACTTGTATCTATAGTAGAGGCCGTGGGGTTGGTGTCGCCTCCCGCTCCCACTCAATATTTTGGAAGTGGTGGTGGGTTAACTAACCACGTCTTTTTGATGTTAACATAAAAGCTCATCAAACCAAGGATTCCGAATGGTGTCGGTAACGTAGGCAAGCCTACCCGTCCCTATTCGTTGGAACATATGTGACGATCGGACGACGAAATCGGGTCAAGATAGCCTCATTGAGATAAGAAGGAATCACCCCTCCGCTCTCCGGTGTAGCTTAGTCTTGCCGACCCCGTGCATACATCACACTAGGAGGGTTAAGTCGGTCGAGCCTAGCTCGATTGACCACCCAACCTATAAGCGAACCGCTTTTATCCAAGATTTATTGTTCTTTTACCATCATTCAATCTCGTAGACACTACTGAATTGAAAACGTGATCTCGCTTTGGGCTTTAAGGCGGTTCACCGAGAACACACACCTAAAAGCTTAACGATTTCATAACCCGTCCTCGGATCTTTAATTAGTTACTAAATTTATTAATTACCACGTATTAATTAAATTTCAACTAATTACACGAGTTTGTATACATGCCTATTTTAATTACCAAAATTAAAATTCTACATGTATGCATGGAGTGGATTTATGATATGATGCATGTCATGGCAATTTGATTTTATATCTATTTTATGATCAAACACATAAAAAATAAATTATGGAAAATTTAAACACCGAGATGGATTGTTGATGCACTTCGTATCTAATCTATCCTAGGAAAAATAAATTACAATCTTGTTGTCTTCGAGTCTTGATCTTCGAATCTTGAACTCGAACCGCCGGATCACGAACCACGAACACCCGAGAAGAGAAAGGCCTTTTTAATTAAATAAATCCAATTTATTATAACTAAAAAAAAAATTTATTCCTATGCGGCTGTTACAAAAAAAAAATATTTTCCATTTTTTTTTTATTTTTTATTATACAATGAGGCGGCTGCATTAATTATTTTCCAAAATTTTTTTATTTTTTTCTTTTTTCTTTTTCTCTCAAACGGCAGTTTAGTAAACAAATTAGGTTAACAAAAAAAAAAAAATTTGATGCTGCCGCAACATAAATAAAAACCCTAGCCGCAATTTTTTATTAAACAGGACTTATAGCGACGCTTTTCAGCGTCGCAGAAAATCCTGTAGCAGTTTTTAATAAAATTCATCCGTTTCTCCTCGTTCATACCTTGGGTTTCGTCTTGATCTTCAATTTTTCAGCAAGATCTACATCTTTACCAGCCCGGATATTCAAAATTACAATAAAAGATGCTACTTTTACATATAAATTTCGAAAATTGAAAGGCATATAAAGACATATAAGAAGCTCTTAGGGTTCCTGAGTGGAGAGAAGCAGTCTTGGAAGAGATGAAAGCATTGAAGAAGAATAGGACTTGGGAGGTGGTGGCCTTCCCAAAGGGGAGGAAAACAGTAGGGTGTAAATGGGTGTTTGTGGTTAAGTATAATTCTGATGGGAGTGTTTAGAGACATAAGGCTAGGTTGGTAGCTAGGGGTTTTTCACAAACCTATGGTCTAGATTATTCAGAGAATTTTTCCCCTGTAGCTAAGTTGAATACTATCAGGGTGTTACTGTCTATGGCTGTTAATCTGGATTGGCCCCTCACTCAATTGGATGTAAAAAATGCTTTCCTTAATGGGGAATTAAATAAAGAAATTTACATGGATCCTCCACCGGGGTTCACAGATCGGTTTGGAGGGGGAGTGTGCAGGCTGAAGAGGTCATTGTATGGGCTAAAACAAAGCCCTAGGGCATGGTTTGAGAGGTTTATGAAGTTTGTGAAGAGTTTGGGCTTCACCCAGGGAAGATCAGATCATACCCTGTTCACAAAGAGTTACGTGAAGGAGAGTAACTGTCTTGATTGTGTATGTTGATGACATCATTTTGACTGGAAATGATGTGAAGGAAGCAACTCAGGTAAATTAGCAACTGGCCTTAGAGTTTTAGATCAAAGATCTTGGCCCTTTGAGGCGTTTTCTTGGAATGGAGATAGCTAGATCATCTGATGGACTGGTTTTGACACAAAGAAAGTACACCTTGGACCTACTTAAATAAGTAGGCCTAGAAGGGGTAGACCTGCAGGCACTCCAATGGAGTGCAACCTGAAGCTGGGAAGTGCAAAGGGTGAACTAGTAGATATGGTGATGTATCGGTTGGTGGGAGCTTATCTTTGTGAGCTCTGTGAGCCCATTTATGCATTCCCAAATGAAATACATTTGGAGGCGATTAGGAGGATGCTCGAGATACTTGAAATGCACACCAGAAAGGGGCTGCACTTTAAGAAAACAGACAGAGAGATGTGTCGGTCTTCATAGATCTTGACTGGGTTTTTTGTACAAAAGATAGGAGGTCCATAATCAAGCTATTGTACTTACATGTGTGGGAAACTGTAACTTGGAGGAGCAAGCAAGCGAGGATGTGGTGTCTAAGTAAGTAGTCTTTGCCGAAGTTTAGAGTCAGCACAAGGAATTTGTGAGGGATCTAGTTAAAGAAAGTGATGGAAGATATTGGGGCTGATGTAACTCTTCCTGTCAAACTGTATTGTGACAACAAGGTTGCAATCAACATTTCAAATGAGCCTGTGGAGCATGACATGATAAAGCATGTGGAGATTGATAGGCATTTTATAAAGGAAAAGTTGGAGAGTGGTCAGTTCTGCATTCCGTTCCTACCCTCTGTCATATATACAGGCTGTAGATGGTCTGACTAAAGCTCTGGGGAATGTTAGGTGTAGTGCCCGAAAGACAATTTGTGTAATTGTTTTTAATAATGGATGACATAATTTATCTCATTTTTGTTACTTGCTTTGTGCTTGTAAAGTAATACATCTGCTGCAAACCCCTAAGTATATCTCAGATAAACCACTTAACTCAAAGGTGTATGGATTGCACGTGAGGATTGAGTTAGTGGAGATATACTTAAACAGTTAGTCCGTGGTGAACTTAATCGAGTTTAGGGTCTCTTGATTAAAACACCAATAATACGCCTGCCACACCTTAGGGTGTGATAGTCTTATCCGGATCAGCTCGGTAGAGGGTACCTACGTGGGGCATGTATATATGATGGCATTCATATAGATCGGACCGATTTAATCTGAATTTCTCGATATAATTCCGTAATCGAGGAATCTTATTAAATCATTAGATGATCATATATGGATCAACCTTAATCCTGAGGTGATCACAGGGTGCTGCTTGTCCCGGAGTAGTGTTTGATGTGTTAGTTAAGGTTCACTTAAATATGTGTTCCAAGCCACTTCTCATTGGCACTATCTCCAGATGAGTGAGTAGTTCTGATTTTCACAGACATGGAATCCATTCCTTTCTGCGGGAAGTAGAGAGACAGTCCCCTTGTTTGTTAGCCTTAAGAAAGTGATCGATCCTGGGAATTCATATTAGACTAATTGATCACTAGTTAGATATGTGAACTAATTGATCATCAGGGGTTAATGGTAAATAAGGATAAGATATTCTGTGTCGGGTTTACGGAGATATCCCAATCAGAATGGACAGTCTATGGAGGGTTAATCCGTATGTAGTGATTATATCAATGGACGCTTATTCACTCTATGGGTTGAGTATAAGTATACATCTATAATCGGTAGAGTTCGATTCCGGGTTTATGGTGGCGTAATCCCGAATTAATAATTAATGTACTTATTCGGTTTGATGAATAATTAATTATTGGAGGTACTTGGTTATAGTCCATGGTCCCCGATGTGGCTTCGTAATTGGACTAATAATCTTGTTATTTGGGCCTCATTGATAATTAATTGGTGAGCTAATTAATTGATATGCATGAATATTATTTAGTTGGGCTTAAATAATATAATACATGAAAAGACATTTACGTGGGCGCAGTGGCTTAGTGTGGCGCCAATATGTCTTGGATTTTCCAAGAAATTAATTTTCCTGGATAATGATATATTGTGTAATTAGTTATTTATTTGTTAAATAATTAATTGGATAAATAAAAGAAAATAATTTATTTATTATTTATCTCTTAAATATAAGAATAATTATATTTTCTTATTATAAGATTGTAATTATCTCTTATTTTTATTGGATAATAATAATTAGAATTATCTCTTTTATTTTGTAAAACCGATTGGGTATAGGTTTTCTATCTTGGATTTTGCCTATAAAAAGAGAGTTCTCCCCGAGCCCTAGGTGAAGAGAGGGCCACGAAATTTATAGAGAAAAAAGGCTAAGGAGTTCGATCCTTAGCTCCACCCGGTTGGAGAAAAACTTGGAGTTTTTCTTGGAAGCATATCAAGGAGGTTCTCATATCAAGAAGGGTGTCCACCAACCACCGTTTGGAGAACACATCGGAAGATCTTGGCTTCTCTTCCTACTATTGGTAACTTGATCTTAACTCCCTTGTAGTAGTTTAAATCCTTTAATTATGTATTGTGATGTATAAGTCGTGATCCATCCGCTGCGCGTAGATCTAACTCGTTTAGATCTAAGAACCTGCATCCTTCAGGGAAGACTGATTTTGAAGGCATTGTGAGCAAGTTGGACTTGATCAACATCTTCACTCCAACTTGTGGGGGAGTGTTGGAAGTTGGGGCTATTATAGAACTTTTACTATTTCCTGTTATTATTATTATTATTGTGAGCCGTCTTATAAAGCATGTTTTTGTTTATTAAGGTAGGGTTTCTAGAAAGAATAAAAAGGCTGCGGGCTTTTTTTACTTGGTGGATAAGTTTCCTAGGTTTTAGGAGAATTAGGGCTTCCTATGATTGTATTAATATGTGTTCTTTGCCGTTAACGAAAATAAGAATCACAGTTTTCTGTGTTTACTCTTTTACAACAGTAACATTTACTTCAAGTTTGATCAATCTAATGCAAAGTTCCCAAATTGCTTTCTATTGTTCTTGTTTTCCCGCCTAAATCTATTTTGAATCAAGAATCATAAATTCACCATGGTATTAGAGCTATTTTCTGGTTCTTGATCTTATTCTTCGGTTTTTTGGTTCTGCAGTTCTCTTTCAAGTTTTTTTTTTGTCTTTTTGTTTGCGGATTTGTTGTTCTTGATCAAATAGCTGTCATGGATGTTAATCCGGCTCAAGTTCCTACATTTCCTGTAGATTTAGTACTTCATCCTAGTGAATGTTCTGCTTTCATCTTGGTACAACTTGTTCTTGATGAACATAACTATCAAAGCTAGAAAGTTTCCATATTAAATGCCTTGACTTCCAAGAACAAATTAGGTTTTTTTGATGGTTCAATAGTAGCTCCTCCTTTAGGAGATAGGCATTTGCCATTATGGAGGCAGAATAATTGCATGATCAAGGCTTGGCTTGCCAATTTGGTTTCAAAACACATTGCTCAGAGTTTCATGTATTGTCTTACAAAGAAATGAGATTTGGGATGATCAAGAAGATAGATATGGGGTGGAGACATTGATCGTTTATCAGATTTGATGGATGAAATTAAAAAAATATGAAGCAAGGTGATCTCTCTATATCTGGGTATTTTGCTAAACTCAAGATTTTATGGGATCAGTTGATAGTGTTGACTCCTTCCCCAACCTGCAACTATGGACAACAATGGTATAAGGATCATAATGATAGGCATCATGTGATCAAATTCCTAAAAGGATTAAATGACAGTTTTGCAACCATGAAATCACGGGTATTAATGATCTCTCCCTTCCCTTTTGTCAAGAATGTCTTTTCTATTGCCTTAAAACAGGAAAGACAACAAAATTGTGGGGGTAATGGTCCCAGTGCTAGTTCTGTTAATGTTCTTGGTGGTTCAAACTATGGAAACATGGACAAGAATGTGTTAATGGCAAGCAGCCAGGGACATAATCAGCATGCAAATGCCAATTTTAGGAAGAATTCTAGTAATGGAAATAAGAAACCACAGTGTACACATTGTGGTATGGCTGGTTATACTGGGTCTTTTGTATAAACTCTTGGAGCTTTTGGGTAATTGTTTTACTTGTCTAAGAGTATTTCTTACTTGGTGTTTATCTCTATTGCTTTTACTGTTGGCATGTCAATGAAACCTTACTTGACATTTAGAGTTTTCATAGCCATGTTTGGCTAAGATTTTGCTTAGCCAAGATGAGGCTTAAATAAGATTATTTTTCTCTTGTGGTGATGTGGATGACATGTTTTGTTTGATAGATTCTTGCTTGGTTAATTTTCCTTACTTATGCTTGTTGCTAGTTAGTGTTAGTTTAGCTATCTAACACCACACACACACTTAAAATAGACCGACCGGTGATTATTTGTTGGGAAATGGGGTAAGAATAAAAATAGTTAAACTTGAATCAGTGACGTGAGGCCGATCGCTAATTGGGGTTTATAGATTGTCTACACAACCATGTAGCATCATCATAATTATTCCGCTTTGTTTGATAGTTATAATCGAACTGCGTGACGCTACCGTCGGTCTCGCTAAGTAGGCTTGTGGGTAAGGATAGTAGTAGAAAGGTACCGATTTTAAGGGGCTTGACTACTAGATTAGAGGTTTGCACCATTAACACTTGCATGAACACTAAATTCGAAGGTAGGAAGGTTGATGTAATCCCAACACGCTACAAGAGACACATTCAAGTTTTGCATTATCTTGGCTAGCACTTCACCTTTATTGTTTGTTTTTCTAGTCATTAATATATTTGACCTAAACTTATTGTCTTTGTGGCTTGAACCAAGAATACAATATTTCTTAGTATTTGACCTCACATCTCTTGGGATACGACCTTGACTCAATATTACTAGACTACAATTGATCCGGTACCCTGCCGGGGATTTTTGTAACTAGAAAAGTCCGGTCATTGTGTTAGCCGAACTATATCATGCGCCTTTAAGCTAAGTAGTTAAGAATTCACGAAATAGGAAAGACAAGAACACAATTATATTAAAGAAGTCAGTTGATAATGTAAACTAACAAGTATGTGCAAGATAAATCAATATAGTTAGTAGGCATGTTTCTATGCATCGTTAATGTGCTTTTTAAAGCGGATTTCCTTATGTTTCAAGTATTGTCTTTGAACTGCTTATGAAAGTTGACAAAGTAGATTCATGTTGTGTCATTCAAAGAGCTTGACAACCATGAATCTCTTTTTGGTTCTTATTTCTCCTTACTAAGCTTATGCATGAGCTTATGCATTTTTTGGAATAAGAAGATATGCAGGTTATGGTTGAGTCCGAAGAAGTGCTTGAAGAACAGACTTAGGATGGAGCTATTGGAGTTTATGTTTTAGTTTTCACTTTTAGTAGTTCTTTTGAATAATGCAACGTAGCCATTAGTTATTGTTGTTCTTTCTTTTCAGACAATATTATTATTTGGGATTCCAGCACTTATTCTAGATATTTATGATTTACTTGACATCGGTTATTTCTGGTTGAGTTGTGGTGTTGTAATACCCCGAGGTAGTCTTTTGTTTGTTTGTTCTTCCACATTTTAGTTAATAACTCTGATATGACGGAAAACATATGTAGGGTTTAAGGTGTTTCTCTAAATATCTCGTGTCGAACATTTTATTTTCCTGATAAGCGACTTCAGTATCCTGACGAGACGTTACTAAATATATATTTATTAAGTTTTTAAATCCGTGTGAAAAATTAAATAGTAAATTTTGTTAAGATAGAATTAAGAAAGGAGATGTGCCAAGTATTTAAGTTAACCGTAATCAGATATGTTAAATGTTAAAATTGGACCATGATCTGCAAAAACGTTCAGAAATGTCCTTATCATCTACTCCCCCGCCCTTTCGCAAGTATCAATTTTAAAAGAAAAAAAATAGAAATAAAACATTGTTTATTACATTTTCCCAAATATATTACTATGAATCGTCTATTTGGTTTATTACTTATAATCTTTGGCGTTTAAATAAAATATTTTGTTCGAAAAAAGGAACTAGTAACTACTACTCCTCCTTTATTTTTATCTGTAGCATACACAAGATTCACACAGATTTCGAAAATAATTAATGTGTCTGAAAAAAAGGTAAAATAACAAATTTTGTCCTTCACTCATTGTGAATGGGAAATTGTCCAAAATTTGAGTTATTAAAATTAAGGGTAAAGGTGGAAAAAAAATGTGGTATTGATATTGTAAATTGACAAATAAAAAAAACAAATAGAATTGTGAAAAATGACAGTTAAAAGAAAGGAAGCCTAAAAGACGCTTCTCTCTGATACCAACTATAACGCCTCGCTCCTGACACCAGCCATTATCCGAAAAAAAGCGTTCGCACGCGTAAAAATAAAAATAAATTCACTTTATACGTAGTTCTCTACTACGTCGTATCAAAAATAAAGCAAACGAAGCAAAAGACTGGGTATAAAAATCCCAAACATCCAAGAATAAATTACCGTTTAAAGATGGAAATGTAACTTTATTACATTCAAAGAAAATACGAAATCCCAAAAGAACGTCATTTATATTCTCAAACGGAAAGTAAAGGTACTACAAGTCTCGGAAGACCAAAAGTCTAAACCAACAAGATTTAAAAAGCAATCTAATAAATGAATAACATAATGATAAATGTAAAGTCTTCAATGAAGCATCGTCAAACGTCATCATCGAACTCCTCCTCGTAACTATGATCCACTGTTCGTCTTCTCACCCCAAACACATAGAAAACATGCATTTGAGGTAAGTACAACGTACTTAATAAGAAAGAGAAGCTACGACAACAATTAAAATTTATAAAGAGAAGATATTTAGAAGTTTATTTGTTTATGTATGACCGACTCAATCTAGTGTTCATTTCATGTCCATCAACATGAATTGACTAAACGTTCTACTTAACTTATCTATGTTACAACCGCATTCAAGGGCACCTACGCGTATCCACTTTTGGGACACTCTTGGCAACATATTAGTGGATCACACCAATATCCACGAAGTCTAGAATAGGTAGACTCGATAGTACGCACATCTCAAAGGGAGTCACCCAAACTTGTGGTTTTTTTGACTCACGGGTTCTTCCACCTTCGTGAGGTAGCACATACATCGTGATATAGATCGGTGCCTATCCAAGAGAGACATGTTGTTTAATCTTTTACTAGTCAAGTCGTGTTTTATTAGAATGATTAACTAACCACCTAAGTGTTTTCAATTAATCTCCTCACAAATACTACTCTCTTCCTGCAGACCACTGACATAGACAAGGCCTAGCAATTACACGTACATTGATGAATGCTAATTCAAAAAAGCACAAACCTATCATGCTCTTCTCGACGGATCCGAACTTCAACTCCCTTTAAGAGTACATTCGGTGTTTTAACTGAACGAATCGAAGCTCAATTCAGCTTGTTTATGTTTATGAAATGTTCACGTATCACAAATTAAGGGTTTAAAACAATAAAAACATGATTATGAAACCCAAAACCAAGTTGAAACGATAAAACAAGTAAAAACAAGGTAAGACAGACAAACGCCCGCTTGACATCCTATGGACGACCGTTTGACTTCGGACGCCCGTCCGCTAACCCCAAACGCCTGTTCGTAAAAAATGGCTACATCCTCGAATCAAAGTCTATCCTCAAACGCCCGTCTGCTTTTGTGCAAACGCCCGTTTGAGCTGCTATGATCGCAAACGCCTGTTTGCCTAGTGCGAACGCTCGTTTGCCCGGGTTTTTCCCAAAATGCTAAAATCTTTAAAACGCAATTTCTAACCCGTTTCTAACCTAATTAACATCGAATTAAACCCAGTAAAACACAGAAAAGTATATCTAATCAAACCATAGCATCTATGATCATTGATCAACGAAAAGACACATCTTCCTAGCATTAAAACATCTTAAACACGATCTAACACTTATAAACGATAATTGAAATCGTAGGAAGAGCCTCCTACCTATTTGCGAAATAAAAACCGATCTAAACAACCTCGTAAATCTGCAGACCCTTCCAACAAAGTCAAATCCAAACGGTGTCCTCCTCACAACGGTTCCAATTCTCTACTACTCGATCTAAAACGATCAAGCAACACTTCGGATGTTGTGAAAACTCTTAACCCTTTTCTCTTCTCAAAACGCAGAGAAAGAAAAGCGTGGAGTCTGAATTTCTGATTTAATGTTTAGGTTATGGGATTAATCTGTGTCAATTTTCCATAAATACCAATTTCCCATAAATCCCTTTTTCCTTATTTATCCCTAATTACCAAAAATCAGAAATTCCCTTTAAAGCATATACATATTTTCGAATATATATATATATAATCAATTAAATACTTAACTCCCATAAAAGAAAAGAAATAATAATATTTCGTTTTCGCAAAATGACACGTCTGCCCTTTCCCGAAAATCGAAATATTACAGTACTATTTGTGTTAACCACAATCAGTCTAAAAAACTACCCTCTTCGCCGTAAAATATAAGTCATTTTAAATGTTGACGATGACAAATTATGTCACCTCTTTAATCGGGGCCAAAATGAATCTAATGATGAACATCCAAACCCTAATGCCGTAAGAATGTGATGGTTGGTTTTATGATTTGCGGCTGAGTCTAAGAAATTACCTTAGATTGCTTACGATCTCGTAATTGTCCGCGAATCGCCTTCGTAGCTTCCTGGGCGTGGTATTTATAATGATAATGCACGCCCTAACCCTAATATTATGTCGGTCTTAGCTATTGTCATATTTACCCTTCATGTGCCTTGCCCAAGTTATCACACCGATAATGGGTCTTCGTGAGTAGTGCGCGACTCGTTCTCGAGACCGACATAACCGACTTCGCGGTGGTCAAGCCCGGACCCCTTTGTCTTACATTGCTCGAGTCGATTGTCATGTCCCCAGTCCGACATCGACATGCGCACCTTGATTCTCATTCATATCGTGGAGACCAATTGGTAGAGCGACACGCGTGAAGAGTGAAACATCAGATCGTCAAATGTTATCACATAGATTATGAAAGTTATTGAATGCCATCAATTTTAAAAGAAAATGCCTAAAATATCATTTGACCATTATTAATAAAATGGTTATAAAGTATTGAGAAGTAATTATATTCTTCATAAATTAATGGTAAGATAAAGAAAATGTATAATAAATGATTTGTTGGTAATGTACAATGATTTATATTTGTGAAATAAGAAAAATTAAAAAGACTTATATTTTCAAACCCATATAGTAAATACGTGCAAGACGATTATTGGTTTTGCTAATTGTACATGAACTCGAAACCGGTAGCAAAACCCTTCCTGTATTGAAAAATTATTAGAAAAAAAAATAAAAAAAAATAAAAAAAAATTAAAATAAAAATAAAAATGCAAAACCTTCGACCACCGGCATGCGCATGACCTGGGCAACGGACTGAAGACAACATTCCCGCTCATCCATTTCTTATTTCTTTGGTCATAAAAATATGCCATTAATTTCACAAATTAAGTAAAATAAAATTTAACGTCATTATTCCAACACATGTCATAAAAATAAACGAAACAAAAATTTTGGATTCGGGTATAAAAGTAGAGTTTCACCTTTTTTTCAAACTAACTAACTAA
Source organism: Gentiana macrophylla (assembly GCA_026214975.1). Classification (NCBI taxonomy): domain Eukaryota; kingdom Viridiplantae; phylum Streptophyta; class Magnoliopsida; order Gentianales; family Gentianaceae; genus Gentiana; species Gentiana macrophylla. The sequence continues at coordinate 49,469,734 of CM047808.1, read as the reverse complement.
TGTATATTGTAAAGGAATCAACTTCCCTCACAAAAACATTGCACAGACTCACACTAACACCAATTAATTTAATTTTTCTTTTTTTGTAAAAGGAGAATTAATACTAATAGCTAGCTGGGCGTGAAAAAAAAATTGTTAATGTTAGAAAAAATTTAGAGTGAATATATAATTACTTAAGAGAAAAGAAAGACAGGAGATATTGAAGTTGCAATGGCGGAGAACAAGGGAATTGGCTTGGAAGCCATTAAAAATGAGACTATTGATCTTGTATGAGCCTTTTTCTCTATCCTTTTGTAGTAATTTTGGATTATTATGTTTTTACGGCCTTTTCCTATGCTTCATTAATTTAATCCGAGCTTTTTCTTTAATAAAAATCATTAATTTCTTTGGATTTAATATGATAATATGATGAAGCTGAAAAAGAAAAAAAAAAAAAAAACAGAAAAAAATAAATGTTGGTTTTGAAATGTGCAGGAGTCTATACCTGTTGAGGAAGTGTTTGAACAGTTGAAAAGCTCAAGGGAAGGATTGACTGGTGAGGAAGCACACCAAAGGCTTCAAATCTTTGGTCCTAACAAGCTTGAAGAGAAAAAGGCAATGATTATATTTTCTTTCTTTTAGATTTTGGCCATCTGATTTAATTATAGTTTCTTTCATTCTTTGAATTTAATAATTCAATTGGGATTTCATGATTTTTTTATCAAACAGGAAAGCAAGTTTCTCAAGTTCTTGGGTTTTATGTGGAATCCCTTGTCATGGGTCATGGAAGCTGCTGCTATCATAGCCATTGTTTTGGCAAACGGACAGGTAATCTTTGCACGTTTGATTTCGCTCTATAACTTTTGGTTCGGTTTGGACGCTCTATAACTTTTGGTTTCATGTACAAATGCAGGGGAAGCCACCAGATTGGCAGGATTTTGTTGGAATCATGGTATTGCTGATCATCAATTCGACAATAAGTTTCGTAGAAGAAAATAATGCAGGAAATGCTGCCGCTGCTCTTATGGCCGGGCTTGCCCCGAAAACAAAGGTGTGTATAGTCATTATACCTTATTGCCTTCCGATTAATAAACCGGAAAAGAATGCCACTGTTTTATGGTTGATTTTGTGAAGGTCTTGAGAGATGGAAGATGGACAGAACAAGATGCAGCAATCTTAGTTCCTGGTGATATAATAAGCATTAAGTTGGGAGATATTGTCCCAGCAGATGCTCGTCTACTCGAAGGGGATCCGCTTAAGATCGATCAGTCTTCCCTCACGGGTGAATCCTTACCAGTAACAAAGAATCCTGGAGACGAAGTATTTTCGGGTTCAACCTGCAAACAAGGAGAGATTGAGGCTGTTGTTATTGCAACTGGAATCAACACTTTCTTCGGGAAAGCCGCTCACCTCGTTGACAGCACCAACCAAGTTGGTCACTTCCAAAAGGTATGTAATTCTTCCTACACTATAACAATGTGTGTATATATATGTAATGGGCGTTGTTAATGGCACGACACCCGATTTACACGGACACCACACCTTGTGCTGCAAATTTCAACTTTACAGAAGTCGAAATTTGTTTTAAACCCTTCCAGAGTCGAATGTATACACAAAAATCGACTTTGGAAGGGTTGAAAACAGATTTTCGACCTACGTGAGGTCGAAATTTGCACGATGTGTGATGCATGAATATATTGACACTTCAAGGTTTTGACATTGTCTCAATTGTGTCTAGGTGTTGACTGCCATTGGTAACTTCTGTATTTGCTCGATTGGAATCGGAATTATAATCGAAATACTAGTGATGTATCCGATTCAGAGGCGACGATATAGAGATGGAATCGACAATCTACTGGTTCTGTTAATCGGAGGCATTCCAATTGCTATGCCAACTGTTTTGTCAGTGACTATGGCGATCGGATCACACCGTCTTTCACAACAAGGTGCGATTACAAAACGAATGACTGCTATTGAAGAAATGGCTGGCATGGATGTCCTTTGCAGCGACAAAACCGGAACTCTAACGTTAAATAAACTTAAAGTAGACAAGAACATAATCGAGGTGTTCGCTAAAGATGTGGACAAGGACACAGTTGTTCTCCTAGGAGCTAGGGCTTCCAGAGTCGAGAATCAAGATGCGATTGACGCATGTATTGTCGGTATGCTCGCAGATCCAAAAGAGGTATACCCGCGAAATCACAGACATTTTTTCGGCTAATACAAGAATGTTCATAGCTAATTCTGAATTTTTTTTTTTTTTCGCTTTTTCAGGCTCGGGAAGGAATCACTGAGGTTCATTTCTTTCCATTTAACCCTGTGGAAAAACGCACAGCCATTACGTACATAGACTCGAATGGTAATTGGCATAGAGTTAGCAAAGGTGCACCTGAACAGGTAAAATATATATATTTTCAAGAATTACAGTAAGTATATATCATGCTTTTATAAATTTAATTATATATATATATATTTTTATATATATACCATTTTTCATCCAGATCATTGATCTCTGTAACCTAAAGGATGATGTAAGGAAGAAAACTCATGCTATAATCGATAAATTTGCTGAACGTGGTCTTCGGTCTCTTGCTGTTGCACAACAGGTTATATCTATTTGAAATCAAAATCTATAATTATTTGAAAATAATTATTTCATGTGCTTACTGTTTTTTTTTTTGTTTGTATATATATATATATATATATATATATATAATAACTGCAGACTGTGCCTGAGAAAACAAAGGAAAGTCCTGGAGGGCCATGGATTTTTGTGGGACTTTTGCCTTTGTTTGATCCTCCAAGACACGACAGCGCGGAAACTATTAAACGCGCTTTAAATCTTGGAGTCAATGTCAAGATGATCACTGGTGATCAGCTAGCCATTGCCAAGGAAACTGGTCGAAGGCTCGGGATGGGTACGAATATGTATCCCTCTTCTTCGCTTCTCGGTCAACACAAAGATGAAGCCACTGCCGAACTTCCTGTTGAAGAATTGATCGAGAAAGCTGATGGATTCGCTGGTGTTTTCCCCGGTAATTCTTCATTTACTAGATTCAAACAAAACGGGCATTTAGAAAACTGTTTTTTTGCTCACTCGAATATCTATGGAATATACAGAACATAAGTACGAGATAGTACGAAAACTACAAGAAAGGAAACACATATGTGGAATGACAGGAGATGGTGTGAACGATGCACCAGCATTAAAGAAAGCAGACATCGGTATAGCAGTAGCCGACGCGACGGATGCTGCTCGTAGCGCATCGGACATTGTTTTGACTGAGCCAGGATTAAGTGTCATTGTGAGTGCTGTCCTAACAAGTAGAGCCATATTCCAGAGGATGAAGAACTATACAATCTATGCCGTTTCCATCACTATAAGAATCGTGCTTGGTTTTATGCTCATCGCGCTTATATGGAAGTTTGACTTCTCACCTTTTATGGTTTTGATTATCGCCATTCTTAACGATGGAACCATTATGACTATATCAAAGGACAAGGTGAAACCGTCGCCTATTCGGATTCGTGGAAACTCAAGGAAATATTCGCCCACCGAGTCGTTCTTGGCACTTATATGGCTGTCATGACCGTTATATTCTTTTGGGTAGCTCATGAGACAGACTTTTTCCTGTAAGAAACTTAAGGTTATATTTATGATTTAAGTTTAAAGTTAAAAGACATCAAATGATATTGTGATTTTCTTTAACAGAGAAAATTTGGGGTGAGACATATCAATGGCACATACCATGAGTTGAATTCAGCCCTCTACTTACAAGTGAGCATTATAAGTCAAGCACTCATCTTCGTAACTAGGTCGAGAAGCTTTTCGTTCGTGGAACGACCCGGTCTTTTGTTACTATCTGCATTTGTAGTAGCACAGCTAGTAAGTTGTACTCACCTCTTCTGTTTTTCTTTTTCTTTAGCTTATATACATTTTCAAGCCAGTATATGTACAGCTGATTGATATTTTCCTTTTTATCTAAAAAAAAAAAAAAAAAAAAAAAAGATTGCCACTGTGCTTGCTGTGTATGCAACCTGGGAATTTGCCAGAATCCGCGGCATAGGTTGGGGATGGGCTGCAGTGATATGGATTTACAGTATTGTCACCTACATTCCGCTCGACTTCTTGAAGTTCGCCACAAGATATGCGTTGAGCGGTAGAGCATGGGATAACATGCTTCAAAATAAGGTATATAGCTTTAGAAACTCGGGCCATTAATATAGGCCCTCGGGTTGAACACAAACACACTCTCGTCACGACTTATTGAAAAACGTGGCTCGTTCTTACTCACAACAGCATCAAGTGATTGATAATAATTCTCCTATGTATATCAGACTGCCTTCACAACGAAGAAGGATTACGGTCGAGGAGAAAGGGAAGCGCAATGGGCACTAGCACAACGCACGCTCCACGGTCTACAGCCGGCATCAGATAATTCCGAATTGTTCAATGACAAAAACAGTTACAGAGAGTTGTCTGAAATCGCGGAACAAGCCAAGAGACGTGCTGAAGTCGCAAGGTACGTACCTACCTCCTTCGAATTTTAACCTTAAGATATATATAATGCATCTTTCTGTTTATTTTGAATGCCTTGTAATTGTATAATGCAGGCTGAGAGAACTTCACACACTTAAGGGACATGTGGAGTCTGTGGTGAAGCTTAAAGGACTCGATATCGATACGATTCAGCAACATTACACGGTTTAGTTAGATGATGATCAAAGAGGAGCAAAATATCTCTGGTAATAATAATTAAATAAGAAGCAGAAAGCTTTTTTGTGGTTATTATTCCCTTGTTCTTTCTTCTCAACCGTTGGATTTGGTTGAGATAATAATCTTTAGAGAGCTTGGAAATAAACCTGATGAAAACAGGCAGTAGCTTTAGGGTATTGTTGGTGTATATGCCAAAGGCATCAAACGCTTGCAAAGCGGTCATGTATTTTAGTTTTACTTCAATGATGCTGCATTGCACATTTTGGATGGAGATGGTCAATTCTTTCTTTGTTTTTTTTTATATACGATTTTAATTTTTCCCATACTCAAGGATGTCCAAATTGTTTCGCTAACTTGTTGTAATGACTCGTTTCGGAGACCGAGTATTTAAATGACAACAGACCGTTCGATACGTGCCTCTCAACTTTATTTAAGGAGCACGTCAGTCTGACATAAAAAAAAAACAATAAAACAACGTGGAAGCACTTAATAATAATTAGGGGAGGCGTAAGCGACAAAATTAAATGGAAAGTGCGGAAGGGCGTTTTATTTTCAAAGATTATAAAGGATAAAAACAAATCTTTTGGACAAAAATACCCATTCACGTGCGTTCATCCAGATCAACAACGTTCATGAATCATCAAGAATATTCGTTCGCGAATATTCATCCAGGATGCAAGAACATTCGCGTTTTAGGTGTTTTGGAGCCAAACTAAACCCTAATTGGGAAGGAACCCGAAAGGGATTTGAGGACCTTAAGATCGTGCGCATTTGTGAAAAAATGGAGAAAATTCTCAAAAAAAAAAAAAAAAAAAAAACAAAAAAACTGCTGCAAATAATCCGGCAGCCATTGAACTGCTGCAAATCCGCCCAAATCCCAAATGGTAGAAAATTCTCAAAAAAAAATGGGAGAAAATTCTCAAAAAAACTGCTGCAAATCCGCCCAAATCCCAAATCCCAAATCTTCACAGCCGTATGACCGGTGGACTCCAACCGTCGTCTTCTTCTTCTTCTCGTGGTCTTCTTCTTCAATTGTCTTCTTCTTCAATCTGCTTACCTGCTTCGTCTTCTTCTTCAATCGTTCAATCTTTAGGGTCTGTCGCCGCCGCTGTTGATGCCATCACTCCTCCCGCCGCCGCCGCTGTTGATGCCGCCGCCGCTGCCTCCCATGATTCATGATTTAGTTTTATGCGCATACAAACACGGAAAAAAAAAAAACAATGCAGGCTTCTTAATTAGGTATATATAAAATAAAGGGTATTTCGGTAAGTTTGCATCGATTTGTCTCTAATTAATCAGTAGTGTCTTTTGGGCTGATATTTAAATAAATTTGTCCTTCTCAGCAAAAAACTATAATAATTAAAGCTCGGAATATTTACTCTTGAATTTGATGCTGCAATTATCTAAAATCCACGAAGTATATTAATTAACTAAAATCATAACACACTTGGCATATTGCCATCATTAACTACAAGGTAAATTAACAACTAAACATCAAATCATTTGCTTCACCTTTTATGCTTGTTCTTCAGGATAATCATAAGAGGTTTATTTTCGAAACCCTCAGTTTCCTATAAATCTTCTTATTTCCATAAAATATGTTGAATATATAAAATTTTAATTATCTACCTCATCATCAGCTTAAACTTTTGGGAGAAATGATAGTTCAACAAAATAAAATTGACTGAGTTTGCAAGACTCAGTAAGCAGTAAGAAGTAATAATTTATTCGGTGTAGCATATATATTCATCTGGGATGAATACACATACTCACATAATAATATGAACAGCTTAAAAATCATTGGACATACTTTTGAAAGCATTTAGTAACAAGTCATTACTACCTGGAAAATATTACATAAATCATATCCATACAATGCATAAATCGTGAAGGCTCTACTCTCATTATTCAATTCGTCATTAGCTTACCATTACTACTATATTCTTACTTGCATGCTTTTTGTACTGATTTCCATACATACCGGTCTATCATATTTAGGTCATCCATGCGTGCATCTACCATACAGGGTCATCCTACATGGTCATCTATGCATGCCCGTACCACACATGGATTTCCACACTCCACAATTAACCAACGATACCTCGCCTAATGATGACTCATTATGAAAACTTAATTTGCAACCTGCGAAGCTGTAGAGAATGATCCTTAGCCCCCATATATGAGTGGCATCGTGATGTGAAACGGTTGCTTACCAGTGGGGTCCAGCCATGTGTCTCACTGTCTTCGACCTAGTATAAACTACAAACATATATATTTGTGTTGTCTTATATTATCTAAAACAGTGTTACTTCATACATGTAAAGATCGACCATCTAATAACCACCTTGCTCCATCATATCCCTGAAATATGTTTACGCAACATGTATAAAACCATAATGATAAAAATCAGAATGTGATTACAAAATACATGTTTCACATATAAAACAAGTCAGAACCGTGTTGGCAAGTCCTAGTATACCTCACCTACATGAAATCTTTTTCAGAAATAAATTTTTAGAACTTGCGGAAAAGATGAGTAACGACTATTTGAATATGAAGAACCGCATTGATTAATCAAAGAACTTCCTTACCTCTTCGATAAGGTTCTTAAACGCAGCAAATTTCCAGAATCTAGGTTTCATACATCAAACTATTGATTCACCTTCAAAAATACACAGTTTGGCTTTCTTAATCTGCAAAACTAATGCATAATTCCATAAGGTGATCATAAACCCTAACCATAGAGCTGTAACGCCCCGTTCCCGGAAACCGAGTCCTTAACCGGAAACGCAACGCTCGGCACGCATAATATTAAATAAATAATATTACACGTAAGCCTCTACTACGTCGTATCAAATAAAAGCAAACGGAAGCTAAAAGACTCGGGTAATTTTTTTTCCAAATAACCAAGAATAGAAGTAAGGAACTAAAGAGGAAATGTAATACTATTATATAGGAAAAAGAAACCAACGAATCCAAAAGGTACGAATTCCAAAGTACTAAAAGTAAACTACAACATCCAATAATCCAAATCTATGAAATAAATGTACATAAACGAATATTAAACAAGGTCTTCAAATCCTGCGTCCTCAAACGTCGTCATCAAAGTCCTCCTCGAACTCTAAGTCTACATGTTCGTCTTCTCTCCCCCAAACACATAAATAAACATGCATTTGAGGTAAGTACAATGTACAAAGTAAGAAGTAGAAGCTACAATTTAATTAAGGTTGTTTATTACTAAAAGATTTGTCTTAATGAGACCGACTCAATTTAGGGTTCATTCCATGCCTATCGACACGTCATGACTAAACGTTTCTAGCCTAGCTTATCTTTGTTACATCATTACTCAAGGACACAAAGCATGGTGAAAATTCCACCACGAGATATACTTGCCAACTACGGTGATTAGCACCGGTAGTCCCGGGATCTCTCCAGTATGCATATACGTTCGATGGATTTCCTCCACCACCCTTCAACCTTTTGAGCCGGTAGCATTGTCCACCTTTGTATGAACGTATTGTAGGTTTTAAGTTATTTAGACTATCATGCACAATCCCATGTGATACAAACACACAAATAAAACAAACCAAGCAATCCGAGCAAAACTACCGCAAGTGGTAAGTTTTACTTGAACCACACCAAGTGTTAATCCAAGCCAAGCTTAGAACAACACTTGAACCGTAGATTCAAGTATAACTAGACTAAGCTTTACTAAATTCTCCAACTACAAGAGTTTATACGAGATTACCAAAACCATAGCCTACAGCTTCGTGAACAACAACAATGTGCAGACCGCATAAGATCCATCATTAGCTAGGCACATCCCAACACACAAGCCTTGTGTGTTGTACCACCAATTAGGAGCAGCCTCTCCTGGATTTGGTGAACCTGACATGAAATGTAGAACATCACTCTTGAAACACTCTCAACCTCACTTTTACAAGTGTAACACACTTAAGTGAAATGTTACAAAGACAATCCTCACACAAGTCGTGCCTCATAAATGACTCTCCGAAGATAACTCTAAAACACTCAAACTAACTCCTAACTCTACTTGCTTCTACTTAGCTCCAAGGTTCACCACTTTAACTCTTGAGAACACCTTGAGAGAACTTGAGTTGTTTGTTTGAGAGGGGGATGTTTGACCAAGTTAAATCATTGCACTGTATCACTTGAAATTACTTGATCATTGTTAATGTATAGCTGGGGTATTTATACACTAATAGACAACTAGTGTCTATAGCATATGGTTCACACACAGTTTAGAATGTGAGGGTAAAATAGTAAATTTGATTAGGGATTTAGGGTAAGGGGTAGAACTGTAAATACAGAAAATTAAGAGATCCCAGCTATTGTATTGGAGTGAGGGAGGGGAGTTGGGAAGGATGAGCCTTTTACATTTTAAGTTTTTCATTTTAAGGGAGTTGTAATATATTATATTAGGTTGATAAGGTGATACATATATTATAAAAAGGTGAAAAATAGATATACATGTATGTAATAATATATTATAATTAAAAGTTCTTTGAATAACTCTCTCAATTGCAAGATTTCACAAACTTTTCGCCAGCAGCCCTCCGGAGAGATTTGATGGCTTAGGAAATCACTAGTTTAACGCAGCGGAATTTAAAATTTGATTTCTTTTTCTAGATCGTTCTTCGTTTAATGCAATAAACACGTTAAGTAGTTTGACGGTTATACCTCAGATGATCTATAAGATCATCGCTTTGACCGCCAACGGAGAGTAGTTCAATGCGCAAGCCGTCCACGCGTCCGGCCTCTATCGCTAATCCACACGAACCCCTTGCCGGAATCCTCATTGGATTGCTATCGGAAAAACTCCGGCTGCTAGACCGGACCTTTTCTTCCCTCACAAACTCACTATGTATGGCTCTCTATTTTACACAAGAATTATGAACTCTTGCAATTGTGATGTACAAAAGAGCTTGACACCCACCTCTTATTTATAGCTAGAGGTGGCGCCCCAATTAGTGTGTTAGAGAAGAAAACATTTTCCCAATAAAATAAAGAAAATCAACTAGATTGATTTATCTCTTTAATTATAATTTATTTTGCCAATATCTTATATTGATTATAATTATCTTATTACCATAAATCTATTTTTCCAAAATCAATTAAGATCTTATATTAATATTATGGTAATCTTATTATTTAAAGTGCACAATCCAAGTGTATCTTATACACTCAATTGTGGCGCCCCATATGCCAATTAATTGGCTTCCGGAATATTCTTTAATTAATATAATTTATATATAATTAATATCTTGTATTTTATTTATTCATAATAAATAAATACCACCATATTAATTTACCACTATAACATTTATAGTCTAGAGATAAACTTTCCTTATTTGGTTATCAACTATAACCGCATTTTAATCCGACTCGATGTTCATATGCGTGTGACCCGATAGGCTTCCGAATATGTTGGCCGTAGACACAAAGTGCAATTTACTAAAATGCACTTCATACCTAACGATCACGGGATAGCGTCTAGCAACACACCGTGACCCCTAATCATCGGAAGAGTCAAAAGCAATGACTACTACCTTTCATGTGAAGCAGTTACCGTGTAACTTACAATCCTATCGCTGTAATAATATCCATACGATCGTATCTCGAGTGTCAATACATTTAACGATCGCATCTTATAATCTGGATATCACACTCTCTCGGAATAACACATTTACTCCCACTTTGCAAAGATTCTCGAGAGCTAGACATTCCTTATAAGAAGGCCATTTCGGATATTCGATCCCAATCATAGGATATGCGATTCCCGGACGAGCAATCATGTATACTCCGCATGCTTCAATATCATACCCAATCACTACCACATGATCGCCCCGTGGTTAGGAGAAATCTCAATAGTGTCAAAGCATGACAATCCACACCGTGATGCCATGAAGACTCCGGTCAAAAGGACAATTACACAACCGCCACATAGTGTGACACTTAATGTAAGTGGGTCAATCTAACGTACGCATTCTCCAATACACGTCCACGTACAGTCCAAGTGTCTCTACACTTCGATAGACGAGATCTATCCCTATCTTCTAAAAGATAGAAGACATCCAATACGTGCTAGTCTGATTATACTATCAATGTCCCATTTGATAATACATAAGACTAGAGACTTTTAAGTACCAACCTTGTTATAGTGATTAGAGATCTCATCAACCATAACCACTATCATGGTTTCTCTATCACAGATCGATACTAGGGACGTTACTATATATATACAACAAATAATATGAAGACTAACAATATGTTAACATAAGTGCTTTTATTAATCATAATAAAGTTTTTTTTTTTAAGCAACTTTATTTTATTTTATTAAAGGATGAAATAAAGAGCTACAAAGCATTCGCCATATCCCGGCCCGCCCCAAGTTTACGTGATAGAATGCATAGCATGGCCTCCTTAAACCCTATGTGTGGCAAACCCGGTGTAGGAAAATTCACCACATAGGGAAGAGTACTCGCTCTATGCATTCCCGAAAAAAACCCTACTCCAAAAATAAATACATCAGTGGAAATCCCCATGAAATAAGTGGTGGTTCTCTGTCTTCTGTCTTTCAAAGTGGAAGTGAAAGAAGAATGCCGTTCTTCCCGTCGTGTCCTCGTGTGAGCTTTCTTGATCTTCGCATCCTCTTGGAAGTGAAATTCGACATGACCGGTGCGTAAAGTGGTCGAAGAATAGCCGAGGTAGAAGGCTGTACCAATCATATAAGGAGTGTATCAAACGGCTGAGAATAACATGAGCACAAAGAGAGACCTTAAAAGCAACAAAAACACCTGGATTGCACCCCTAGCAAAGCGGTAGGGGTGCGTCCAAAGGCTAACGTGGTCCTCAAAGACGAATCCAGAGATGAACCGCATGCACGCTACGCGTTGATAATCTATCTGCAAGAAAAACACAAGGGGAGTACAAAACCGACAAGCAACCTCCAGGCCACAATAGAAAATGGAACAAAAACACTGAATTGCACCCCAACCAAAGATGGAGGGTGCGTCCGGTGAGTAAACAACTGTTTTGAAGTTCCCGCTTGAGCTCTAGGATTTCGCCACCCCACCTTTGGTATACTCCATTGATCTCGCACATCGTGTGATACATAGTATATATAGAAAATCTAGTATTGATGACAAAGTGTAAGAGATGAACAACACGAACTAAACAGACTGTAAATGACCCGACCCGGTCGGATCCGGTCCAACCCGATTGGGTTTAGGACACCTTTCCAACATTAATCACTATTTACCATTCTTAATTTAGATCTTGCACACTTAATAAACCATTAGTAGATTCCAAGCATTATATGAAATTTATCAGAATCCGACAGAGGCAACGGCTTTATCACATAAGACAGATCTGAAAGCAAATATAGACAATTATAAAAAGATAAAACCTTTTTAAGTTGCACATAGACCGAGATGCATAACACATGGGAAGGATAAAACACACATTCCAAGACATAAAAGAAATCAGACCTGGAAGGAAAAAAAATTAAATTATTTTCTTATTAAGTTATAAAGGACTTTTCAAATCTTGATTTCAGACAAAAGAATACCATACATGCTATATAGAAGTTTAGCATAGAACATACAAACTAACCATATTGCCATATACAGATCAACAAGCTAACAAGAGTACTTACACCTTTATCACCTATACAAACTTTGAGAGAAGATCTGATAAAAGTTATTCCAAGTATATCTTTCAAATCAGCATCAGATAAGATCATTAATTATTCTGATCAGACAAAGCATAATACACCAGATTTTGATCTAAAACATGTCATACACAATTTTCACAGATTGACACATAAAACATCTCGGTTTGCACATATTTGACTCTGATAAGATAGATTAGCACATAGGGCATATACATCAGTCTGTTAAACACAATTTAGACACACGCCTAAGGCATGCGTATAAAGATCAACGAATTTCTAGATAAAATCACATATTATTACTATTTAGGTCCTATAGACATGTCCAACAACACAGATGTTCAGATTTGTGGAAACAACGGGTAAAGCCATAACGATTGAGCCTTTTACCATTTACGCATGAAAATAGTAAGAGAGAAGGGAAGATATTACCTTTGGATGCATATGAGATTGACATGAGGGTGTTTTAGGCATTATTAACCTCAGGTTGAGAAAGAATCACTGGTCTCAACATTTAGACCACAACGCGGCTCTAGAAACGTCAAAGCTATGAACTTTCTTCATTTTATCTACCATCACGGGAATTCAAAGAATAGGACAGAGCAAGATTGCAAGGAAACTATGTGTTGCAGAGAATTTAGAAGAATTTTCCTTCTCAACACCATTTGCGTCCAAAAGAGATGAGCAGCTTTATCATAGAGCAATAGATACGTGAGTTGCAAAGAAAAAGAAGAAAGCTTTATTTGGAAGGAGAGAGGAATCATTAAAGGAAAAACTCTTCATCTGGTGAGAGAAAGAGACGTTTTAGAGTCTGAAAAGTAATAAATGGTAAGCAGAAAAGAGGTGGTATTAGAATGGAAGGAGGCGTGTTTGAGGAGTGGGGTATTTCCTAGAAATTTCTTGGAGAGGGGATAGTATATGGAAGGAGGCGGTAGTAGAATGATCACTACTACAAAATATGATATAGGTCACACTTAAGATATGATAACAATCACAGTTTCAATAAAACCGAGACAACGAAAATATATATCACACTTACAACTTTCTATCACACTTAATGAAAAACTGAAATAAGTTATATTAATCAATCTAATTTTTAAAGTGTGACTTAATTGACATGATTTTTATGTCACAGTTATTGAAAAACTGAGATAAATTATGTCAATCAATCTCATTTTTAAACTGTGACTAAATTGATATGATATTTCTGTCACAGTTATTAAAAAGGTGAGATAAATTATATCAATCAATGTCACTTCTAAAACAGTGACTGAATTGATATGATATTTTGTCACAGTTATTGAAAAAGAAAGATAAATTATACCAATCAATCACACTTTTAAACGGTGACTGAATTGGTATGATATTTTTGTCACAATTATTGAAATACCGAGATAAAGTACATCAATTAATCTCATTTTTAAACAGTGACTGAATTCATATAATATTTTTATCACGATTATAGAAAGTGAGGCAAATTATATCCATAATACAAAAAGAGACATAGATAACACTTATATAAAGATAAGGATCACACTTTTAAAAGAACTGAGACAAAGAAAATGTATATATCACCCTTAATTTTTTTATCACAGTTATTAGGTGTGGAAAAAAAGAATGATCACACTTTTTTAGGTGTGATTGAAATTAAAATAGATCTCGGTTTTTTACTGTGATAACAACTACTAAAATAGATCATAGTTTTTAAATGTGTTGAAATTATAATAGATCTCGGTTTTTAAGTGTGATAACAACTATAATAGATCACGATTTTTAAGTGTGATAACAACTAAAATAGATCATTTTTTAAATGTGTTGAATTATAATAGATCTCGGTTTTAAGTGTGATAAAAACTAAAATAGATCACAATTTTTATTATCACGGTTTTTAGGAAGCCTGATACAATCATACAAGAACATCAACCAATCACAGTTTTTAACTGTGATTAAAATAATATGATATTTTATAATGATATTTCAGTTAAGAATAGTCGAAAACGATAAGAAAGTAGGCATTGACCCAGCGGTAATTATTGTGGTTCCTTAATCCGGAGTATCCGGGTTCGAGTCCCACTGGGAACAAAAAATGTTTGTGCGTATATTTCGTTTTCAAAAAAAAGAATGATCAGACTTTTTTAGGTGTGATTAAAATTATAATAGATCTCGGTTTTTAAGTGTGATAACAACTACTAAAATAGATCATAGTTTTTATATGTGTTGAAATTATAATAGATCTCGGTTTTAAGTATGATAACAACTATAATAGATCACGGTTTTTAAGTGTGGTAACAACTAAAATAGATCACAGTTTTTAAATGTGTTGAAATTATAGTAGATCTTGGTTTTTAAGTGTGATAACAACTAAAATTGATCACAATTTTTATTACCACGGTTTCTAGGAAAACTGAAACAAAAACATCAATCAATCACAGTTTTTAACTATGATTAAAATAATATGATAAAATATCAATCAATCACAGTTTTTAACTGTGATTAAAATAATATGATATTTTATAATGAGATCTTAGTTTGGTGTGGTCGAAAATTAGAAGAAAGAAGGCATTGGCCTAGTGGTAATTAATGTGCCTCGTTGATCCAGAGTATTCGAGTCCCACTAGGAAAGAAAATTATATATGTGTGCTTATATATTGTTTTCGAAAAAAAACACTTTTGTAGGTGTGATTTAAATTATAATAGATCACACTTTTTAAGTGTGATAACAACTAATATAGATCACAGTTTTTAAATGTGTTGAAATTATAATAGATCTCGGTTTTTAAGTGTGATAACAACTATAATAGGTTACGATTTTTAAGTGTGATAACAACTATGATGTATCACAGTTTTTAAACGTGATGAAATTATAATAGATTACGGTTTTTAAGTGTGATAAAAAATATAATAGATCATGGTTTTTAAGTGTGATAACGATTATAATAAATCACAGTTTTTAACTGTGATTGGATTAAAGTACTTAATGTCACACTTCAATATGCCACACTTTGAAAGCCGTGACTAATGTGAATATATCACATTTAAAAACTGTGATCTTTATGATTTTTTTTTGTAGTAGTGGATATATGGGGTTTCAAAGTAGTGTTATAAGATTTTCTCAACAAAAAAAAAAAAGTAGTGTTATAAGGATTAGGGTATAAATAGCTGATGGGCTCATGAATTATAGGCTGGATAAATACGGGCTCGGGTGTTGTAAGGAAGATATTTTTAGGTTAGATAACAAAAGGGGTAATGGGCCAACGTATGTGATAGAGGGCTGGAATAAAGAAAAGCAGGCAGGCCGAGAAGAATGTTTTTAAAAAAAAAAAAGCTTTTGCGAATCTTATCTGACAAGTTTTGATTAATTCTGGCGATAAATATAAGTGATCCTTTTGTAATTGCTTTATACCCGCCTTAGCCCAGGGAGTGGCGTTTAGGGTTCTTTGGCTTTTGCAATGTTGGATCAAATTTTATATTTATAGTATCTAATTCATAATCAAGTAAAAATACCAATATTGTCACATAATTTAAGACGGTTTCCTTATGCTCTTAAATCATGCCTGTTCTGATCAAATCTGTATATACAGCCTTCAACTTTGTTATATATTATTTATTATTATCATACTATAAGTTTTGATGATTAGGGATGGCAATGGGTCGGGTAGGGGACGGGTTTAGCTCCACCCGACCCATACCCACTCCTAATTTTTTTTACCCATACCCGACCCATACCCGAACGGGTATAAATAAAATCCCCCCATACCCACCCCCAACGGGTAATGGGTAGGGTACGGGTACATCAACATGTATAAATAATTTTTTTAAGTACAAAATGAATTTGATTTTAAGTACAAGTTAAGACATTTTGCAAATGAATGTCCTATTAGGAACTAATGTTTTTTAGTTTTTTTATCGATTCTTTTCTACTAACAAGAATATTAGGTTTAGTTCTTTTCTAATTTCTACTAACCTCAAAGAAACAAAGAACGGGTAGGGTAGGAGTGCGGGTCGGGAATGGGTCGGGGGCGGGTAGGGTAGGGTTTTATGATATACCCGATACCGACCCGATACCCGAACGGGTATAGAAATTTTACCCATACCCGACCCATTACCCGAATGGGTAGTTGAAAATCATACCCGAACGGGTAGGGTAACGGTAGAGGCGAGCGAGTCGGGTTGGGCGAGATTGCCATCCCTATTGATGATAAATAAGCAATGTGAAACTTATATAAAAATAATCACATAAAAATACATCATCATAATATAACGGATTGTAGAACAATCATGTAATCTATTACAATTTAAAAATATTTTGAAATACATTAACAAACTACTCAACAAATAAGTGTCCATTGATATCTATACTATATATATATATATATATATATATATATATATATATATATATATATATATATATATATATATATAGAGAGGAAAGGATTTAACCCAATTTACCCGCTTAATTGACCCGAAAAACATAGGAAAACCCGTTTTCGAAACCCGATAACCCGCTAAAAATAAAAGAAAAAATCATATTAAAAAAACGGATCATGGAATGAATGTGTGGGGAGTTGGAATGGGAGTGGGGAGTTCAACATTCTCCACTCCTCTCTGCATATTTCCCAAAAACTAAACCACCCCTCCTACAAGTACCTCTCCCACAAATATCTACCCCAATCGCACTCTTTATTTAAACTGCCTCACTCTTCCCACTCCTTTTAATTTCCACCGCCCCACATTTCCTAAAGTAACTCACCCAAAAAAAACCACCCCACTCCCACTGTTTATTTAAACCTCAATCCCATTCCACAATTTCAATCCCAATACAAAAATGGTCTGTTCCGTTCAGAACATATCGAAAGATAGTACTTCACCGGAAATTGTCGTCTACGTAGATGACACGCCAATATTGTTTGCCAAAAGTGTCGACCACTTGAAAATTTTAGAAATGAATGAAGATTGTTTCATTCTGGATTGTAATCCTTCATGTCCACGTCCACCTCCAATTTTTTCTATGACAAATATTCAACAGATGACCGAGGTTGAGAAAACTGAAATAACCATGGTCCGACCTCGACAAAAAAGGGTTTCGGTCCATACAAATCCACCTGATGGATGCTCTCCCCCACCGGGGTCTCCAAATGATGCACATAGGTCCGCTCTCGAGGAGACCGAAGAGTGTTTCATTATCGATTTGGACACTCAGTTTTATTCTGTTTCTACTGTCGACAGCTCCGATGGTTCTGATATTTGTGTAGTTGCCGAAAAGGGGCAGGTATCTTGCTATTTGTATTACAATCATTGACTAAATATTTGTGTATCCAAACTACATATTTTTTAAATAATATATGTTGTTCATTTCTTAAATATTGTTTTTTTGTAGGTGGCATGCAGAGATTACCCCCATTCCAGACACGTGTGTTTAACGTACCATTTTGACAGGTCACCTCACGAACACTACTGTGACATGGTATTCTTTCTATCAATTTACTATCTCTTTTTATATTCTTTTAAGGGAGACTGTATGGTAGTAGTATCTTATCATGTGTTACTGAAAGATTTGTCTTGCCATTGCAGTGTTATTGTTTTGTTTGTGATATGCCCACTCCTTGCAACATGTGGATTGGTGTTCGCGGACATTGCCACGCTCTGGACACAAAAGCATGGCAGGATAAGCGAGATAAAACTAGGAAAAAAACGTCTACTTTTATAAATAGATGTTGTCGTTTGCTCTTATGTGTTGTCGTTCGTTTTTTTTTTTCATATTTGTTGAATATTTACATATATTTGTCGTAAAAACATTTTGTTGAATATTTACATATCTTTGTGATCAAAACCTAATTAACCATCTTTCCAAATTCCTTTATTTCTTCCAAATTACTTAACCTTTGCATATAATTTAATTATTCCAAATTACTTAATTCTTCAAATTGGAGACCGATACTCCCGTGTGATGCGGCACTTCTTTTTTAAACATGTAATACAGTTCTTTTTATCATTTTTTACAAGTACAGATAATGGAGATAATGGAGATAATGGGAGGTTGAGTTCTTTTTTTAATGGAATTAATATATCCGACTTTTTTGCTTTTAAAAAAATGGAGATAATGTACATATTTAGAGGTTGAGATTATTTTGTAATTAATATATCCGAAATTGCCCCTCAAAAAAAAAATATATCCGAAATTCTAATCAATTATAATAATAATAATAAAATACTAATTTTGGAAACACATACTAACAAAAAATACTAAGGATAACGTTTTATTTAAACACATACTACTTTGTTTTAACGTTTCCTTTTTGAAATACGAATTGGTAAATTAAACATTTGAAGGTCGTAAATGCACGGGAACAGCAATAACGTCACCTAAAATATAGAATTGAAAATGTATTTTTTTTATTAAAGTTGTAAATACTTCGTTGGTAAAGGAGTTTTTAGTGTTGGAAATGTAATTTTTATTAGTGACAGTAAATACTTTATTTGTAAATGATGCATTGAAAATGTAAAATGACAGATAAATAAAACATATAGCAAATTCAAAAATGTGACGGATAAAAAAGCGGAGGAGTATTAAAAGCCGACTAACACCAAGAAATACAAACACTAAAACCGGATGACACCGGGCTAAGTCGGAACCACCCGAACAAATGCAATCATAAAGAAACCACAACTACAAAGAAACTAAACTAATTATCTCATCAAAGTAACCTCTCCGATCCGTGCATCACACGGGATTTTTAGTTTTACGTTAACTGCAGCAGAGGGCACCGGTTAAAAATGAAATGAACCCCGAAAACAATTAATGACTTTTTTTTCTAAAGAAATATTTTTTTCCCTTCATTTTGTGTCACCCGTGCATTATGCACGGGTTAATGGCTAGTAATTACATATAGACTAACTCTCCATAAATTATATGTAATAAAACGGTAAAGTTTACGTAAACCTTATTCATTACATCTTTTTCTTATTTATCATTAACTCATTATTGATCAATTAGTTAATAACAAAAACGAACTCAGCCGATCGATCATTTTCTTGGATTAACAAATAAATTGATTGTGTTTCTACTTCCTGCAGGAAGAAATTGATTATTTATCCGTGAAACACATTCCCAACTACTCATTCCCGATAATGCCAATGTGAAGTGATTTGGACCACGCCACTTAGCAATCATTAACGAACACATCATACCCTATATTGAAACAAGAAGGAGTCTGCAATCACTTCAGGATTAAGGTTAATCTGTATATGATCATCTTGTGATTCAATAAGATTTATCAATTACAGGATTATATGAGAAATTCATATTAAATCAGTCCAGTCCTATATGACTACATCATATATAAATGCCCCACTTAGATAAACAATATCGATGGCCCAGATAAGACGGTCACACTATAAAGTGTTATGGGCGCATTAATGGTGGTTTGATCAATAGACATGATGTTTTGATTAAAATCACCACGGACTAACCATTCAGGTGTATCACCATAAATTTAATTCTTAATTATGTGTGACACGCACTAATCATATTGCTGCATATGATACAACTTACGGTTTTCAGCGGTGTATTACTTACAAACACAAACCAAAATAAGATGATAAATAAATTTGTCATTTAATAATAATAAAATAAAGTCAATTTTGAAAATTGTCTTTTGGATACTACCCCTAACACTAAATATGGGAGTAAAATCATGTATTAAACTTATTAAGGAAAAGAAAATCAAAAGATACATTCATGTTTGTCGAATGAATGCTGGAAGACATGATATGAACCTATTTTATCCAGTTACAAAATAGTTTAAAAGCATAACTTGAAGCATTGTAATACTATGGGGCCGTTTGGATTGAAGGAAATACATAGAAAGGAAATTAAAGATAGTGACGGAAAAGAAAAGAGAGGGGAATGAGGGATTGTGAAGTTTATTTTGAGTGGTTGGATAGAACTAGACGGAAGTGATATAAATGTTTAAAAGTGTGTTTGGAATATCAATGGGAAAAAAAAGAAATCACAATATTAGTGAGAGATTAGTATTAATTTTAAGGTTATTTAAGTACTTATATAAAATATTTTTTAAGGGGTAATTATATAAAATATTTTAAAAAAAATACCATTTCCTTCCAAATCTTGCTGAAAGTGGACGGAAAGCAGTCAACCTAATTTATATTACATCATTTCCTTTGGTTTCCCTCATTCACCTTTCATTTGGTTTCCCTCCTTCACATTTCCTTTCCTTCTACTATTGACATACCAAACAACCCCAATTAAAATCAGTCCAAGCCCTTTCTTTTCTTCTCCTCCCTTTTTCGTTCAATCCAAACCGGCCCTAAAAGAATAGCTTGCTCAATGCATGGAAACATTATCTATTAACTATATATTTCAGTTAATCTTGCACGTACTTATTCAGTTTCATTAACTACTTACTTAACTTATTCATGTTCTAGTCATGTTACATACCATGTTCATGTTTCTTACTTAGCACATAAAAGCCATATGTTCTAGGGTACAATGCTATGATGAAAACCCACCATGGAGACCATGGTACAACTTTGGGTAATAGACTTGCACATCACACCGTGACACGTAAAATCACGGTATTCTTGTAATACATCGAATTTCAACAGGGGTAATTAACTAGTCATAATCCAAATACGACGCGTGAGTCGATCACAGTACTCTTGCAACACGTTGCCGGTAAGTAACTGCACTTCACCAAGACAATCCGGACACAAGTAAAACAAATAAGAGTACATAAGGCACGCAAGATCATGTTAAACCCATATTTAACCTACATGAGCATACAAAGTCCGTAGCAACAAAAAACTACCATCTTCTCTCCATTACTCGCAGTATGACAGATTGCATAAAATTATCCAGAATACAGAATAACGTTCTGAAAGTACTGTACACGTCACATAATGAACCAAAAACTAATTCTAGTGTTTAGGCCATGTGCTTTCCCAGGAGTGTGGTCAGGGAAGCGGACCAAACTTGCACTACATAATTGCTTCCTGAATTGCAGATACCTGACAGCTACTCTAAACACATAAACATTACCATATCATGCAATTTAATAGAAAAGTAGTAGTAAAACTAATAAAAACATAAACTTTAAACCAAATAAGGATGGTTTTGATAAGAAAAATTCATTACATTGAAAATGAAACGAAACCCACAAGCCAAGAAACGAACGAACAACGATTATCCTACGAACTATTGCGAATCTACGAACAAACGAAAACCCTACCATCAAAACTATGAATTCTAACTTAAACGAGATTAAAATGACAGAAACACCGAGAAACTATAAAGATACCTTCACAAGATGAATCCAACCTTGAAACTGTTGCAAAAACTAAAACTGCTTTGAAATCATTGTTTTCATCTATATAACGAGCCTGAAAGTCAAACCGAGCCGTCCAAGTCGTTGACTGTGGCGCTTTCCCGGGAGCTCAGACGGAACAACGAGCCAAAAATTTACTGAAAACACGAAAACTTTAAGGCCTAGGGTAAGTTGGAGTCCTTTTTATTGATTTTTTTTTAGCCAAGT
Source organism: Gentiana macrophylla (assembly GCA_026214975.1). Classification (NCBI taxonomy): domain Eukaryota; kingdom Viridiplantae; phylum Streptophyta; class Magnoliopsida; order Gentianales; family Gentianaceae; genus Gentiana; species Gentiana macrophylla. Next base: position 49,447,791 of record CM047808.1, on the reverse strand, counting down.
CGGTTTTTGAGCAACTTAAGGTACGGAAAAAACCTAAAAGAAAGAGGAAACCAATTTCAAAAAGAATATAACACTCTTAGTAGGAGGTGGTGAGAGATTTTACAGTATTATCATGTCCTACAAATATAATTAAAATTAATTGAAAAATAGAATATATACACTCACTTTCCAATATTTTACAATCATTTAATTGACTTCGGTCAAAAGGTATTCTAGAATTTATTATAAACTTAATAGCATTTAACTAATTTCTTTCTTAAAATAAAATAAAAACCTTTTGTGCTCAACTATAATTTCTAATAGACTTATATTTTACACGAAAAATATTATAATTGAAACGATTTGTCAGTAAACGTTTTGGCATCTACCCCCACGCACCCTCACAGACACGCCAATTACTCATGCAAAAGCTTAACATTTATTTATTATTATATTATATACTCATATTTTCCTTGTTAATTATTTATAGCTTCCATTCAGATTTCCTTTGTTAACACCATTCACTTTTTCCAACCTTGCCTACCTCCATTTCCACCCACTACTCACGTTTTTAATTTCGGTGTAACACCAAGAACCATTCAATAAAAAAATTTAAAAAATAAAAATCGAAGGGCCGCTCGCTGAGAAGATGACCGATGATGAGTGGGTAAAAGTGGCTATGGTGGAAGATTCGGTGGTAGCGGAGTTTCTCACAAATTTGAAGGATACGAACAAGACAACAGCGCCGCCGTCGACGTCAGCGCCATCGAAACCAGCTTTGTCATTCGAGTGGAGGGTGCGACAACGGCGTTCTAAAGGAGTGTCTGTGGTCCCTACGAAAAAGCAGCAAACCTCCACCACGGCTAGCCCCACTACGCCGCTTTCATGGAGTGGCGCCACTTCTATCAGCGGTGCCGGAGGTACTGGCGGTTGCAGAGTATTCGAGGTTGAGGACGAGTCCAGCCAACTTTCTGCGCCTAAAATCACTGACATGTCAAGATCTAAGGTTCGTAAACATAATCCCACTTTTTTTTCTTTTTTTTCTTTTTTTTTCTCACGGTCTGTGGAGTTCTCCGGCGGGGAGGTGGTTGTTGCCACGGTGTCACAGATGAGTGGGCGTGGTTTTCCTGCACCTTTGATTTCTTTTGTGTTTCATCCAAGTCTCGTGTCATTCGATATTTCATGCGATATTACCATATTAACCTTCAATAGTACAATCTTTTCTGCTACGTGTCCCAGAGCAAGTCAGATTGAAGCCTACCCCTTATCTCATCTGTCACCGTTTTTTCAGTTTTGGAAACTGACAAAAAAAAAAAAATAGTTATTTTTATTTCATTAAAAAAAAAACCCGTGAAAATTATCCTTTCACACACGATAAATATCTCTTTTTTTTTCGATTGGTTTCTGAAATTGTTTTGTTTTTCGGTCTAAACTGAGAAAAGAAAAAAAAAAAAAAGGGGAAAAAAATGTGATTGGTTGTTTGCGTGAAGAAAATATATTATTATTTTGTCTGAAAAGAGATAAAGTGGTGACTTTCAGTGAAAGCATATGGGTCAGAAGAGAAGTTTAAATGACCCGTCACGTTTTCTTCTTGTACCTTTCCTCTCACCTGCCGAAAATCCAACATTATTGTTTACCGTCTACGTGTCACTCATTTTACGGAATTGCCCCTTGTATATGAGGGTAATCTTGTCATTACATTAAAGTCTTTGTTTTTTTTTTATATTTTGAGAAACTAATTAAGTCTTTGTTTATGCGGCCATTTGCATACAATGTAGGTACCAAGAAAATGTCGGAGGACTTTCTTACCATTCTTTTCATTTTAATATTTTTCTTTTCTATTATTAAATCAATTTTATTACCCATTCGTTTTTTTTAACGGTTGGAAATAGAAGAATCTCAGAAAGTAAAATGATTCATGTGTCTGAAAAAACTAACAAATTTTTTTTATTTTTTTTTGAAAGGGAAAAAACTAACAAAATTTGTGAATTGAAAATTGTACCAAACATTAAAATGAAAGATAAAGGAAAAAAAATAATAATAAATACTGAAAAGTGACAGTTAAAAAAAAAAGAGGGATTATTTATTTAATTAAATGGAATCAGATCTACTTTATTCAATAGTTAAACAATATTTAATGAAAATTGAATTATGAGAATAAGTAGCATAGTATTCGGAAAATTTAGGTGAGAATTTCACTCTGATTAATGAAAACCTCGCTAGATTTGCGTCATAATAGACAAGTGCATAAAAACACACATATAACGTAAATCTAACGGGATCTTTATCGTAGGAAGTCATAACCTAAAAATTTCCCAAGTACCCCTCAAAAGAAAAAAGAATAAGTAGAATAGAAGAAACCTTCATGTCTTTGTCGGAACCGGTACTTGTTGGTAAAAGGTAGTTTCCACTGGGATTTGGTTAATTGTATTGATATTTAATAAAAAGTAATAAAAGGTTTGGAAAATAAGCCCTACACAATATAAGTCAAACCTCATACCTCAGGCACCGCTTTAATTGGAAGGGCATTTGGGTCATATCAAGCACGATGGGGGCATAGTGGGTTTGCACAGGAATCTGTTGTCTGTTGAATAAGTAGCGTGTTTTCGTGGCAAAATGTTTGGTACCTTTTTCTTTAAAGTTTTTTTTTAATTATTTTTTTTAAGAGTAAAAAATATTTTTTTTTGTGTATTCTTTTTTTTTTTGGGGTGCGATAATGATAGTAATAGAAGTATGTTTGAATCAAAAGGGCTCAATCTGCTTTATTAATTCTATTAAAAATATATATTTGCTTTATTTATCAGGTTCTAGATTGCAATATAAGTGTTGAAAATGTTCATCTGTATTTCTCAAGAAAGAAAATGTTCAATTGTTCTAGAAATATTATCTAAAATAGAAGACAAAGAAAGTTATTAAAAACACCGATGTAGTCTTCTGTTCAAAGATTCTTTAAAGTTTATTAAATTGTACTATGATTTAAAAATTAAAAAAAAAGTGTATGCTACATCCGTTCTAAAATATGAGTCATCTTAAGTGTTTTCATACAGATTAAAAAAATGGTTGAATGTCATAAATTTAATGGTTAATGTCTAAAATACCTATTGACCATCATTAATGTGATAAATGTTGTATGGTAATGTAGAATAATTTATATTAGGAGACAAAACTAGAAGTGTAAGATGACTTATATTTTAAAACGGATTTAGTATATTTCTTACGATGTGTTTTAATGTTGCCCACTAGATGTATTGTTTAAAATTTGCATAGGAATATCTGATTCTGGACCAAATATGATTTGGGTGTCTAGCCAATAAACTTGCATAGGAACACAATAAAATCACTGCTTTAAATATTTTCTGTTTTAGGAACGATTAAAACATTTTTTGTTGTTGTTGTTGTTGTTGTTGTTGTTTTTTTTTTTTTTTTTTTTTTTTTTTTTTTTTAACCGCCACAAGTGAAAAAATTATTAGCGCGTTTATGCACGATTTAATGCAGCTTATTAATACAATCTTTTTAATTTTTTTTTTTTTTAAATTATTCTTTCCATTGCTTCCTAGCTTCTTGCAACATGCAACGAATTGTTTATTTAACAATTAACACGATAGTTGATGCAACCGAAATAAAAACCAATATTTCTTTAAGGCTCTGTTTGGTTTGAACGAAACAAAAGGAAAAGAAAAGAAGTGAGATGGAGGGATTTATGTGTAGTGTTTGGTATTCTGTGTTGGAAAAGAAAAGAAAGGGAAGAGATAGAAACTAGTGGAAATAATACAATGTAATTAATTAAAAAAAATAACAAGACTTTGTTATTTTCTTTCTTTTCCTTTGTTCAATCCAAACACTTTAAAAGGATTTTTTTGCTTAAAGCCCCCGGTGTCCGGAACCCACTGGTCCGACTAATCCGGAGTCAGTCCTTGCACTTTAAAAGGATTGCACTTTAAAAGGATTTTGAAATCACTGATTTCCCTTCGTTTCTCTTCATTAATATATTAAGAAATCAATTAATGTGTAGTCTTTTTAGTATGAATTAATAAACATATATTCCAATCACATAATAAATGTATTTTTTAGATATAAAATGGACATACAAACATTAATGTTAAAATAGCGGTATTTTTGAAAAGAATGCATTAAATGATAAATTAATTTTAAAATATACACGGAATAATTATTTTATAAACAATATGGACATTTTTGTAGGATTGAGTTAGTATAAAAGATGGGTTGATACTTTGTGGTGGATTCTGTTCGGCAATAGTTTTAGTATTTGTCGTTATGTCTCAGCCATGACAATTCTACACAAAGAAAGGTTTGGGAAAATTCCTAGGCATCACACAACTCTTTTGTATCTATTTCTTGAACGGAAAAAAAACACTCTTTGTTCAGATAAATTTTTTATTTTTATTTTTTCCTTCTAGGTTTAGTAGATTTAGCGGTAAATATCAAAATAAAAAATCTTTTTGAGTGTACTACACTCGTTCCAAAATTTAAGTCAATTTGAGGTTTTCACATATATTAAGAAAAATTGATTAAACTGATTATGTGTCGTTAATTTTTTGAAAAAAGTCTAAAATAACCTTTGACTGTTGTTAATGTCGAGACCTCCCCCGTTCCTATTTAACTGTCCCAGTTGCAAAAAAACACAAATAGTATGAAGAGTAGTCATATTAAGAAGAGTAGTTAATACTTTGACTTAATATTAAAATGACAATAGCACTCCTTAAAAATAATTAATACAATGTTCTTTTCAATTTCTCACCCCGTATTAAATTATGGTGGATGTAGAAAAGCATAATAAATAATAATGCTTTGAAAATGTAATTATGATAGATAAAAAGAAAATCTTAATTTTGGCAAATACGACAGTTAATTAGGAACGGAGGGAGTAATAAAAAGTGGGTGAATAGATAATAAATGAGGGATAAAAAGAGAAAAATGTAATAAATACTTTATTGGTTATTTAAATGAACTTACATTATTAGACAAAACAAAAAACTAAATGGAATTACATTTGGGGACGAAGGTAGTACAAAATGGATGTACTACCTCCATCACAAAATATAAGTCATCTTAAAGATCACACAGATTAATAAATAGTTGATCGTCATAAATTTGATGTTAAATGTCTAAAATACGAATTAACTATCATCAATGTGAAAGTTGTTAAGTAAAGAAAATCTGTTAGATTGATAATAAATTAATGATAAGATAGAGAAAAATAAATAAATAAATGTTGCATTGATAATATAGAGTGACTTATATTGTGTGACAAATATGATTTATATTTTGTGACAATGTAGTATAATATCTATCTTTTTTAGGGGAACTTAGGAAACGACAAAATAAGAGTCTAAATTAGTTAAAACGGTACCTCTTAAATTAGTCAAAATGACATCCTTTCAAGAAAAAATTGCTAAAAAGACAACCATATATGCGCACTAGGAAAAGAGAATGAGAATTAGAAAAAAATACAAATTGTCTCTAATATATTATTACACAATTTATAATATAATTTATATATTATAAATTATATTAAAAATGATAATATTTTCACCAATATTTTTTTAAAATATTTTTCTTTTCTTTATTGACATTTTAAACATTTCCGGGCATTGATGAATCAGTAGGTTGCACATGAATCGGTGAAGAAAGCAATAATAATTGGTTTTATATTATTAGTTTATTATGGAAAATCTAGGTCCAAACTCATATAAGAGGAGGGGGCCTAATCACCAAAATCTAGTTTATAATGCGAGGAAGTAATACCATGTGGACAATCCAATTTTTGTTTTAAAGATTTTCATGTAAAATTGTGATATTCATCTATTTTCTTACCCTGTAAGTGTGATAACCAATAAAACGACTTATATTTTGGTAAGGAGGTAGTGTTATTCAGAAGGTTTAAGAAGTTTCTTTTTACGTATATTCAGACAGTTTGTAGTTGTGTGGAATGAAATGAGACATGTGTTCAGAGGCGGATCCATGTGTTATATAAGGGGGTCCATGGACCCCTTGAACAAAAAAAAAAACTCTACATTTTACCTATAGGAAAATATTTTAGACACCGTGAGAAAAAAATTACAGACCCCCTAAAAAGTATTTCTGGATCCGCCACTGCACGTGTTTCGTGTAAACATTGTGTGGACCTGTTGTTTTCCGAATTCTATTTTGTTTTTTTTTTTTTTTTTTTTTTTGGTTATGTTTGTTTGGGGCTACAGTTTTCATGGTTAGGAGTTAAAAGTGAAGTGGACAACTTTAAGATCCAATCCTACAGCTTTTGCAATATCATATGATAATCTACCTCGTTCTCTCATCGTGTTTGACATGATTTTATCAACGGCGGCTGAAATTGACAAATGCAAAACATTTTGCAGGTTAGTGGTTCATGTGAAGTAAGCACCGCCAAGAAGTGTAGAAAGAAGAAGGTACAGTTCTTTTACACAAGTTTCTCATTGGAAGATAGTGAAGCTTTAGAAATGTAATTCTGAGTATTCAAAACTTGATTAACACCTCTGCACCTTTAGTTTGTATAGAGCTATGGTGTTGGAGGTGGTTACAGCAACCTAACAAACTCTAAACACCTAAAACAACAACTAACTAACTTTGAGACACAAGGTGTTCGACCTATGTCTCAAAGAACACAAAAATGTGCATTCAGCTCTATCTTCTTTACACTTCAAGCATCTTTTGCACTCTTGAAAATAGCTGAATAAACTTGATAGGAAAAGCCTGCAAGATGTCCAACCTTGGTGCACGTCGGCCCACATTCATACTAATGCTGTGCTAATTAAGATTCCCATCTGTACATATGTTTAAGAGATAGAGTAGATCATGGAGTTGTGATATTTGATATCTCATCATCATTTAGATATTCTGTAGATGCTATTTATCAAATTTTCATGGTTCTTAAATGGTCTTGAAGGAAACTTAACATGCTTCGGTTGTTGAATTGCAGACTTTAACACAGCTCAGAGAGGAAGAGGTGTTGCTAGAAAGAGAAAGAAGACAGTTAAAGAGGGTAATGGTTCGTCTTTTTAGTGTATACAATAAGATGTACTTAGCTCTTCCTAGAACTCACTATATATGTACATATATACGTATTTATTTTGCAGGAACTGGAAAGCATTCGTGACAATTTGGAGCGCGAGAGAACTAGAAACGAAAATTTTAAGAGGATGAAGGTCAGAATTCAACTATGGTTTCATACAACACAAAGAACATGTGCCAAATTTAACTCTTTTTTTTTTTTTGGGGTCAATTTGCAGCAGCAGGCGGTACCTTTTAAACCGATTTCTATAACCATGCCCCCTATAGTGGTTAGCAATCATGGACATGGACCGATTCATCAATCGTCACAAAATGGTTGTCGTGAGGGGAAGATGGAAACCGGGGCAGGTAAATTCGAGCTTCCTGATCTGAATCTTCCTTTGGAAGAGAATCCCTGTGGTTTATGATGTATTTTATTATTTAATACAATCTAGAAGGACAACCTTAGGGTGGTGTAGTGTAAAGAACCTGTTTAGCAGGATGAGCATCTGTGTTTTCTTTTTCAAACACAGGTTTGTTTTTAAGTTGTCCCATTGTTTGGTGCCAAAATCCACCCCCCCCTCCCCCCCTCCCCCCCCCTGCTAATTAATGTACCTGTTTAAGTGATAGTAACCGTTACCTAATTATTTGGGATTGTTTTCTTCTTAGTAAAATTTTGGGCAAATTCGTAGTGAGCTTTTGTTTTGTTTTGTTTTGTATTGTCTTCTTCAAAGATTGTTGTGATAAGTATATATTACAGTTTTTTCCCACTAAAACGAAATTACCACGTAAAGTGGGGACTAATACGCTCTTCAATCTCATGAAAATGAATTGAATATGGAGATTATGTCGTAATGGGTGAATCAAGTTTCAACAAGGGGTTTGGTGAGTATTATGTTACTTGATCCTGGGAATGGAGAAACCGAACTTGCAGTTAATTCAACTTCAACGAAAGTTGTATTCATAAACCTGAATATGGTAGTCAAATTCAATATGTTTAGTTTGAGTATGGATCGATTGATTGCATCGATAATCATCCTTGATGGACTAAGATAATGTAGCGCCCTGCACTCCTGCCCAGTAGCCGCTTAAATAAATCATAAATGTTCGGTCAACTACTTGGATCGTCATCCTCGCTTTTTTGCAAAAAAGCTAACAAAGAGTTTTTAATGATTATTATCATATTTATCAACTACGGGTGCAATTCCTAACCCTATCTACTCTGACAGTGGTAGCAGACAATCTATACGCAAGCTACCCTCCTTAATTGGTCCGTAATAGCCCATACGCATAAAGAACTAGAATTGCCGATATTGAGCTCTAACTCATACCGCTAACCCACCTAGACAGCTGTCGACATTGACCAGCACGTTCCTAGGGTCCATTCAAGACAATGTCCTAATTAACACTTCACTAACAGTTCTTCATGTTAATTTACGAATTACGAATATTAGATTGGACAGACCTACTACTCGTTTTAATTATTCCTGCCGATCAACGTAGCTGTAGTGAATCTCAGTTTAGGTTTTCTAAAATATGCCTCGGTAAACCGGTATAGACCGCCGGGTTACCGAGGGCGGCTTTTCCTAATTTCTGGATCTACATTGCTCAGTACGGTTAAAATAAGTAAATTATGGGGTTGTTAAACATGCAGATTAAATAAAACACATAAATACAAACAGATCTAGCATATTGAAAACAAAAGGGACGTTAAAGCTTCATACCTTCAACAATGGAGATCTAGCTCGATCTACTCAAGCTAGAGATGATGGAAGAAGGGAGGAAACTAAAAACAACTCTCCAAAGCTCAAGAAAACTTTATTTCATAATAAAATTGAATATAATTGAGTGCATATGAAAACTTATACAATAATCTGTAATTGCGGCCTTATATAGATACAATGACCGACTTAAGACTCTCTAAAACCCTAACCGACGTAGATAATGCGGCAGAATCAATTTCGTGTTCCACAAGACGCCGGTTTACCGGGCCTAACCCTCGGGTTACCGGGCCTTCTATTCTTCTTTTTCTTCAGCAGGCTTCTTCTTGCACTTCAATCACTCAACCCAACGCACCTCTTTTGGTCCAGATCCGTTCTCCAATGCTCTAGTTTCGGTACATCCTATAAAACACGCAAAACGAGGCAAAACAGTACCAAAACATCGGGAAAATAGCATAGATGCAGAATTACGACCCTATAAACACTCACATAGCATTTGACATATATATATTCCACATAATAACAAGCCTATCTATCCTCTCTTGAGCAGAATTCGGGGTGAATATAGGTATAATTATTTGTACCAGTTATAGCGTTATCAACTACCCCCCACTTAGCTTTTGATCGTCCCGAGCAAAAGGCGAAAAGAAAATAACACTCTGATCAATACACAAGTCAATTAAAAACAACTATGCCCCTCTAAGTCAAGATCAAGATCATGCCACTCATATTCATCAGTAACAGATTAAACACTATTCAAGTAATGAGCCAATGTGTGTGTGCAATAACTTTCACAACCGCTTAGAAATGCAGACAATTTCATATTACGTCAACCCGTAGTCGAACTAACCAGTATCAAACATGTTTTTTTTAATTAATTAAGCTGGAAAGGCGGATCGAGAACCGAGCATAAATTACTCTTAGGCTCACGTTTATCGGTCTATGCAAAAGTCGTGCGTCTTACGCTCCATCGACTAAGATATTGCCAAAGAGAATATAGATGTATATATTTCAATGCACTTCTCTTTCTTGGCGGGTGAACTCTCATTGATTTAACTATCCTCACGGCCTCACTCATGATAAACTACCGAATCCGAAATTCCTTTGCCTTTCTAAGCGTAAGTGAAACATGATTCGTGATAAAGCCAGGGTCAACTCTAGTCAAAGCAATATGCTATCGACTACATACTAAGGGAAGTGAGTTATACGTGCTTAAAATGGTGGCTCATAACAGAATATGCGCTTAATACGCCACTACTTCAGAAGTGGACACTTTCTCTTACTCGTACAGAGTAAAATAAAGATGAAGTCAATTAACTCGAAAAGATCAAAGATATCATATTTTTTCGGAAATTCTGTCGAAAGGAATCAAAGTCTAAGTGGTGAATCGTGCATCAAAGAGAATCAAGATAATCACGCAATTCATGGAATATAATGCTAAAAAGCTAAGTGACGTTCCTCTACCCCTCCCCCCCACTTAATCGAAACATTGTCCCCAATGTGTGAGATGTGAAATGAAAAATGAAAAGGAACTTAGCTTCGATTAAGGGCGGAACCAAAGAAGAATCGGATTTTCGTATAAATCATCAGGCTCATGTAAAGAATCCTTGAGAAATCTGCGCTAAGTAACTCAAGAAAACCAAGAAGAATAGTGGTGATAAGAAACTGTATAACAAAAATGCGGCAGTAAAAGAGAAAATAATATAACTCCAAAACAATGTAAGCCGACAAAATCATTATATAATCAATATTCCGCTACATCAACTAGATAGGAAAAGACAAATATACAAATAAAAATAAAAAAGATGGAAAACAACAATAAAAAGAAAGAAAAGCTAGTCATCATCAGAATAACCCTCCAAGTCAGCTCCATGCTCAAAACCGGGTGGCGGTGCAGAACTCGAGGCGGCTGCGGTGGAAAAGGATGCTCTATGATGAGGGGAAGTCCTAGGTGGCGGGGTAGCAGGCGGAACTCCTAGAAAGTCAATAATCCGATCCATCTTGCGATGTAGACTCGCAATCTCTCGCGAGTGCTCCTCAAGCAAGGCTCTCTGAGTCCTCGGTGCTCCAAGCACCGGAGTACGCTCCCTTTCTGCTCTAACCCGTCTTTGTACTCTTGAGACTGACTGTGAACTGAGCTGCGGCTCAGGATCTTCCCAATCATCGCTGACAAGCATCATCACCTCGGCCTCTAGAGCAAACATATCAATCATCGGTCCGTATGGTAGCAGCTCTCGCTCAGAAGTGGCGGCAAGCTCATGAATACGGCTATGCATCAAAAGACCGATGTTGGTTGAGGCACCCGTCTCTAGATAGAACATCAACTCTGCCCTTGAAGTAGTGATAGAGACCGTGTGCTTAGTCGGAAGAAGGCGTGCACAAACGAATCTATTGACCATCTTCCGGTCCCAGGATAGCTCATTCTCTAAGAAGATGGTGGGGGCTCCAGCAGGATTACGCTTCCATTGCACCCCTAAGAAATCAGCGACCATATCCATCCTCTCAAGATCGGCAATGTTGCTCAAGGATGTGTACTCATCCGGGCCCACCGGTGGATTTCTAACCCCAAAATGAGCGTTGTTCCGCTCGATAGAGAAGTCAACCTTAATACCGCAAACCATAGCAAATGTGGCTCCGTGGTTATGCGAAACGTAAGCATAGAACTCTCTTACCACCGTGGCGTTGAATCGGGCCGGTGCTTCAGCCATGTCCAATAAATCTTGTACTTGTAGGGCACCCGGAAAAATCGAGTCGCAATCGTCCAAATCTACCCTTCGTTCTCGAGCCACTGGCCTTGCGTTCCAATGGCCTCGGAACGACTCGTAAATAGCTAATGAATGGAACTGCTCATCCCCGTCTATCAATGGGTTGGCATCTCCATATACATTCTGGTAACCACTGGGACGAAAAGCTGATCGTTGACGCTTAGGACCCATCCTGAATGAGTACAGAACCTGAAATAGAAGCCATTTCTGGAAAATAGCCCTCGGTAAACCGGAGGTAGGGTACGGTTTACCGGCCTGAAATTTTCTGATTTTCTTCTAGGACTGTGCCTCTGATGATAACAGATGAAGAATTCTAGCACTTTACCGTAGCAGCAACACTACCAATCAGTAACAGAGTTGGAAAATGGGTGTTTAGGGTTTGCAAAATGGAAGAAATTGGTTTGGCTATGGTGGTGATTTGGTGGTGATATGGTGGTGATGGTGGCCGAAATATATGAGAAGGAAGAAATGGGAGAAGTTTGGTGAATGAAAGAGATGAAAATGATAAGAATGATGATATTGGTGATGAAGGGATGGTTTAAATAGGAAGAATGGATTGAATGTGGATGGTTTTAGTGGGATTGTGGGTAGAGAAGTTATTAGGGTGAGGGATTTGAGGAGGTGATTGATGGGATTGAGGTGGAGTTATGGTGAAGTGTTGGAAATGATGAAAAATTTGAAAAGAGGGGAAAATGGTTCGGTTTCTGCTGACTGACCATATATGGTGCAACGTGTGTCCTCCACGTGTCTCTAAAAATTCAGCTTTATGGACTGACTTTCAGAAAATTGAAAATCAAGCCTCGGTAACCCGGAGGTTACCCCCGAGATACCGGGGGTATCTTTTCCCCAGATTTTTTATCTGCCTTTGCTGCATTTCTTACTCAACCTTTCTGCTCAATTCTGACCTCAAATTGACTAGACCTTCACTCTTCAATTGTTATTTCCGACTCAAAACCTAACCTACTTCACTAGAATCCACAACGAGGTAAGAAAAACCATTCCACACCCATTCGGTTTCAAGCCTAAGGATGCGGTAGGATGAAAAAACGCTCGTCCCTTCATCCGGCTACTTTTATTCAATGCTAAACTACCTAAGGGTTTGAAGAAATAGTTCTGAGTTTATAGTCGCCAACTCGACTTTTTTCAGATCTCCGATCATTCAAGGGTTGGAGCTTTAACTTGCCAACCTTTCGCTCCAGAGGTTTGCACTTTTAAAAAACCTTTTTGAGCTCTCTTCCTAGCATGACTCTCTCTCTTAGCTTGCATACTAGGTCTGCCTCTACGTCGAGATTTAAGCTCTAGACTCAAGGACTCCACGTGTTCCACTTGTAGCTCAACTCGTTCACAACGCAACACGGAAGGACTAGCTTCCGTGAGCATCTTGTCGTGGTCCTTTTCTTCTCTTTCTCTTAGCATTAGTCTCATAAACTCTTGCTCAACGGTTTCTATGACAACCTCTCTATTCTTATGCTCTTCGATCTCCAAAATTTCCACCTTTCCTGAAGCATACGCCATCTTACAACTCTCCGGTCGGTTCTCTAGGGGTTTTTAGATCCTAAAAGATACTGCATCATTATTCATCCTTAAAGTAATTTCCCCCTTATCAAAATCCATAACCTCCCTACTCGTCGCTAAGAAAGGTCGTCCTAAGAGAGCTGTGGCACTCGGGTCCTCAGGTATGTCTATGACCGTAAAGTCAATAGGATATGTGAACCCTCCTGCCTTAATGGTACAATTTCTAAGCAGACCAGCAGGCATGTCTCTGGTTCTATCTATGAAGGTCATGGTCCTGGTTTGATTCATTACGACCGGAAGCTTGATCTTTTGACAGAGGGAAAAAGGTAGAATATTGCAACTCGAGCCAGAGTCGCAGAGACCTAATCCTACGGATATTCCAATAACAGAAATCTGGAGTCTGAACGTGCCAGGGTCTCCTAACTTCACCACGGTGTCTGAGTCTGGGTAATCCCCATGCTCAGAAAACATCGTATCAGGATCCTCTTCAGGATCGTCAGAATCGTAATCCGAAGATGATATATCAATTAACTCACAAGGAAACTCACCCGGACGATACTTGCTATACTCCTTCAGGACATCTTCAGGCTCTTGCTTGATTGCTTTTTCCTCCTTTTCCAACTGTTGCTTTACAGCTTCATAATGCTCTCGTGCTTCAGATCCAGGATACATGGAAATCGGTGTGATATTCAATATTGTCCTAGGCATATTGTTTGGCTTTGTTTGCTCTTTATCAACTCTGAATGGATCGAATTTCTGAAGTGTTTTGATCAACCTGCAAAAAGACAAAATAAAACAAAGAAAATGTTAGCAACTTCCGCTTCAGCTGGGTGTGATCCCAACTGTTGCGGACCTACTAACTAAAATCAACAAGGAATAACACGTAATAACCTGAACTGCTCTGAAGTTGATTTTTCAGGCCTCGGTAACTCGGAGGTTACCTTCGGGAAACCGGCCCTGAATTTTCTCTTTCTCGATGTTTAACAAGTGCAGAGTTGATACAGAACGACTCAAGACTCAAAATAAAATAAAATAAAAGAAAAATGACTTCTTAATTAGAATTAAAACGTTTATATTTAAAAAGTGGCCATTGTCCCCGGCAACGGCGCAAAAAATCTTGATCGTGTGTAAGTCACTAACGTCGATATTACTAGAAAGAATACTAGGTACATCGTAGTATAGTAAATACGAGTCAAGGTCAATCCCACAGAGACAATGCAACTTATAAGTATAAACGATTCTAACCTAATTAAACAGCAACATAGAGGCGGTCGTTGACCAAAAATAACATAAAAGAATACAAACATGGTATACCACTCCCTCTCCTTACCGATCGACTAACTTGAATTAGTTAATCGTTATGTTTACTTCCCCACATAATTTCCTTAGATTAATCGCGAGCTTTTAATGATTATTATCATATTTATCAGCTACGGGTGCAATTCCTAACCCTATGTACTCTAACAATGACAGCAGACAATCTATACGCAAGCTACCCTCCTTAATTGGTCCGTAATAGCCCATACGCATAAAGAACTAGAACTGCCGATATTGAGCGCTAACTCATACCGCTAACCGGCCTAGATAGCTGTCGACATTGACCATCATGTTCCTAGGGTCCATTCAAGACAATGTCCTAATTAACACTTCACTAACAGTCCTTCATGTTAATTTACAAATTACGAATATTAGATTGGCCAGACCTACTACTCGTTTTAATTATTCCTGCCGATCAACGTAGCTGTAGTGAATCCCAATTTAGGTTTTCTAAAATATGCCTCGGTAAACCGGTATAGACCGCCGGGTTACCGAGGGCGGCTTTTCCTAATTTCTAGATCTACATTGCTCAGTACGATTAAAATAAGTAAATTATGGGGTTGTTAAACATGCAGATAAACTAAAACACATAAATACGAACAGATCTACCATATTGAAGACAAAAAGGAACGTTCAAAGCTTCATACCTTCAACAATGGAGATCTAGCTCGATCTACTCAAGCTAGAGATGATGGATGAAGGGAGGAAACCAAAAACAACTCTCCAAAGCTCAAGAAAAATTTATTTCATGATAAAATTGAATATAATTGAGTGCTTATGAAAACTTATACAATAATCTGCAATTGCGGCCTTATATAGATACAATGACCGACTTAAGACTCTCTAAAACCCTAACTGACCTAGATAATGCGGCAGAATCAATTTCGTGTTCCACAAGACGCCGGTTTACCGGGCCTAACCCTCGGGTTACCGGGCCTTCTATTCTTCTTTTTCTTTAGCAGGCTTCTTCTTGGACTTCAATCACTCAGCCCAACGCACTTCTTTTGGTCCAGATCCGTTCTCCAATGCTCGAGTTTCGGTACATCCTATAAAACACGCAAAACGAGACAAAACAGTACCAAAACATCGGGAAAATAGCATAGATGCAGAATTACGATCCTGTAAACACTCACATAGCATTTGACATATATTCCACATAATAACGAGCCTATTTATCCTCTCTTGAGCAGAATTTGGGTTGAATATAGGTATAATTATTTGTACCATTTAGAGCGTTATCAAGCAGGGCTAGACTTGTTTGACTTCCCATACTTTGTTGAGCGAGCTGTCCTAGTTGGGACTGACTTCTCATTTTTAAAGCACGTCGAGCCGGGCCAGGATGGACTGATTTCTCACGTGAAAGTTTTAGGACGAGCTGGGCCAGGCTAGTGCCGACTTCTCATTTTTAAAGTATGGCGAGCAGGGCCAGGTCGGACTGACCTCTTGCGTGAAAGTTTTAGGATGAGCTTGGCCAGGCTAGTGCTGACTTCTTGCTTTTAAAGCACGGCGAGCAGGGCCGAGTCGGACTGACTTCTCGAGTGAAAGAGTTGCACGTGTGTTTGTCCTATAAACTCAATAAAGACCATGCGTAATGGAAAACAAAATAATAGTAAATTAACGTACCGTTTGCTTATTGGTGTAATCTGTTGGTGCCGAATTGAAGTCGGTCTTACAAAAGGCTCACTCGGAGGCGAGTTCCAAATATGATGCCGATCTGAATTCGGACTTATAGAAGGCTCGCTCGAAGGCGAGTTCCAAATATGATGCTGAACAGAATTCGGTCTTATAGAAGGCTCACTCGAAGGCAAGTTCCAAATATGATACCGAACTGAATTCAGACTTATAGAAGGCTCGCTCGAAGGCAAGTTCCAAATATGATGCCAAAGAATTTGGACTTATAGAAGGCTCGCTTGAAGGCGAGTTCCAAATATGAGAAAGTTCATCCTGACTATTTAGGTCGGGAAAGTTCCAAATATAAGAAAACTCGTCCCGACTCTTTAGGTCAGGAGAGTTCCAAAAATAATAAGTGGAATCATTTAAGTTGTAGAAATAAACCCGATGAGAGCTTGTACCCTGAGAGCTCAGACCTGGAGAGCTGAGGAGCTCGGCTCGGATCATGGAGAGCTAGGGAGCTCGGCTCGGATCATGGAGAGCTGGACAGCTCGGCTCGGATCTTGAAGACCTAGGGAGCTCGGCTCGGATCTTAAAGAGCTGGGGAACTCGGTTCGGATCTTAAAGAGCTGGGGAGCTCGGCTCAGATCTTGAAGAGCCGGGGAGCTTGGCTCGGATCTTGAAAACCTGGGGAGCTCAGCTCGGATCTTGAAGACCTAGGTTTTTGATGATAAAGCAGCAACTTTCCCGCGATGATTGGGCATCGAAATAGACTCTGAAATTTGGAGGGCTTATTCGTCCCTTCTTCTTCCTCGATCTGAACGGTGGAAATTGTATTTCAACGGCTCAATCTCTGGCAATTAACCGTTAACCTGGTTGCGTTTCTTGGTATTGGAACTTGAACAAAGTTCTGATTAGGAGGCCCTCCTTCTAGCGCCATTTAATGATGCTTTAAATCGCCGTGTAATAAATCCGGGGCTGTTCTCCTAATGACAACTTGCAAAAGATTCAAGAACAACAAAACGATAAAAAGATGAGTTTTGGTGGTGGTTTAAATTGCACTTGAGAAACTGTATCTTAAGCTGCATACGTATCCAATGCCTGTATTGGAATCAAGTCTTCATAGTTCCTTAGGGATGGGTTATATAGAGAGGCGTTATGTCCTAAGCCGTCGTGGGCCTTGTCCTAGTTGGGCTTGGATTTCGTGTTCCCTAAGTAAAAGATAAGGATGATTTGATCTCCTTGATTTTAGGAGATAATTATGGACATATTTGAATGTCATAATCAGAGTCTTTATGATTAGGGATTCTTTCCTTGTTTATATGTTTATCATGCGCGTGGGAAATACGATTGAGGATTGACCTGGGCCGACTTAGATGGCCTGAGCTGAACTGGCTGAACCCTTCCATGTTTCGGCCGACCTACGGAGGTCGGGGAGGATAGCCGAGCTGGGATCAGCTCGGATTCTTGTGTGGGGCTCTTGACCCTTAAGACGTTGGATTTTTCTATCTTATTTGTTACTGTGCTGATGCGGAGGCGACACGTGGCAAGGTGCTGATCCGTCAAACATGAATCGATCTACCGTCTAAACAACGTGCTAAATTTTTTAATAATCACGATGTCATCTCTATTCTAATACGAAGAATATATAACACAAAATAAAAGAAAAAAACACGTAACAATTATTATTGTTATTATTTTATTTTTTAGTTTTTGTTGTTGTGATTGTAAGGTTTTTTACTAAGCTGAAAAAATAAAAAATAAAATTTTGAAGGGAAAAAGAATAATTTAATTAATTTCAATCAGCAGAACTAGCCTAGAGTAAATTTTCGATCCAGATGGGTCTTTAAGAGAAAGACCGACATGGACTGTAACATGACTACTTACAAAGCTAGGTTAGTGGCAAAAGGTTATAAGCAAAGACAAGGAGTTGACTATGACGAAACCTTTTCGCCTGTTGCCATGTTTAAATCCATTAGAATTTTGCTCGCTATTGCAGCATACCATGATTACGAAATCTGGCAGATGGATGTGAAAACAGCTTTCCTTAACGGGAACCTGTCTGAGGAAGTGTATATGACACGGCCTGAGGGTTTCACAACCAATGACACCAGGATGGTGTGTAAACTGCAAAGATCCATTTATGGACTAAAGCAAGCTTCTCGGAGTTGGAATCTTTGCTTTGATGAGATAATCAAACAGTTTGATTTCATCAAGAACGAAGATGAGCCCTGTG
Organism: Gentiana macrophylla; assembly: GCA_026214975.1. Lineage (NCBI taxonomy): Eukaryota > Viridiplantae > Streptophyta > Magnoliopsida > Gentianales > Gentianaceae > Gentiana > Gentiana macrophylla. The sequence continues at coordinate 49,429,621 of CM047808.1, read as the reverse complement.
TTTACAAGAAGGTTAGTGGTAGTGCCATTGTGTTCTTAGTGCTTTATGTAGATGACATATTGCTCATAGGGAATGATGTGCCTATGTTACAATCAGTCAAAGCTTGGTTATCCAAGAACTTCTCAATGAAGGACTTGGGTGATGCATCCTATATTCTAGGAATAAAGATCTATAGAGATAGATCTCAAAGGTTGCTTGGTCTGTCGCAATCCACCTACATAGACAAGATCTTTGAAAAGATTCGAAGATGGAGCGATCCAAGAAAGCTGCCCATGTCACATGGGGTCTACCTGTCAAAGGGAATGAGTCCTAAGACAGAGGAGGAAAGGGCACAAATGAGTAAAGTCCCTTATGCTTCGGCAATCGGGTCTATCATGTATGCCATGTTATACACAAGACCGGACGTCTCGTAGCCTCTTAGTATGACTAGCAGGTACCACTCCAATCCAGTGAGGTCACTGGATTGTTTGTCAAGAATATCCTTAAGTACATGAGAAGTACTAGGGATATGTTCCTGGTTTTCGATGAACGATGATTTAGTATTACGAGGTTACACGGATGCCGCCTTCAAATCGACAAGGGCGACTTTAAGTCGCAATCTGGATTTGTTTTCACCCTTAATGGCGGAGCGATGAGTGGAAGAGTTCCAAGCGAGGAGACTACCGCAGACTACAACGGAATCGAATACATAGCAGCCTCGGAGGCGGCAAAGGAAGCGATTTGGATGAAGAAGTTCATTCATCGAACTTGGTGTGGTTCCTCCATCAAGGTCCAGTGCCTCTCAGATTGTGATAATAATGGAGCGATTCTCGATCAAAGGAACCAAGGTCTCATCGAAGTCCAAACATGTGCTACGGCGCTATCACTTGATTAGATAGATAGTAGATAGAGAGATGTAAAGATAGAAAAGTCCACACGGATGATAACATAGGTGATCCGTTAACCAAGGCATTGTCTCAAGCTAAGCATGAGAAACATGTTCACTTGCACGGGCTTAGGCATATGGGTGATTGGCTTTAGGCCAAGTGGGAGATTTTGGAAAGGTGTCCTAAACCCAATCGGGTTGGACCGGATCCGACCGGTCGGGTCATTTACTGATCTATTTAGTTCATGTAATAACTTTATTATGATTAATAAAAGCACTTATGTTATTATATATTGTTTATCTTCATATTATTTGTTGTATATATATAGTAACGTCCCTAGTGTCAATCTGTGATAGAGAAACCATGATAGTGATTATGGTTGATGAGATCTCTAATCACTATAACAAGATTGGTACTTAAATGTCTCTAGTCTTATGTATTATCAAAAGGGACATTGATAGCATAATCAGACTAGCACGTATTGGATGTCTTCTATCTTTTAGAAGGTAGGGATAGATCTCATCTATCGAAGTGTAGAGACACTTGGACTGTACGTGGACGTGTATTAGAGAATGCGTACGTTAGACTGACCCACTTACATTAAGTGTCACACTATGTGGCGGTTGTGTAATTATCATTTTGACCAGAGTCTTCATGGCATCACGGTGTGGATTGTCATGCTTTGACACTATTGAGATTTCTCCTAACCACGGAGCAATCATGCGCTAGTGATTGGGTATGATATTGAAGCATGCGGAGTATACATGATTGGTCGTCCGGGAATCGCGTATCCTATGATTGGGATCAAATATCCGAAATGGCCTTCTTATAAGGAATGTCTAGCTCTCGAGAATCTTTGCAAAGTGGGAGTAAGTGTGTTATTCCGAGAGAGCATGATATCCAGATTATAAGATACGATCGTTAATGTATCGACACTCGAGATACGATCGTGGGGATATTATTACAGTGATAGGATTGTAAGTTACACGGTAATTGCTTCACATGAAAGGTAGTAGTCATTGCTTTTGACTCTTCCGATAATTGGGGGTCACGGTGTGTTGCTAGACGCTATCCCGTGATCGTTAGGTATGAAGGGTATTTTAGTAAATTGCACTTTGTGTCTACGGCCAACATATTCGGAAGCCTATCGGATCACACACATATGAACATCGAGTCGGATTAAAATGCGGTTATAGTTGATAACCAAATAAGGAAAGTTTATCTCTAGACTATAAAGGTTATAGTGGTAAATTAATATGGTGGTATTTATTTATTATGAATAAAGAAAATACAAGATATTAATTATATTAATTAAAGAATATTCCGGATGCCGATTAATTGGCATATGGGGCGCCACATCTAGGGTATAAGGATACACTTGGATTGTGCACTTTAATTAATAAGATTGCCATAATATTAATATAAGATATTAATTGATTTTGAAAAAATAGATTTATGGTAATAAGATAATTATAATCAATATATGATATTGGCAAAATAAATTATAATTAAAGAGATAAATCAATCTAGTTGATTTTCCTTATTTTATTGGGAAAATGTTTTCTTCTCCTCCACACAACTTTGGGGCGCCACTTCCTCTATATAAAGGAAGTGGGTGTCAAGCTCTTTTGTACATCACAATTGCAAGAGCTCATAGTTCTTGTGTAAAATAGAGAGCAATCCATAGTGAGTTTGTGAGGGAAGAAAAGGGCCGGTCTAGCAACCGGAGTTTTTCCGATAGCAATCCAAGGAGGATTCCGGCAAGGGGTTCGTGTGGATTAGCGATAGAGGCCGGATGCGTGGACGGCTTACGCACTGAACTACTCTCCGTTGACGGTCAAAGCGATGATCTAGTAGATCATCAAGGTATAACCGTCAAACTACTTAACGTGTTTATTGCATTAAACGAAGAACAATCTAGAAAAAGGAAATCAAATTTTAAATTCCGCTGCGTTAAACTAGTGATTTCTTAACATATCCAAGCTGCCCACCACAATGTCATCCACATAAACAAGTAGTGAAAGAAAATCTGAACCTGTGCCTTTTATAAATAGGCTGTGATCATTTTGAGATTGCTTATAACCATGATCAATTAACTTCTGAGTTAACTTTGCATTTCATTGTCTGCTTGCTTGTCTGAGACCATAAAATGATCTGTTCAATTTGAAGACTTTTCCATGTGTTTGCAATCCTTGTGGTGGCCTCATGTAGACTTCCTCATCAAGATACCCACGTAAAAAGGCATTATTTACATCCATTTGTTGTAAATGCCATCCCTTAATTGCTTCCAAAGCCATAAACAACCTGATGGTTGTCTGTTTTGCTATAGGAGAGAAAGTTTCTAGGAAGTCAATTCCCTCTGTTTGAGTATATCATTTTGCTACAAGTCTGGCCTTGTATCATTCAATTGTGCCATCAAACTTTCTTTTGATTCTGTTTACCCATTTGCATCCAATGAGTTTTACTCCTTTTGGTAAATCCACCAATGTCCAAGTATTGGTATCCTTTAAAGCCTGTAACTCATTGTCCATTGCATCTTGCCAGTTTGAATCATTGGCTTCTACTTGATATGAAGTAGGTTCAATGTCTGTATTAATGTTGCTAATGATGCCCTGATAAGTAGGAGACAAATTAACATATGAAACAACATGATTCAAAGTGTGTGGAGAAGATCTGTGGGCAAGATTAGTGTAAATATAATCATTCAGATATAAAGTAGTGGATTTTTCCTTATTTGATCTTCTCTGAAGTGGTACAACAGAATCATCAGTGGTTGAAGATTGGACAAGAATTATAGGATATGGATTATCATGGTGAGTGATAGGAGAAGACAAAATATTTGTATGAACATCAGAAATAGGTAATGGTGAGCATAAATCATTGTCAGGTGATGAAGTATCATAATCAATAAAAAGGAAAGTATCTTCATGGAATGCAACATTTCTGGAGACATAAATGTTTATGTTGTGCAAATTAAGAACCTTATTACCTTTCATGTGGTCCTCAAAACCTAGAAAAATCATCAAATTTACCTCTGCCTTGGGATGCCGTGGAAACAAAACATATACAACCAAAAACCCTCAAATTATCATAAGTAGGAATCTTGTTGTCCATAGGCAAATTAGACTGAATCCTCAATGCCCTTGCCACATTCAAGATGTGCTGGTGTTTTCTTTCAATAAGACCATTCTTTTGGGGTGTTCTAACATAAGATTTCTGGTGCACTATACATTTTGTCCTATAGAACAATTTCATATTAAACTCCCCTCCATGATCAGATCTAATGATCTTAATGCATCTATCAAATTGAGTTTGCACTAAGTTTCAAAACTGTTGCAGTAAAGCATTAGTATCAGATTTACATTTCATAAAACAACCAAGTAAATCTACTATAGTCATCCACAATTGAAAGAAAGTAATATTGACCATCAACAGTTGGTATCCTATTTAGACCCCCAAATATCAACATGAATAAGGTCAAAACAAGACAAAGAAGTAGATGTACCAACAGGAAATTTAGGCTGTTTTTGCTTTGCCAATGGACAAATAGTACAACGGTGATTAGGAACTTTACTATTTTTGTCAAAAGGAGCTAATGTTTTCATTCTTTCTATAGAAGGATGTCCTAATCTTCTATGTCAAAGTAAAGAATCAGCTTTATTACAATTCTGACACACAACATTTGATTTGATGCAGCTTTGTGACAACTCTGTGATTGTGCAATCAAAATGCATAAACCATTTCTATGCTTAGTTGTACCAATCTTCCTCATATTCAGCTGGTCCTACACAACACAATAGTTAGGATAACAAGAAACTAACAAGTTACTATCAGCAGTAAGTTTTATGCTGAAAAGTTGGTATGCAAAAAACACCTTGCAAAACCAAAAAATCATTGATTTGAACTTTGCAAATATGAGTAACAGTGACATAAGTTCCATTAGGAAATTTAACAAAGAGATTTGAAGCAGCTCTAACATAAAACATGTTTTGTAAAGAAAATGTGATATGATCAGTAGCCCCTGAATCCATGATCCAGTGGAACCTACTATCATCAATACCAAGTCCTTGAGAGACATGTCCAGCAGCCATCACTACAGAATTGCACTGACTGTTGCTTGGTTGCAAGTTCTGAATCAGGGAAAGTAGATGATCATATTGAGATTTTATTATAGCTGGAGAATCTGAACCTCTAGGATCTGTAAAACACTCTTGTCCAAGATCTGAATGAATTGTTTGATCATCCACACTGACATGATTAGCTGCAGGACCTCCTCATCCTCTTCCAAACTTAGGAGGATAACCATACTTCTTATAACATTTTTCTACTGTATGGCCTTCTTTACCACAGTAAGTGCATTGTGGCCTCTTTGAATTGCCCTAACCCCTGCCATAATTTGCAGAATTTGAAGAACCCCTACCTTGACCTCTCCCCTGACCTTGAAATCTAGAATTCATAACTGCATTGGAACCACCAGAAACTTGTAACTTGTTATCAACCCGAGAGGCCAAAATGACTGATTCTTGTCCTGAATTATAATCCAGTTGTTGTTCATGATTAAGAGCAATTACAAAGGCTGTCATAGGCAAAGGCTTGGTCATGAGCACTTGTGATTTTACAGAACTAAAGTTCTCATTTAATCCCTTTACAAATCTTGTAGTGTATGCATTATGATAATACTCTCTAATGATTTGTAAAGCAGGACAAACACAAGGAGGAGTGAGATTTAAGACCAGATATTGATCCCATAAGGACTTCAATTTCGTATAATAATCTGTCATTGACAGATTCCCTTGCTTGATTTTCTCAATTTCTTCCTTAATATTTGAGATCCTATATGCATTTTCCCCTCTCTTGTAGATCAGTCCAGATTTCCCTTGCAGTGTCAAAATACATGACACTTTCAGCAATAGAAGGGACCATAGAATTGATGAGCCAAGAATGGACCAAATCATTTACATGCATCCAACTTGTATACCCCGGATCTGTGATTTCAGGCAAGGTTGTAGATCCATCCACAAGATTGAGCCTACCTCGAGAGGATAAGACTTTGGTCATGGCCCTCTTCCAATAGTTGTAATTATCAACACCTTTGAGCAAGGACTAACGATAACCATGCTCGGATTATCAAGATTGTTGCGAAATTCTCGGAACAACTGCAATTTGCCATTGAAATATGTATGAAGAAAAGAATCAAGAATAATGCCAGGAACTTCATTCGAGATGAAGATTAATTCAAGAACGGACGGAAAACGAGTTTAGCTCGATACCATGCTAACAAAGATCAATGAGCGGATTGAAACAACAACGAAATTCGGAGAAATCAAATGAAGAAGAAGAACTTCATGATACATTCAAATGGAAAAATGGCGGGATTTTACAATTGATTTGGAAAACTATTTCCATGTATAATTCACTAGTCTAACTCTTTAAAGGAGCTTCTAATCGCACTTAAATAGAATGTTGATGCTCAATTACATTACAACCGCTTATAAACAACCTCCCAGCTGAGTGTTCGACCTATTGTCAACAAGATCCCAAAAAACCAACTTCGATGTACTGTCTTTGTTGGTAATAAGTGTCGTGTGTGGAGTGATTTACGGAACAGATCCGTAATTCACGGATATAATTAAGGAAATTAAATGGAGAAAATAACAACTCGAAATAAAATCTAATTTTATTATTCAGATCTAGCAAATAAAAGCGATTATGGTGCAGATCTAATAAATTAACAGAACTATATGATAGATCTAATGAAACATAGCTACTAGATACAGATCTAACAAAATATGCAATTAACGTACAAATCTGACTTAAACGATTGAGAAAACTAAAATACAATGCATAAATAAAGACAAACCGAGGCGAGTTATGAAACTCTTTCCTTAAGACAGATTGCTCCGGTATGGTGCCCACGGTAGTAGCAACTGCCTCCCAAGATACAACGGCTTACGTCTTGGATTGAGAGGCACTTCAACAATCGAAGCTCCGGCGAACTTACAACGTGCTCCGACTTCTCTTCGACACAAAAAAAACTAACTATATGCTCGACCCTTTTAGTAGTGGAAGACACAAGAGAAAACTGAATGCTTCAACCTTCACCATTGGGGTTCTTTATATAGTGGAGAGGAGGAGCCAATGCTTGAATGTGATTGGCCAGAACACATCATCAGACTTTTCCCCTTGGAAAAGAAATAGGGCCGAAAATCATCAATTAAAATTGGCCAACTATTTCAACAATTCTGATTGGTCGAATGACGTGTCTTCTGAATTCTGATTGGTTGGATGATTTAATCGCTCGACTTTTCCCTCAAGAAAAGCTTATTAGGCCGAAAATAATTAAATTAAATTAATTAATTTTGGCCGAATTAATTTAATTCTTGGCCGAGTTAATTTAATTATTTAATTAATTTCGGACCGACTTATTTTAATCAGAATTTTTCATTTCCACATTATTCTGGAACTTTCCAACTGCCTCACGATTAACTAATTAATTTTCTGGTTAAATTCAAACGAACTTTTGTCCAAAAAATTAATAGTAACACCCGAACCGAGCCGGCCGGACAGTGGCGGCGGCACGCGCGTGTGAAAATATCTAAGTCCTCCCTCCTGCACAAAAGTGCCTTGCCCCTTGAGGTACATTTATAAGAGCATAAACTAACATTTATATATGGAGCTCAAGTCTCCCATCTTTCCAATGTGGGATATTGAGTTGAGGTACTCTCTTCAACTCTTATTTCCAACACATTTTCAACCAACTTTATGCATTAATTTCTCATTCACCCGATATCCGAATCGAGTGATTCCAAAGCCAAATATTATCTACTCCGTGAGTAGAATATTTAGACGTAATAAGCTCCCGGTGAATCTCACCGGATCATATTCGAAATTCGCGCTTAAAGTTGACCATTTTAACCCCATTTCATGGGATATCTCCAACAGTCTTAACTTCAACAAGGATCCAACATCCGTAAATTTAAGAGCGGCCTACCTTCAGCCTCTTTTAGCCCTAAAACAAACGAACGTCGTTAATCGTAATACGGTAATATCTAATACTCCCTCCGTCTCACTTTGTTTGGGACTTATTCCTTTTTGGGGTGTCTCAAAATAAGACCCATATCTAAAATTAGACTAAAAGTTGTCTCTTAACTGCCTAAATTGCCCCTAATTTGGTCTGGTTTTTTTGGTTTTGTTTTTTTATACGTTGATTCCCTAGAAGACTCATTTACTTCTCTGAGTATCAATTCTAGTGACCATTAATGAGACTGTTCATATTACTAGGGGGAGATGAAGTCTGTATTTTTTTTTTAATTACGTATTCCCCATTACCAGCAGAGATAATCATCCACAGATTATGCCACTCTTATTTAAATCTCACTTTAGCAGCTCATGTAGATGATTAAAAAAAAACCTTCAAAATGGATTTCGTCAGCAATTCAAAATCAAAGGCAGCTTATCAAGAGGTGAAGTTGGACATCTTTGAAGATAATGATGAATTTGAGTTATTTCCAGTCAACGAGTTTGAAGACATAGAGAGTAAATGGAAGAAACTGATCCATGGCCGGGAAGATGAAGACACGGGAGCGGAATGGAAGAAACCGATGTTGTGGGCAGAAGGATGGGACGGTGAAGGCATCAATGATGATTTCTCTCTGCATATTAGAAGGGATTTAAAAGAGATTACACAAGATGACATGCTGAAAGGAATAAAATTGATTGAACACCAACATTCTAATGTGGCCGAAAATTTAGTTTTTGAGGCGGGATAGGTTAGGCTCCATTTGTTGCTGTGAAAATGATTGCAATGAAAAGAAAAATGCGTCTCTTAGAATTTCTCTTTTACATTACACACACACACACACAAAAAAAAAAAAAAAACGTGAGTTAAGGAAGTGAGAGAAAAAAAAACGTAAACAGAAAGGAAAAAGAAGAACGTGAAAAAACCCATAATTTTAGGAAATGGTATTGGACTGATTTTGTGAAATGGTATTTGTGAATTTTTAGGAGTAATAAATATTGGACTGATTTTATACAGAAAGGGAATTGATAAAATAGAAAGGGTAAAAATGGAAAAGCTTTATACTGCATAATACATTAAATGATGTTTTCTTAATTTTTATGAGTTCCCAAATGTCCCAAACAAAATGAGACGGAGGGAGTATAATGCAACATGCAACGGCAACAAAACACTGACGTGACATCAATATCATGAACAAAAACACGAAGCAAAGTGAGCTCTGGCCATCAATAATCTTTTATACGAAGGATATACCTTTGAGATAGTTTTGGGAAAAAATTATGGATTTCTTTTGTTATGTATAAAGATGATGTATTTATAAAGGTAGACATGTTTGAAATGCAACTTGAGGTAGAAGGACAACTTAGTAATTTACCAACGTTAATTACAAGTAAACAAGACTATTTCAAGAAGGAAAAAAATTATGGATTTCTTTTGTTATGTATAAAGATGAGTATTTATAAAGGTAGTCAGTTGTTCGTTTGGGTAAAACAATAAACAATTTTATTATTGAGTCAACAAGATGTTTATAAAGTGTATAAAGAAACAATAACCCTCAAACAAACACTACTATCAAACCACAATCATGACAAGAAAATAAAATGATAGAGAAATGTGTTTTCGGATCAATGAATTTCTTTTTAGTATATCTACATATTTTTTCCTCAAAATAAAAGTATATATACATATTTAATAAGTTTACATGTATTTTTTAAGTAAGATGGGATAGTATATACTCCCCTTTCTCTCTCTTCCCTTTCTCTCACTAAAAAGAAAATCTCAGTCTCTCCATTTACAGTTCCCTTCTCCGGCGCCAGGTGTATTTTTCATATTTTTCCTCTCCTTTTCATGTTTTCTCTTTTATTTTATGTAGATCTTTCTTTGTTGTGTTTTTTCACTCCGTTTGAAGATCTTTTGTTTGAAGGTTAGATTTTGCTTGTCGGTTATTTGGTCGTTCTCAGGTCGCCAGAATCTCTCTCTGCCGGTTTTCGTTTTGGATCTGGATTATTTTCAATTCTGTTCGGCCATGGTTTTCGTTTGTTTATCTTTGTTTGGATCTGTTCGGCCATGGTTTCTTTTTCCGGCCTGATTTGTGTTCTTGGAGAGGATGGTTGCTAGATTGGGGAAAAAAGTTACGGTGGCGGTGAGACCCTGGTTTGTCAAAGCTGACAGTTCTTTTGGAAGGATTTTGGCAAGGGTGGTTGTGCTTTAAAGAAGGTTTTTGGTGGCTTTCGACCGATTTCCTCAGCGGCAGATCTGACTTTTGTTGTTTTCCGGCTTGGATGGTGGTTGTTTTCTTTTGTGTTGTAGTGTCTTTCTTAGGTTGTTTTCTACTGTGTTGTTTAGGTGGTTGCCGGTTATTGTGGCTGCCGCCAGTAATTGGCTGATTGAAACTGCTTTTATTAGTCTTAGGAAGGACTTTTCGAAGAAGGAGCTCATTGTTGCCTCTGATATGGTAGATGCCTCTCGAATTGCTGTATTACCAAATCAAGTTCTTTATAACGAGACAAAATTTGGTCTGATTAGGGTTTTCCCTATGTTGCTTGTTGGAAAATAATTGTCAAACCACAAAATCAACACAAACATGAAAGAAAACGTCTGCAACAATGACAACAAAAATAATAATCACCAATAATATAATTATTAAAGTGCTGAAAATAATAGAGTTAAGTATAGAAAAAGCCTGGGTCGAACCACGCAGTAACGTTATCTTTAGAGAGTAAAACGCTCCCACTGCTAAATCATTGATAGTGCGTTGCTCTCTCAAGATTGACAACCCGTTGATATTGTCAAATGCAGCGAGAAGTATCCCGAACCACTATTTACTCAATGCTCAGTTTTTGAAAGAGAAGAAAAGTGTATATAATTTAACCTCCTTTTGGTACTACGTACTGTGTGAATGATACAACAAAAGACAAAGACGACAAGCCCTTTTTTCTGTGTACAATGAGGGAAAAAAATGTTATGTATCAATCTGGTAATTGGGCTGCTGTATTTAAATAGGAAAAAGGATAAATACCAAAGAAACCAACGTTAGATGAGCAGATATTTTGGGATATACAAAACAACTATCATCCCATGTTTCCCTAATTTATAGGAAATTATATTTCTCCGTATTTGAAAAAGTCAAGCTGAAATATTTTAAGTAAATATAAAGAATATTAGGATTTAATTAATTTCAATAAATATCATAAAAGTAATATAAAGTTTAAAATCAATAAATATTTCCAACAGTTTTTATTTTCGTGTGTTCGGTTTAGCGATTTCAGCGATTCTTTGGCGATGGTCCGGTTAATTTTCAGGTGTTTATCCGGCGTGTGTCCGGTTGTATTGTTTCTTTCTTAATGAATTCCTTTCGTTTCGTTAAAAAAAAAATTAAAGTTTACATGTCAAGTTCGGAAAAAATTGTCTCTCCCTTGATCAATCACCATGTACAATATTTAGAATACATCTCAGGGCTTACATGTAAACAATATTTTGATCTTTGATCAATAATAACAATATTATTTATGTATTTTCTTATTCATAATTAATATGAATTAAATCTTAGCATTAAATAATTAGGAGTTTCAATATTAAATCCTCCTTTATTTATTTTGGAGGTTACAATTGGGATGAAAGTGGGTAATAAGTCTTTTAAGGTCCATACATATAGATAATACTAGGGACATAAGGGAGTTGGAAACAAAAAGAGTCCATGAGGAGGGACGTATAAAGCTGAGAAGAAAAATGAAATAAAAGAGAGAAATAAGGTATGAATTGAACAGGAAGAAAGGAGAAACAAAAGAGAGGAGAGAAAAAGAAGGAAAAAAAGTGTTTCTAGGCTTCGTTCTTCAAGATGATCATGTCAATTCGATGAGTACGAGAAGAAGAACAATTTGGCGGTTGTCTCGATGAAAAAGGGATCACGGATTCAGCATTTTGATAAGGGATTAACGGCTTGAAGTAGAGATAAGGAGTGTAGTATCAAGAGCTAGTTATCATTTTATGTTTTTGAAATAATCATGTTTTTCAATATGTTTTTATGATCAACGTAGTTCTTAACACACAAAATAATATTACTAAATGACTAAGCATTACAGTATTTTACAAAATTTAATAAGAATGAAAAAGTGGCAATGGGGCTGCGGTGGTTATAGGCTGCAAAGCCGATGCCTTAAGCTGAGAAATGCAAAGTTGTTTCGAGTTTTTAAAAGAATAACATGTTGGTTCATAATTTATTCGTTTTCATAAATTCTAGTATATTTAAGCGAATTTAAACATATATTTTATCGAGTTTTATGAATTGGAAAATCGTAAGAATATTTCAAATTAGTTATGCATTTTAATATTTGATTTTATTAAATATAAGTATGTTAGAGTTGGTTTTAGAAGATAAATTGCTAGTGATATTTTGATCATTTTAAAAGAATTGACCAAACATCGATTTCTAAGTACTTTTCTATATTTGAAATAGTAAATTCAGTTGGAGCTTCCCAATTACATGGATCCAATCATTTCGTATAATCCGAACTAGAAAATTCGAATCGCGAATCCTTCTACTATTGGAAATCGAAGCTAAAATACATACATTACTTTATTCAATAAAAATAATAAACTACAGAGTCTCAAAATATAAATGTCATTTAATCAGTTAGGGTTCAACGCTAATTATTACATCATATAATAAAAGTCTTGAAAATATAAAAGTTTGTTCATCTTCCACTAAAAGATAAACATCCACTAGAACTCTATTCTGCAAGGTAAATATTACAGATCCAAACTCAAGGTAGATGTAGATCCGGTCATCGATACCATCAACCTAACTAAGGTAGTAAGCGAAAGCAATCCCCTCTTCCTCCTCAGGAACTCGATTTTCATCCTAAAAAGCAATACAACTATAGGAAGGAGCACGAATACTCCGTAGCGATTATCAAAGTATCAAGAAGGAACTAAGGAATTATTAATATTAATCCAATGTTCACTTTCAAGTTAATCTGGAAAATATTTTTATAGCAATTACTACAAAACAATGTAAAACTTACTTAAACTGAAACTGCAAGTTAAATAAAAAGTCTGTACTGAGTAAAAACTGAATAATGCTACGGTTCTAAACTATGCTTCTAACGGCTCTGATTCTATCTCGAGGTGGCGGACCGGATTTCTGACCGTCTCCGGCATATAAACGCACACTCCTTATTATGTAGCCAAGAGCGAGACTGATGCAGGGGTTACTTAGAAACTCACTCACTAAATCTGAAGTCTGAATTCTCATACATTGCTGCTAGAGTGGTGTGTCTGTTTAGAGAACCGTACCATTACTCTAATTTTTTTTGATTTTCTTTTAAATTCTGAAAACATAAAATTCAGGCTATACATATATATATATATATATATATATCATTACTTATATAGAAGCTGTGCTTTTTTTCAAAGCCATAGCCACGTCGACGCTTTTTGGATTATTTTCCGTTTGGGCTTTTCAATTGCGTAGCCCACTGAAGAAAAAAGGTCCAGCAAATAAGGCCCCATTAATAATTCCACTTCCATTTATTTTTCAGTAGTAGCATATAGGTTGGATAATCTTTGTTAGGGTTTTCATTTCATATTAACGGCGGCTGCTCTCCCTTCGTTCTCCACCACAAATCAGGTGGGTTTTGGTGTTTACCGGAGGCAGATCCCAATCTAGATGATGTTTTCCATCGTCGTATAGGTTTTCATATTCATCTCTGCAGATAAAACAGCGGCTGCTTTCTCCAACCTCTGCCTCCAAGCCACTGACTCTGCCTCATCGTCCTCCTCCTCCTCTTCCTCTCCAATGATCGAAAAAGAGATCCCAAGATGCTGCAGGGAGATGATTCAGCCATGAATTCCTCTGCTTTACCAAAGGTTGTCCTGAAAATTAAACCTTTTATTTCTTCATCAAGACGCTGTCATGATGATTCCGGGAGGGATTTCATAGAGAAGAAAAAAGCAATCTTCTTGACCTGCAAAAGTTCGAGAAACCAAGAAGACGACGATGCTGTTTTGAATTCTTGCCCCAAACCGAAACCGGCTAATGCTGATTTGAATTCTTGCCGGAAACCGACTAAAGCAAAGAAAGCAGTACTCATGCCGAGAGAATCACCCTGTAGCCACCAAGCCCCTGTTGTGAGAGGATGTCTGAAACGTAAACCTCTCAATTCAATCCGTAGTGATTCCGGGATGTATTTCAAAGCCAAGAAAGCAATCTTGCCATCCAAAAGGGCAAGAAACGAAGCAGACGACGACAGTGCCTTGAAAAGAAGGAAAGTTACTTTGAATTCTTAAACAGGGCTCAACAGGGCAAGGAAAAAACTACTCAAAGCTGATGATGCAGTCAACCATTACAGGTGGCAAAGAAAATGAAGAACAAAAAGACAAATGCAAAACAGCAAGTCCAATTGATTCTCTGCAAAGCTTTTACTACCATGGCTCAACAGGCCAAGGAAAAGGAAGTTCTCAAACTCGGCATCACCGATGTTGAATACAGGAGGTACCATATCTACCAGAAACCATTACAAAATAGATATAAATTGGAGTTAATGACTTGTAATTAATGTTACAAATTGTATTATGTTTTGGTGTCTTGTATTGTGAAGCAGGATACCTTGTGATTACAAGAACAAGAATTTGAGTATTCGCTTGGAAGAATCAAGCAAGAAGCCTTATTATCTTTCGATTAAGCTGTTCTATCAAGGCGGTCAGACGGAAATCGTAGGCATCGATGTTGCTCAGGTATGAGGATACAAAAATACTACACCAATCACCAATGTATAATGTATTCCCTACATAACCGTATAAAAGTCAGTCGGTCGGTCAGTCGTAATTTACAGTTTGATAAGTCCTTGTTTTGTATAATGATGCCTAATAGAGTAATGAAAATGTTGCTTGTTCCCACCAGCCTCATACCTTCTTCCGTCACTCTTTTAGTTAGCAGCACATGAGAGCACCTATCTCTTATGCCAATAATCGGGTATTATCTAACATGTTTTGTGTCTATTTCGTGTTTTAAAGGTAAAAGACCCAATCTTTATCTGATGTTTTGCTAATCTGAACCTCTATTTTGTTGATTGAAGACTGAAAATGAGTTAAAGTTGCATATTTAATTTATTTTACGTAATCAGGTATTATCTTTCATGTTTTGTGTCTCTTTAGTGTTTTAAAGGTAAAAGACACGATCTTTATGTGATATTTTTCTAATCTGAACCTCTGTTTTGTTGTTTGGAGACTGAAATGAGTTAAAGTTGTATATTTAATATATTTTACTTAGGATTTATTCCTTGACTTGTTGGCTGAGTGTTGAAATAATCCATTTATTTAAGGAATTCGACCCTTGATGTCTCCATTAAATATTTGAGGTTTTGCATACATAGCTGTTATTTCAATTTTCTTTTTTTGAAATTATCATTTTGTTACGTTGAACGTGAATCCTCAAGGTTGTTGCTTGTTAGGATTCTTTTGCTTCTGATTACAAGCTTAATGCATAGTAGAATGTGTACAAGTTGAATTGTTTAAGACACTATTATGAGCGGTCTTCTTTCCTTTCTCTTAGTTGAATTAGAATACCTTTGTTTTCTTTATCCAGTTGTTGCTAAATTGTTTAAAAGGAAGACAATTGTTGTTGTAATATAGATATCTGCAGCTTTCTCGACTCTTTAACTCTTTGTCTTAAGATCACGAGGATTGAGCCACTCCTTGTGAGGTATTTTAATGTCTCTTTGTGTTTCTCGGAAGTATTTCTTCTTTTTGATAGCAATATTCACGAAAATATCTAATGTTGACAATGTTTCGGGTATATATAGATACAATTGGAGATCCCGAAAAGTACTGGGTCAAACTCTCTGAAAAGTTTCCTTCTATTAAATTTTTTGTTGCTAAGAAGGCTGATTTAGTAATAGGCATATTGTATATAAATGTAACTTATGTATGTAGACAAAAATGCACTGCAACCAAATTCGTTTGGTAACCACTTTCGACATCTAACCCGCTTGCAGTCTGCTATTTTTTCTCAAATCCCAACTTTCTGTAGCCTCTTTACAGGTATGGAGAATTTTCTTGCGCCTTTTTCTTTATTCTTTTTTCTTTGCGCTTATTGGGGTGTTGGGGTATAACCTTTTATTAATATTACTTCTTTCAAGCGGGATATTATGTATATGTTATTTTCCCTGAAGAATTGTATGTTCATATGATGTGAGTTTTGTTTTGATTTATTTTCTTTCAAGAATTCCCAATGAAAAATGCCTAATGTATGCATTGTCATTATATTTGTATTTTGCTAGAGACATGACGGTGTATATTCTTTGAGTTTTATTTGCGTGTTTGATGCTGCCAGTTTTGTATTTGCAGGTTGGTGGAGCTTCAGAAGTTGATTTTGATGCTGCCGGTTCATGTTTCATCGTAATTTCTTTCCAGGGCCGTATTGCCATGCCTTGCATGGCATACACCACTAGTATATATATACACACTTTTGTCTACTTGCATAGTTGAGTCGTAAATTTTTTCATCCTGCACACACTTATATATGTTGTTTGAAAATAAATTGTAGGCTACTAAAGCTTTGAAAATGTTGAAACAACTAGACTAAATACCAGGGGCGGATCCAGCATACCCAAGGGGGGGTCACGTGACCCCACTCAATTTCTTAAAAAAAAAAATAGTATTAAAACTGTGTAGTTTTGTAGTTAAAAAGTGTCATTTTGTCGATAAAAATTGATGTTTTGAAACTTGGTGACCTGGACTGGAATTTTTTTAGATAAAAGATGTAGTTTTAGACTCAGGTGTGTTGTGTGGAATATATTCACTGATCCGCCACTGTAAATACCAAGAGCATTCAAAAACTGTTACTAATGTAAATATTTAGAATCCATACATTTTTCCTAAATATGAAGATGTCCATAAACTTATTTAAGTAAATGTACATCCACCAATATATATATGTATCATATTTATATATATTGCTAAAGTTATTCTATTGTGTTAAGGATAAGGAAAAGAAAAAAAAAGGCTAGGAGTTGACACGTGTCAAAATTCACGAGAACTGCAACGTGTCAGCAAGATGGAACACCAAAGTTTAAGGAAAATAGGAGACGTGGAAGGCTAATATGCAAGTTTTTCTCATCTTATAGTATATACTAGCCGTTGGCAGTCGTGTCCTAACGCCTAGTTGGACTTTCAGCTAAAAGAAAAGGACCCGATAGAGGACAAAAGCTTATAGGAGTTAAGCTTTAAAATAATACAAGATCAAATTAACTAATTAAGAATTAACTTAATAAAAGAATAAAGAAGGCAGTATTAGGATCAATCATAAATGATGATTAATTCTAACAGTTAGTAGCAGAACCCCGGCCATGAGCAAATCACACGGAGCAAGGGAAAAGGCATAGCATACTCAAAAGTGAATAGTAAAACGAGTATTAAACAAGAATACATAATCCAACATATAAACACCCATCACACCCATACTATTGGGTAGTTTTCTATATACTACCAGAACATATAAGCCCAGAATAACCTTACAACTATTCAAAGTAAATAAAAAAATCTCAGTTGGAAGAACTTCAAAAATGAGAACACTACTTCTTAATTCATTTCCTAAGCATGGTTTAAACACTCAAGGGACCAAATTAGTCGAAAAAATCGAACGGACAACCTTATTCACTCTTTTCATAGTTCCCACAAAACACTGTCCCTGTCAAAATTTCAAGTAAATCGGCTCTTTTTTTTCTTTCATTAAATAATGAAGATTAAGTTTTATTTTGAACATCAATTTGAACATAGCAAACTGCATTACAAAAGCTCCCTAGTAGCAAACAAAATAGACAGACTTCCATGTTCTCCAATGGCTATTCCTGATCTAAAGCTGTCTTCCTTTCCTAAGTATGAACCAATGGTTCCTTTCATCAGCTATATATGTATAATGTCACAAAAGGCAGAACCTGACCAAAGAAATCCTTTATATAGTTTTAACACATGCAATAAACAGCCAAAAATATTTAATGGCATAAAGCCTTTACTGTACCTTCAAGTGAGTATCCGGTGGAAGCTGGAAACCCATTAATTGATGCAGGAGGAGTAATTGCAAGAGAACCGGGTGCTATGCCAGGCAGGAGGAGAGACATTTGTGTTTGACTGAGAGAAGGCTTGAATTAAATCCACACAATTTAAAGGGATAAGAGGTAAGAAGGAATTCCCTTTATTAATTTTTTTTTTTGAGATTCTGAGATTACCCGGTCTGTGTAAGGTCCAACCCGATTGGGTTTAGGACACTATTTCAACAATTGATTGCCTTAGCCGCAATTCATAACTTGGTGATCCATCAAATGGATGTTAAAACATCGTTTCTAAATGGAGATTTGGATGAAGAAATATACATGAAGCAACCGGAAGGATTTGTGGATAACCGATTTCGGAACACATGACAAGCAAAAACCAGTGTGCAAGAAGCAAAATTATGCAACCCCTCTGCATCAGCCGCCATCAATCAACCTTATACCAAAAAATCTCAAAAGCAACAGAGAAATTCACCAAAGAATCTAGATATTCTACCGAAAGCCTTCCTAAATCCTATGGGCAATACACATATCCACCCTAAAAGGCCTCGAGAGGATGACGTTGTAGGAAGGCGACGTGATGCCCATGTGATCCAGTTGAATATATTTTCTAGGAAAGAAGAAATGTATTATAGAACGAAGAAAAAGAAGGGTAAAAGTATTAAAGAGGAAAAGTAGTTCTCAGGCAATTTGTTTTTTAAAATATGAAGCTGATGACACATGTCAAGCCAAGAGCTTGCCATGTGTCAGTAGGAGAGCACACCAAAAATTAGAGAAAGGGGCGACGTGGAGGCTGATGGATGCATCTTTTTCTCTTTACATAAGATATAGACTAGTTAAAACGGGACTCCGTGCAACGCACGGAGTGCCCATGCTAGATGTTTACCTTAAATGTCAAAAACTATTAAATATAAAATACATTTTAACTAAAATATCACTCCACACATTTTAAATACAACACAATATAAATGACGAAATTTAGCGGCATTGATATTATACAACAAATTATGATGTCAATTATTTAACACGACGACAATCACCCAACCGCACAACTCTACCTGAGTCAACACACTCTTTCTTATCTACTACACACATTATCAATCACCCAACTGCACCTTATGCCAACATTTTTTAACACTCACCTATCCAATCCTACCTCACCATGCCCTACACCACATTATCTTACCACTTATTATCTTACCACACTACCCTATATTACGTGCTTTATTCAACCTACCAAACTTTACTTAACTTACGCCACATCACCAACCATACCATCCTACTCCTACCATACATCACCGCATTACATCTCATACCTCGCCTCACTATATTAGCACACCTACCGCACCCTACCTCTCTACTACCTACAAACCTTAACCTACCTCCCAACCTACATATTAATTCACTATCCTTGCTAAGCCTATTACACCCTATTTTATCTCATCCCACCCTACCTTACCCTACCCACCACCCCATCCTACTCTACCCTACAACTCCCTACCCTACCGTGCCCACCACCCATCTTACTATACCCTACCCTTCCCACCACCCCAACCCAACCCACCCCACCCACCACCTACCTAACATCACTTTCCTCTTACACACCACCACGTGTTTTATCGATTTTCATTTCATTCCATCCGATTTCATCCTGGTCAATTTTCATTTTATGAAAAAAATTAATTCTACAATGTCAAGCCTTACAAACCAGACGGTCCAAAATAACAAAAAGGGCCGAAACACAAAAAGCAACAAATGAGAGTAGAAGAGATGATTTTTTGGTGATTTATACAGGTGAGGAGCCGGGAGAAAAAAAGGGAGGGTGCCACGTGGCATACCCTTTCCTTTCTTATTTAGATAGGAAAGAAAAAAAAAAAAAAGATATGTTTTTTTACAAAAAAAAAATTCATTTCAAGAATTTTAATATTTCATGTAATCGTCAAACCAAATATTTTTAAACATGAAATAAAGATCGTGTAGGCAACATGTCGTTGACTTATATATTGAAAATAGTCATATCGCCGTGTACAAACGATATGTTTTTTTTATGAAATGAATTTATTTTAAAAAAATTATAATATTTCATGTAAACGTCAACAAAATTGTTTTGGCATGATACAAAGATCGTGTCGGCAACAAGTCGTGGCCTTATATTTTGAAAAAATAGTCATACATTTTATTAGGTTTAGATGAATAACAAAATAATTGTCATTGAGAAATAATGTTGTGTACAATGAGTTTATATAGAGAGACCACAAGGGTATAAACGTAAAATACAAATAATGTAAAGCAATATATTCTAATACGCTCCCTCAAGCGGACGGAGTGGATCGAAGTCCAAGCTTGGAAACAAGTGCAGAAAAGGATAACCGTGGCAAAGGCTTGGTGAGAATATCTGCCAGCTGGTCTGCAGCAGCAACACGAGCAACACGAACGAGACCACGCTCCACATGCTCACGAATGAAATGATAATCAATGGCCACGTGCTTCATGCGTGAGTGGAAAACCGGGTTGGCACTGAGACGAAGTGCTCCCAAATTGTCACAGAAAATGACGGGCGTGGAAGTAACTGTAAAGCCAAGATCAGCAAGAAGATAAGTCAGCCAGGCAACTTCGGCAGCCGTATCCGCAACACACCTATACTCAGCTTCGGTGGAAGAACGAGAGACTGAGTGTTGCCTCTTGGAGCTCCATGAAATGGCATTTTTGCCCAAGAAGACAATATACGCAGAGATAGAGGTGTAACCTGGCACATACTCAGAAGAGACAGGGTCGTGATATCCAAAGATCCTGTTTCACCCGATCGAGAATCCGAAAAAGCATGTAACGCCAGAGGAGAATCTCGATATAACTGTAAACCCATAGTAGGAGTGCCAGATAAGTAGCGCAAGAGACGTTTGACAAGCATCCAATGATACTCAGCCGGTGCATGCATAAAGCGGGAAAGCTTATTAACGAAAGAAATCGAATATCCACTCGTAAAGCAAAGATAAATCTTGTAAGGCACCCAAAACCTGGCGATCTTGAGTCGGATCGGCATAAGGAGTAAAACAATAGGATCACCCGAAAAGCGTCGGTGGCATAGGCATGGAAACTGCTTTAGAATCCTCCATATGAACCTGAGAAAGCAGCTCACGTGTGTACCTGGTCTGTGTAAGTAATAAACCAAGGGTCGAATGAGTGACCTCAACACCCAAAAAATACGAAAGGGGCCCAAGGTCCTTGATAGAGAACCGAGAGCCTAACTGATCAATTACACTCTGAACCTGCTCACTGGAGCTACCTGTAACAATAATGTCATCGACGTACACCAAGATGAAAGTAATGCTGGTAGATATGCGATAAACAAATAAAGAAGGATCAGCTGCAGAGTTAACAAAACCCATGGTAAGAACAAAAGACTTAAGCTCATGGTACCAAGCCCAAGGTGTCTGCTTAAGACCATAAATCGCCTTGCGAAGTTTGCACACAAAAGTGGGTTTCGTTGCATCCTGAAACCCAGGTGGTTGAGACATATACACATCTTCATTTAGTGTCCCCTGTAAGAAGGCGTTATTGACATCGAGTTGGCGAATAGACCAGCCAAAGGAAACTGCAATACTAAGAACAAGACGGATCGTAACAGGTTTAACAACAGGACTAAAAGTTTCGAAGTAATCCAAACCAGGACGTTGCGTAAACCCTTTGGCAACCAGCCGAGCCTTGTATTTATCAATCGAGCCATCCGGGTTCCGTTTAATTCGGAAGACCCACTTACAACCAACTATATTTAAACCAAAGCGGGGGGGGAACTAACGACCACGTGTCATTGCGAAGAAGTGCACTATACTCATCGAGACATGGCAACACACCATCGCGGACACTTTGCAATGCCTGCTAAGGGTTGAGGGCTCCGTATCTAGGTAGCGGTTGTGCAGTTGAGCTTGAAGGTTAAAGAGTTTACGAGGTTTGTAGATTTGATTTTGAGAGCGAGTGGTCATGGGATGTTGCGGCGGGGGAGGGAGGTGGAGGCGGCGGGGAGGGGGACGAAGGGAAGGAGAGGGGCGGCGGTGGGGAGGAAGAAGAAGAGGAGGAGGAGGAGGAGCTTGCGGATGGCTCATAAATGCCTACAGTGGTGGTGCGGGGGGCCGTGGGGGTGGTGGAGAGATAGGGACAACCACGGTTTCATAAGACAGAGAGGGAAGGAGTGCGGTTAACGGAGGTAAGAAGGAGTCAGAGGAGATGCTAGCAAAGGGAAAAATGTCCTCCACAAATCGAACATCACGGGAAATATGCATACGGGACTCAGAGATGTCATAGCAAAGATAAGCGCTTTGTGTGAGGGCGTAACCAAGAAATATACATGGCTTGGATGTAGGCACGAGCTTGTGGGGATTGTATGGTTTAAGCCATGGATAGCAAAGGCAACCGAAAACTCGGAGCTTAGAGTAATTGGGAGGCTGAGAAAAGAGCTTGAGATGCGGGGAAAGCATATTAAGATTTTTGTGGGCATGCGATTGATGAGGTAAACCGCGGTACTAACAAAGATAGGACCAATAGGTGACGGGTATTTTGGCATGGGCAAGAAGAGTGAGTGCGATTTATTATATGCAAGTGCGGCGTTCGAGAGATGCCGTTGTCTTCTGGGTGTAGGTGGGAGAAGTGAAATGAGAGATGCCATTCTCAGAGAGAAAAGGACGTAACTTAATGTACTCAGTGCCATTCAGAATAGAGGGTTTTGATGGGGAAAGCTAACAGTTTTTCGACATAGTGCTTGAATTTAATGAAAGTATTATATACGTCAGATTTACATGCAAGGGGGTATATCCACATGTAACGAGTAAAATGATCAACAAAGAGAACATAATATTTAAAATTATCAACAGAATAAACAGGAGATGACCAAACGTCAGAATAAATAACTTCCAATGGACGAGAAGTAGACAAAGTGGAATCCGAAAAAGGGAGCCTATGGCTCTTATTACATAAGCAAGAATCACAAGAAGAATGTGAAACAGTAGATAATTCTAAAAAATTATTGTTTGCAAGATTTTGAATAATAGGAAAAGCAGGATGGCCGCAGCGGAGATGCCAAGTGGCAGCAGAAGCCTTGGAAGCAGAAAAGGCGAAGAGAGCTCCGGAGGACCACACATAGGCTCCATCACTGACCTGTCCTTGGTGGAGGCATTTGCCAGTCTTCAAATCCTTCACCAAAAACGAATCAGATAAGAATTCAATAGAGACATAATTATCTTGGCAAAATTTCTGGACAGATAATAAATTGCGAGAAAGGGAAGGTACACAAAGCACATGATTTAATTTGAAGGAGGAAAGAGATGTAGAACCAATGTGAGTGATAGCCAAAGAACTACCATCACCAATGATAATACGATCCATACCTTGGTAGGGGAGTGAAGAGAGAGTAGATTAAGTTCTGCGTCATATGATGAGAGAAGGCACCACTAGCAAGCATCCAAGTAGCGAAAGGATCGAGTCTTGCAGAGTAGAGTGGTAGGAGAGCAGTTTGGGCAACATGGGCATGGGGCGGCTGAGGAGGCCGAGGGGTGCCTGGGTTTCTGGGTGGATGTGGGAGATTATTGTAGAGAGGGTAAGCGGTGCAACGAGTAGCAACATGACCCTGAACACCACAGAGTTGGCGAAGCCCTTGATATGGTTTAGAGGGGACGAGCAGGCGAGTTTTGGAGGAGGGGATTGGGGGGGACATGCGGTTGGGGTCTCGGGTAGGGGCCCTGGGGCCACGGCGCGGAGATAGGAGGAGAGGCCGAGGTAGGCGCTTGTAAGGGAATATCTTTGTATTGGTCGAAACATGCATGGGACGGGGAAGGTAGTAAGCGAGGAAAGCGAGATATCGCAGAGGTGCAACAGACGGATCGTGTAAAAGTGACGCTTCATGCATAAGTAATTTTCATGTAACAATGGCATCGAGATGGTATCATCACGAGCCTGAATGGCACTGACAAGGCCCTGATAATCACTACCAAGATTTTTTAAATTAATTCAACCAAGTCATCATCAGGTACCTTAGCATCAAGAGACGCGAGATCATCAGCAACATTTTTAACGGCAGTGAAGTATTGGGAAATAGACATTGTACCTTTAGTAATAGAATTTAAACGCAGTTTGAGATGTCGAACACGACCCTTACTCTGTTTCCCAAACGTGTCGAGAAGGGTGTCCCAAGCTTGTTTCGAATTTGTCGTGTGTTGAATCGTAGCCATAAACTCTTTATCAACCGAACCCAAAAGTAAATTGTGGATTAGGGCATCTTGTTGGAGCCAATGCAGGTGAGCCGCATTGACTGTCATCTCCCCAGCCGCAGAGGGGATGGTTGGTGGCGGCAGGGGTGTGGCACCTGTGACATAACCGATGAGACCGTGACCGGTGAGTAAAGTGGTCAATTGAAGCTTCCAAGCCGTGAAATTTTTGCCATCAAGTTTTGTAGGGGCATTGACAGCAGGATTAAGCGAGATAACGGTGGTGGTAGCCTGAGGGGCTGCGACAATGGCAAGAATAATATAGCGGCGGCGGCCGCAGAGAGGTGACGGATGAGAGAGATCTGCGCGAAGTGGCCATAGCCCATTTGGAAGGAGGCGGCAGCAAGAGATAGCCGAAAAAAAAATTTTGGGATCAAAAAAGCTCTGATACCATATTAGGTTTAGATGAATAACAAAATAATTGTCATTGAGAAATAATGTTGTGTACAATGAGTTTATATAGAGAGACCACAAGGGTATAAACGTAAAATACAAATAATGTAAAGCAATATATTCTAATACATTTGCTACATATATTCACACATTAAAAGGTGATACAAATGAGTCATCTAAAATGGAAAATTTTAACTCAAACCCTTCTTCCGTAAAAAAAAAATTTACAAGTGGCCACTCACTATGAAACGATAAAATAAAATAAAAAAAAAAAAAAAAAAAAAAAAAAAGCGAAATTTGAAATTTGGTAGCATATAAACATAAAATGACACACCAATAAAAAACAAGTGTCACAAAACAACAATTTTTCCTTCTTATTAGTATAGGAAGAGATTATTATATTTAATTGAACTTGTTTTTACTAATTAACTGGTACATGTTGAACACACGTCAAATCCCATGTTGGACATGTGTAGCATACAATTATTGAATCATTACCGGCAGCTAAAGCCAACATTTTCTCATGAAGACCAACATTTTGAAGACGAGCATTTTCAATTTGATGTTTGACCTCCTCCGCCAAGGCTATTCTTATTGTCGAGCAATTACGCTAATTCCACTAATGTTAAGAGTCAGTTTACCTCTATAGCATCTCCACGTAGTATATTGTCAGAGTAGTTCTGGTAAGTTGGAGCTGCTCTGTGACTATAATGCTATCGTTTCACCTAGTGTCCGGTCGCTTACAAATACTACAAAATCGCCATCTGTTATTAATTCGATTTGATCAATTTGAGCTCCTCCTTTATTCAAAACTCTAGATGGCAAGAACCCATACTTATTTAGACAAATCTCTTTTAACCCCCGAAAGCTATGTGGAAGAAATACAAGCCTTCCGCCGACGTCTCCTTTCTCCGGGAAACTTACTGTCAATCTTTCTCGATACACTTTCGTATGCAAAGCAGATGTATTTATCTTAGCTTGATTTACAGATACAAGAATATCACCGTATCCCCTTTCTCCAGCAGTTATGCCGCTTGCGGTTTCTCTCGGGGGACATGAAGAATTGTCGGCTCATTTTCAAATCTTTGAAAGAGAAGCTTGATATCTTTATTGCATTGTTGCTCAGCTAGGTCTCGTGGTGTCGATCCGTGTTCATCTACTTTGTGGATCGAAGCGCCTTGTTCTAAGAGTAATTTCACTATCTCGATGTTGTCTTCACTGACGGCGAAATGAAGAGCCGTTGATCCGTTGCTATCAGGAGAGGTGATGTCACCGCCTAGATCAAGGATTTGCTTGAGTAATGGGAAGTTGTTTTGTCTAGAAGCAATGCACAAAAAACGTCCTACATCACCGGATGTAATCTTAGCACCATAGTTACCTTCACTATTGTTTCATGGTTGCCTAACATGGCCTCCCATAACGGTACATTTCCTTCTGAGTCTGCGGAAACAAATTTCATTCAAGAAAATCTACACACTAGGTCAAGTTCAATCCCCTCGAGACCGGATCATCTGTCCAAATTCCCTATCATCGGCTAACCTGAGAAAATACGTTCAACAACTTTTCTTGTAAAAAAAAGTAAATGAAAGTTTATCAAACAGTAAAATAAAACTACAAAAAATAGTGTTAGTATATATTTAATTTAAGGTAGACTCACATGATACTGTTAAATTTATTAACGTATGTCCCAATACTACCAAAAATCCTGAAAGTTTGTCTAACCATTTCCAGTAAATCGGAAACTAAAAATAAAAATAAATATTGCAAAAGAATAAAATAAATAACACCTCTTGATACAAACACTCTTTTCCTCGAATTCCAAGACATGAATTCGTTATAGAAACGAAACGCCACATCTTGATTTCCTATATTAATAAATCTCTTAAAAAGCAACTATATTTCAAACTTAAGAAATATAAATTGATTCTTAAAATGTTTACCGTTTTCTTCAAGACACAACATAATTGATCCTCTTTTCTTCTTCCTATATTTTCTTTCTTCTTTCTTTTATTTCTATTTATTTTCCTCCATTCATTCCTTCCTTGTTTCAAACTCTCAAATTCTTTATCTTCTTTTTTTTTCTAATTTTTTCCTTTCTTTCTACTCCCCAATTAAACGTGCTCCTCCATGTGAAATCACCAAGTCGCCTAATTATATAGCACATGTAACCTACAAAAGACTTAAATAACAAGTTTTAATGTTGTAACTCTTAATATTCATTGAGGTAATAAAAGATCATTATTAATTAGGATAAATATATATCATTCCTTTTATCAGTTAACAAAGTACCACAAAGATAATACATGCTCTCTTTTTTCTTTGTTATTTATCGTTAATTTCCTTTTTCGGGTTAAATACGGTTAATACGATCAAAATTGATTTGGGGTATTACATTCACCCTGTCTTATAAAATTTTCATCCTCGAAACTTAACACCTCAGCATAATCCATACTTAGGGAAATTTAAATTACCTCCGAACATTATTTATAGCTCACATCTTTATATTACTCCTTCCGTTCCAATTAATCTGATGCAGTTGCAAAAAATACATATATTAAGGAAGTAAATTAATGCATTAACTTTAAGAATGAAATGGCTAAAGAGCAATTGTGTATAATTAATGTAGCCTTGTTTTTTATCTCTCATGTTGTAATAAATAAGGGTAAAACAAAGAAAAATACAATAAATACTGCAATGGAAATGTAACTGCCGCACATAAAATGGAACAAATAATTTTAGCAACTGCATCAGTTATTTTGGAACGAAGGGAGTATATCTTAGCATTCACGTTTTCCACGAGATGTCGGATTCTTAGATTCTGGTGACAAGAGTTCCTTCCCGCAATGAACCATTTTACTGTCCTTCACTTTAGAAAATTTCTTACCTTAACAGTTATCATTCCCTAACATTCCTTACGAGCCTCGGCTCATAAACTATATTCATACTATATCTATTCCTCTCAAGATACTATGCTATGCTGGAAGTACTACTCATTACAATCTTATATTTGTCCTAACATTGAGAGATCATCCTTTAGTGTCATATCCACCTCTAAGATCAGGGTGTTCTCATCCATCATTCCGAAAGTCATGCCAGCTTTTACTTGTAACAATCGAATACTCTTAACTTAATTGATATTCATAATATTCTCTGATTCTATCTTACTTCATTCTAAACAATTCATAAAAAAAAAAAAAGTTTTTTTTCATACACCCTACTTTTTCAATCTATAATTTATATACACCTCCCAAAATAGATACCATCCTATATTGTATCAAAACCGTCTTTATTTTATTATGGAAAACCGATATATTTAACACGGTATCGTGTTATTTTTAACACGATACCGTGCTATTTTGTCTTTTGAAAAAAAACACAGATTATCTTACAAAATAAAATTAAGAATAAGGTAGGACCACCCCCACCATCGACTTTCTTCTCAACCTCCTCAGCCTCCCTTCTCAGCCTCCTCCTCTCCAAAAATCAGCCTTTTCCTTTTTAGAAACCATCATTTCTTCTTCATAATTTCGGGGATAAATTGTTTGGCAATCTCCTTCAACATTTTCGTCTAGATGTCGGGCAATCAATGAAATCCAGTTATAGACTACAGGACTCATAGTTGCTACAGGACTCATAGTTGCTCAAAACAAAACAAAAATGCAATTGGGTCGAATGTTAACCTGGGGTTTCCAAAACATTATCCTTATATCTAAGAATTGAAGGTAAGAACACCCATTCATAATTGGTTTATAAAACTAAGAAATTGAAGGTAAATCAAATAGAAAAATCTTACCGACAACAAATGCAATAGCAAACGGTGTTAAACAAACCCAAGAGTTGATTTTTTGCGTTATTCTTCTTGCCGGAAATGGCCTAACATCTCTATCCCAAAATGTTGAAGAAGATTGCCCACCAGCATTTTATCCCCAAAATGGTGAAAAGAGATGATGATTTGTGTACCTTTAAAATGTGAAGAAGAAGAAAAGGCTTGTTTTTGAAAGAGGAAGGGTGGTGCCGGGGAAGAAAGGAGTGGTGCCGGAGAAAGAGGGTGATGAAGAAAAGCGGGAGGAGGGGTTTTGAGAGCAGCGGAGAAGGATGGAACAATGATTTCGTAGGAGATAATATTATTTGATTTTTTTTAGAATAGCACGGTACCGTGTTAACTGTTAACAACAACACGGTATCGTGTTAAATAAAACGGTATTTCATAATAAAATATAACGGTTAGAGCTTAAAATTAGCACGGTTTCAGAAGAAATAGGTCGGTATCATGTTATTCTGGAGGTGTATATAAATTATAGATTTAAAAAGTAAGGTGTATGAAAGAAACAATTTTTTTTTAAAATGTATTTTAAGAGAGTTTGCCCTTCTTTTTTTTCCAAGAAGTATCTCCAAAAGTATAACTTATAACTTTGATATCAAAGTACTAAAATATGTGTGTCTTACAATGACACTAGTCTTTAAAGTAAAAATAATTTCATTAAATTATTCCAAATTCCAGCTATATAAAAAAAAATCCACTACAACAAAAAGTCCTTCCGCGACGTGCAAAATAGCTATTCGCGTCACACATTGCATGCTGCAAAATTCAATGCCGCTAAAAGTTTGAGGTCATTCACGGCATACAATTACGCGCTGCTGAAGCGAGTATTGGCGGCTAACGATGCATGCTGCCTAAACCGTAAAATACTAAAAGCGACGAGCATATGCCTTCCGCCAATGTAAAGTTGCGCGCCGCTGATGTTTTATTAGCAACTTATAATATGTGACGCCAAAACGATAAATAAATTAAAAGCAGCGTACTTATGCACGCCGCAAATATGTTTCTCTTTTAAAAAAATAATATATACACATGAACCAATGCTCACCCCTGTAGAATAAAAACCTTTTGCATAATGCATAAGCCAATACCAAAAAAAATCAATAACACACGATTAAATACCAAACCAAGTAATTTAACAGCATAAATAGAAATACAAAATCAAACACATTGGAAGAACTGAATCAAAACCTTAAAACATAAATTTGCTCCGCATATTGGGTTCCGAATAAATTCAACACACTGAATAATTAATAAAGAACTATGGCATTACAAAAAATATGAATGTCTCCGATCAGCCAAAATAAATTTATAAAGCCAAAATATATGCACCAATGCCATGTCCTCTCCATAATATACTTCATATCCAAACCTTGAACTTCGGTTTTGTAGACATCTTTAGTGCAAAAAACCACCATCGTGCACACATTCAAAACATTGGTGTCTCGGGGTGTTTCCTAGAATTTCACCATCACATGATATTGATTGGATCATAAATAGACTATGCGAAGGATAATGTGTAAGGCATCATACACCCCAAGAATTGATTATGTGTAAGGCATCAAATGCGAAGGAGATATCAAAGGATGAAAACTAAAATGACTCTGTTAAAATGAAAACTAGTCAGTAGAAATTCATAGAAATGATCTGATCTCATCATCGAATAAAAGTCACTAATATATCGTCCTTTAGTAGCCAGCTTTGTACTGTTTGGAATTTAAAAAAAACACATATTAATCAAGCTCATATATTTTCATAGCAAAACAATCTAAGCCCATATATGAATTTTCGAATTTTGAAAGCAAATACGGTAACAATGTAAAGTCTATTGTAGCACTAGTTGAAAACAAAAGGAAGTGGTTAGTGGTAGATAGACTACGAATTCTACCTGATATTATGAAGCCTTTAACACACATGACTTTACGAATAAGTTTCATGAATCTAATATAACATTAAACAAACTAAAGACAAAAGGATGGCCAAATGGACAACAAATTGCAAAGTTACCTCTTAGATTTGATAAAAAAAATTACTTTAGGGAATTGTACATTAAAAGCAAGGTGGTATGCTTGCCAAATCATACAAACATTCAGCCTGCATAAAGGAAAAATCCATAATTTGCATAAAATTCAGTTGCACCTTATTGACAATATCTAAATCACAGTCCTATAACTGAACAAAAGAGCAGATCTATAAAATTTCCTAATTTTACTTTGGCCCATTGTCCAACCCAAACAAACCATGTATGAGAGACTAATGAGACACTACACCAAAAAAGCCTTTTGAGGGCGTTCCAAAACGCCCTATATACAGGTCTATTAGGGCGTTTCTGAGCTAGGGGCATTTTCCTTGAATGCCCTTTCATCGACGTTGCAATAGGCTTTCAAAACGCTTTAGGATGTCATTATAGTATGCCAGAAAGCGCCTCATCAGGGCTGTGTTAGGCGCCAAACGCCTGAGTAGGTGAGAATTCACCCCTTAATAGTATGCTACTCAAAGTCCTAATAAGAGATGTATTGATGCAATTTCAAACGCCTCTTATCGAGTCCGAATAAGGCGGTTTAAAGTGTCATATCATGTTCAAATTTAACGGTCAATCGAGCCTATTAGGCGTTTCATCGAGTCATTATAATATCTATTTTACAAATCAAACGCCCAACAAAGTAATCGATGGTACGCTTTGAAACGCCTAATATGTAATGAATGTGACATTCCAATTCCTATACACACCCACTGATATTTTGAATCAAACAATCAAATAGCCTCAACAGAATTCTTAATATAAAAAAATTAATACCATCGTGTGTGTATATGTACATATATATATATATATATATATATATATATATATATATATATTTTTTTTTTTCCATGCACATTCAATCCACTACTACACGCGATATAAGTAATCATTGCGATTTTGTGGCGAGCTTTCGATCTTGTGGTTGTATGCTCATGGTGAATAGAGATGGAAGCTTTCCGATAGACTCGGGTAGAAGGCGAAACGAAGAAGATGGAGATGGAAGCTTTCCTATAGACTGGGTAAAAGGCGAAAATGAAGAAGGTGGATGAAGGACGGCTCTATTTTACCCGGTAAATTGATTAGGGCAAATAAGGCTCAGCATCCATAAAAAAATTTAAAAAAAAAGCGCTATTTTTTTTAGAACTTCCCGCGCTATGTTTTTTAACATATTGAAATTTCTAAGGCATTTGAGAACGCCCTTAGATCTAAATTAACTGGGGAAAAAAACAAATTTATTCCATTTTGTAGTGTAAAAGTAACGCACCCATTTTCAAACGCCCCATCAGCCATATGATAGGACATTTTCGAGAAAATGTCCTAATAAATATGTCCTAAAAGCACTTATTTGTAGTAGTGAGACGTAAATAGTGACCTGAAATCAACAGCAGCAGCAACATGAGAAACTGACAGTGCATACTTTGTCATACGTTTTATGAAATATAAGCCAATGCATATTTATCATGCCAAAAAATACAAACCTTTCCTACCATCTCAGGAAGCTTGTTTGGAGGTGCATCAACATTCAAGGGTGTCATGGTAGCTGAAGCAACTGCATTGGCAGCCTATAAAAGAAAAGTTAATCAATCTGTAAAATATAAGAAATCACGGTTTCGTCAACGCCTTTCCCCCTTGATGCCACAACGGATAAAAATTGATGCTCTCGCTTTTCCAGCCATATTGCGTCCAATAATATGTGTTTAATCATGTGTGAGATCGTATGATAAAAGTATGAAAGAAAATCGTAACCCAGAAAGCAAAATTAAAACCAAACACATACAAAACACCCTCACCTATACTCCACCTAGTAATAAAAGGGAGGGGAAATTATATTTATAAATGAACATAATAGAATGAAATTCATATTGCTGGAAACAACCACGAACACATGCCCATGTGTCTATCATTGAGGATCCTGGACATGTGCTAATGCTCAAATAAAACAAAGTTAACACTAAAGAATGAACCAAGATTTTTGCAGCAAAGGCCGTTATTTAACATCATTATGAAAAGCAAACGAGCTCAACCAGAATGTAAACTAAAAGCTCACCAAAATATAGCCTACTCTTAACTCATTTTAACATGCACCTTTACCACATAAAAGAAATACAATTAACAATAGAGAAAAAAAAAAAAAAAAAACCCTTGCAGTACTAATCAAGGAAAAAAAAACCATGCAGTATAATGAACAAAATACAATGTTGGTAAAGCAATGGCTGCAAAACCAAGTGAATTTCTCTTACGAAATAAAAAGTTAAGTGTTAACAGACTAACACAAAGATTATATATATTTGACATAGGTGTTTGAATTATGGAAATACAATAGGAGATCTTACCATGTCTCATGAAGAACAGAATATGCTCTAAAGTTCAAATGGGTTGTAGGAGCAAGAAGAACTTGAGTTTGTCTACAAAGTTGAGCAGCATTACCTTATTTAGCATACATATATTAAATGGCAATTAATAGAGCCAGATTAAAAAAGAATTCAAAATAGAGGTAATGCAAGCATAATCAGAGTTGTCAAATCAAATGAATAGCTATAACCTAGAAGTAATCTCAGATGTTTACATATCTTAGAAGCATTCATGTTACAAGACTAAATTAGATTCCCAGAACTCAAGTAATCTTATTTTCAAAGAATTTTGTAGATGGTGTTCGTTTGCATTATCAAATATTAACACAAATCTAGAACAATGTAGTCCGAAAAACAAACTAAACTATAGTAAACTCCTGACCCGTATGAGGAGTCCCAATTTCAAAACGGCCCTTAAAACTTCTCGTACCTTCATTCTCCACATTAACAAATACTTAATTTTCTCCATTAAAGCGATGCCTTCTAGTGCTTTCAATCATCAAATGATCAAAGGTCCAATATTTTCGTAGAGGTAGGGACATGTCATAGTGTTATGACCATACATAGTATAGCCAAAACAGATCAAATAAATATCCTCACATTCTATCAGGATAAACCACCTCCTTCAAAAATTAATTTTATAATTAGAGGCTTATTCGAATCAATCATGGTACGAGCACAAATATATTTACCAACCTTAACAGCTCCACATAAGCATACAGACAACAAAGAAGTATTACCAACGTTAATTGTTTTGCCCATACAATCACCTGTTGCTATATTTAGTAGACGAGTTTGAATATATGTTGGTATATTTACAAAGTATTTTACCATAATAGTTGAAATAACCCTAACTCACCCACAATCATTCAAAAATCCCTAAATCATCAAGAATGAGAGGAAAGACTGAAAACGAAGAAATAAAAATTAACCTATTCAGCAGAAAATCCTAAGAGACTTGTTTGGTAGACCAGCTGCTCATCGCTAGTAATCAAACCATATCTAATACTTGCAAACAAAAACGGGTAGAACTCAAAAAACAGATTCACACTAACAGTAGTTCAAGGAATCCAGATTCACAAGCTG
Organism: Gentiana macrophylla; assembly: GCA_026214975.1. Lineage (NCBI taxonomy): Eukaryota > Viridiplantae > Streptophyta > Magnoliopsida > Gentianales > Gentianaceae > Gentiana > Gentiana macrophylla. Next base: position 49,395,761 of record CM047808.1, on the reverse strand, counting down.
AATTGAAATTCCTTCCACTCCGATTACAGAACCGTGAACTGATCTTCCAAAATCCACGATCTTGAGAGAGGAGCCGATTTGGAAGAAAAGAACTCATCTTTTACTCGAGAAGGTGACTTGGCCAATTCTGAGTTTCTTTTTCAAGTGAAATAAAAAGAGGGGTTTTATTAGATAGAAAAATGAAGAGTTAGCAGGAAGTGGAAACGCAAATTTTGAGTTCCCGGGATTCGAACAAAGCAAAATGTCAAAAGTATTACCGGTGAGTAGAAACACGCTGCCATACTTGTTCAATTTTTTACTAATCACTTATCCGCTGCGTGTAATTAAAAGTATGCTGCAAAACATTAAATTAGCAGCATATTTTAAATTCGTGCTGCAAATATCATGCTGCTAAAACTAAATTTTCTTGTACTAAAATATGTGTGTCTTACAATGACACAAGTCTTTAAAGTAAAAAATAATTTCATTAAATTATTCCAAATTCCAGCTATAAAAAAAAAATCTTTTTGTCAAAAACATATTGGGTTACAATTTCCAATGCTAGCCTTAAAGAAAATTTTAAATTGCTTTGCCAAATTTTGCATGGAAAATTTATCCTGTGACTTCATCTTGGGAAGCAGCCACGCGTGGCGGATCCTGACCACACAATATCCACACACGGGGCACTGTGTATTCCACCTCAGGAAACTGTGTGGTCCAGATCCTGCCACGTAGGCAGTTCCCTACTAGGGAGTCTCTACAATAGAACGACTCATTTTGCACAGACTTGCTAGAAGGTATTAAGGTACGGAGTATATAAATAATCCAACAACAACTTGCTAATATCCTGAAAGAACAACATGATGATATATACTTTACAAACTTGAATGAAATCATTAATCAACCATCATTGGGGTATTAGAAATATATTCCCTTTGAAACTACAGCATGCTCTTTATTGGCTGATAATTTGAACCGTTCAAAATATAACAACTCATACCGTAAGAATTCCCTTATTGGAAATCAACCCATTGAAAGGCATATTCATAAATATATGTTTGTATGTTCTTGATCGTTTCAAAACTCTTTCCATTTCCCATAAAAGATAGGTTAAAATAAGAATACAAAACTTTCGCACCATTAATAGTTGATAATTTTTTTTAAAATAAAATTCAATAAAATTGGTTTGTCACTTTTCAACATGGTCTATAATTTCATCTATAAAACTGAGTGGTTTGCGTTCTTCAGAAGATTTATCTAAAAACTAAGAGATATGATACATTCTGCTAAAAGATGAAAGATCTGTGATCTTTCGGTAACAAGAGTGAACGTGTTATTTTCTTTAAATTATCGAAAAGAAGGTTAATATATATTAGGGGGTTGAGGGAAAATGAAAAAAAAAATTACAAAATGAATAAATAGGACACACTCTTTTTTTTAGTTGTAAAATGGACAAAAAAATTTCAGACGAACAAAATTACCCTTATTATAACAGCACTGTCTGGAAATTGATTAAAAGCAGCGCGCCTCTTCTTTCAGCTGTAGTGTTTTATTTTTTTTAATTTTTTTTTTTCAAACACCCGTAACTTTTGATTTATAACTCCGATCATCGAAATTTTTTCACCAAAATTCATATTATTTTTTGCTTTTTAATTCGAGCCCAAATACGATACCCTTCCGACATGAATTTTGAAAGCCGAAAAAATATTTGCATTAACCGGAGCGTTTTTCTTATAAATGACCGTAATTTTTGATTTAGAACACCGATCATCAAAATTGTTTCACCAAAGTTCATATTTTTTTTCTTCATTTTGAGACCTCATTTGATACCTTTTCGACGTAGTATTTGAAAGCCGAATTTTATCGCAGTGTTTACAGTAACACATTTTATTAACAGACAAAATATCACCATTAACACTGCGTAATACAACAATCTATCAAAAAATGCTTCATATCGTAATGAAACAATCTATCAAAGCATTATGGAGATGCAACTCCCGGGGAAGCAAGAGTGTAATATTCCGATTTTCGGGAAATGGCAGACGTGTCATTTTGCGAAAACGAAATATTATTATTCTGACTTCTTTTATTGGAGTTAAGTTTATGGGAAATATATATATGTATGTTGAATTATATATATATATATATATATATATATATATATATATATATATATATATATATATATATATATATATATTATTAAGGAAATCGATTTTAAGAAAATGGGTAATTAAGGAAAATACAAGATTAGGTAATTATTGGGATTTTTCATATTTAAGGAAAATAAACCTAATCAGCTTTCTTACCTTTTGAATCAGATTTTTCATCCCCAAATATTTATTTCCTGCGTGTGAGACTTGAGAGGAAGACTGAGAGTTTTTTTTTTCCCATTTTCTAAGTCGAATCTCAACCGTTTTTAGATACGAAAAGTGCGTTGGAATCGTCGTGAAAGGATCGTTGTTTCAACACTGAAAGTTCAGAGCTTCGTTAAGGTATGAAATTCGACCTACCTGCTATTCTTGGATGAGTTCGATGGATGAAAACTCATATCTTTCGTAGTTTGATGTTTTTAGAAGCGTGTGATCGAATCTAACCCTTTTTGAAATTGATCACATAGATTTTCTGTGAGAAGGAATGATCGTTGCTGCATTTTTTTTCCGAATTTTTGGATTTGGGATAGCTTACTAAAGGTAAGAAGGTCTTCCTACACATTTAATTATGGTTTATAGGGTTTAAGTTATGATTTGGGTGTTGTTTGGATGTTAGAATTCATGCCACAAGTGGTTTAGAAATGATAGGATGTTATGGTAGATAAAAGTCATGTTTTTCTGCTATTTTTCTGAGTATATTGATGTTGAACATGTTTAGAAATGAGTAGGGATCGAAAAAGTGCATAAAAACGTGTTTAGAGAATTCTATTCGCTTAGTGTGCGCATTGACTAGTTGTGTGCGCACATTTTTAAGGCTGAATGTGGACAGGTTCTGGAGTGTGCGCACATTCCCCTGGAATGTGCACACACTAGCCGGGCTGAATGTAAATTCCTCCCAATGTGCACACATTCCCCTGGAATGTGCGCACATTGCCCCTGTTTTGATAAAATAAGCTATTTTAAGCTATGTTTGGGATTTTAAATGTTGTTTCATGATCCAATAACATTAATTAAATGTAAACAAGCCTCGATTGAGTTTCGATACGCTTGGTTCCGCACCGACGACTCTAAAAGCGGAGTTAAAGTTCGGGACCGCCGGAAAGGCATGAAAGTGGCTGTGCTTTGGTGATCTAGAGCTCATCAATGTCTGTGTAATTGATAGGACGTGATGTCTGTTAGTAATACCATCAGCAACGGAAGCGATTTAAGGATCTAGATCTATAATTTACACGTAATAAAATAACTAGATCTACTCTACAAGCGGGTCAGAACATATACCTCTGATCTCAAAATCCAAGTAAGAACCACAATATGAAGAACAAAGGATGGTGTGAAGAGCACCACGATCTTCTGCACGTGTGATCCGAGCAACTCCTGGTGGAAGGAAATCCTCGTCTCGAATCCTTCCGATATGCTACCCGGAAAACCTCCAAGATTTTCCTCCTTACACTCCTTGGCTGAAATTTTCCCTTTCTCTCTCTAAGAGATGAAAGTCGAAATATTTAGTGTGTATTAGGCTTGGGAGAACTCTCTTTATATAGGAGAGTAATCCTTGTCCTCCAAGGATTTTATTTTGCAAATAAATAAATCCAATAAATAAAAGATAATACCATAATATTCTAGAACAAATCTAGAATAATATTTATCTTTATTTCTTACCATAAATATTTATCCAATAAATATTTTGTGCACATGTCTTATTAATTCACAAGAAAACAATTTCTTGTTCATTAAAACATGATATGGCCGAAAATTATATTGTGACCTAGTCACTATGATTTTCGACTACACACACTAAATTGGGCCAAGATTATGAAAAAAATCTTTTTCACATATTTAATTATTTAGCCCAACTAATTTAATAGTCCACTAAACAATTAATTCACATATCATTTTAATTAAATTCTAACAAGAACTAAATTAATATTATTAGGATTCGACGTCCGAGAATAGCTATGCTATATTGAGATCAAATAAATAATTATCTTACTTAACATAATAATTATATTCGATAAATCAATCACAGAATATGCCACCATAATCCCGTGATCGCACTCCTCCGATTATGAGATTATATTTATCTCCTCACGAGAATAATAATAAGCGCCCATTGATATAATCATTACATATGGATTAATCCTCCATAGTCTGCTCATTATAAATCGGAAGTTACCATTAACCCTTTTAGAACCTCTTATCCTTATTTACCATTAACCCCTAGTGATCAATTAATTCATACAACTCACCGGTAGCTAATCGTTGTAATATGAACTCCATGGATCGATCGCTTAAAGATTAACAAATAAGGACTCGCTTATCTACTTCCGTAAATGGAAGGAATGGATTCCAGATCTCTGTTGGTCCTTGGAAAGGCTAACACAAGTTTGTAGGGGGCGGGGTGAATAAACTTGTCACCAAAAACTAATCCCGAGCCGAAAAGCCCAGAACGAGTTTCACTCAAACTCAAATCGATCTTCGCTTTAGTTTTGTTCCTGCCCCTAACTTGTGCGGAGTTCGCTTAGCTTTAATCAATATAAGTCAATGCCGACTTATATTTAGTCTTGTTAATCGCAAATGGATAAAACTAGCCTTTAATGCAATAGATGTGTCGCTTAAGTTCTAAGACTCTCTATGTATCGCTTCAGGTCGACTCAAAGGTCTAGTGTTTGCAGAGTGATAATGCAATAAATAAAACAAACACAAATGCATAAAGTAAATCAACACAAGATTTGTTTATGGAAGTTCCGGTGGTGTAATCCCGCACGCCTCCCTTCTCCCGTGGCGCGCAGGAGGTATCACTAGAATAATGAGATAACCGCTACAAAATCCTAGCACTATCACAAATCTTCACGACACCCTAGTTTCACTGCTCACACAAAATGAAGAAAGGTGAGATTGCTCTCCTTCATCCTCGCACACCGATCTTTCGGAGGTGGAATTGCTCCTTCACCACCACCACTAATACCAACACACATTCCTAAGATCGCACTAACAAATTGTGGGCAACTAAATTGCAAATCAGATGAAGAAAGGTAGAATTGCTCCTTCAAACTATGCACAACCAACCCTTTTTCACAAAGTTGTTAGGTTTAGAATTAATCAAGGATTAATTCAAAGGAGTCATCTCGATTCTTTTGATCTCGACTTTGTAGCTCCAAGATGCCTTCTTTCCCCCAATGGGTTACCGGATCTTTCTTTGAAGTCTTCAAGGCAATTCCGCTGGCTTCCCTTTTCTAGATATATATGATCCGATTTTGTGGATCTGGATTTGGATCTTTGAATATATGCTTGTAAAGCTCTTTTTCTGATCCTCCTCTCTGTCTCTTAAGTGATTCTCTTGTTTATTTATAGGGGTGATGTAATGTTCACTAGCTCTTGTAGCCGTTACACTTGTCGTTTAGCCAACGTTCATATGTACGATCTTTTGTCGTATAGTCGCTTTTAAATTTAACAAGGCCTTAACTCGCTTTTCTACTCTTCTTCAAAACCGAGTACCTTGTATACTTAATATCCGACTTCAATTGACTAAGTCGAGTACACCAATCGGCTTTCTTCTTATCCGTAAATCGATAATCTTTGTCCTTAAGATTATTCGCTTTTACATGATCTATAACTCGCCTTCAGTCACCACAGACTTGCCTCGAATCCTCGACTTATAGTCACGACTTAATCGCCTTCTAACCGAGTTTGCCACCTCGGCTTCTTCGCTTTCTATAATCGAGTCTCAGTCCCTCGCCTTCTTCGCCTTCTAGATAAGCCAACTGAGTCTCAGGTCCTCAAATAACTTATCTTCTTCGGCCTAGCATAAATGAGTTTGAACCCTTAGTTCTTCATGTGCATATTCGCTTTTCTTGCTATAACTCGCTTTTCTTGTTGTGACTCAAATTGCTCGCCTAGTTCCTATTCTATTACAATGCTTGTCTCAAAACAACCTATACAAAGTTCGGACTCTAGATAGAACTTATACATTTATCTCTAGACCATTTCTTGCTTCTTCTTTCATTATGCACTATAATGCTTAGTTACGACTTCATCATCATGGGTTGTAAGTGATTTGTCTAATTTCGATTTAATCATCATAAAAACATAAATAATATTTCCAACAATTTCCCTTTTGATGATGTATCATAACACTCCCTAAAAGCAATAATAAAAGAATAGTGCAAGAAATCATAACGAAACAAATTAAGATAGCAAACTAGAATGTAACAAGTTTATTACAAGATTCAAAATGAAACAAACCGAGTTATAATCGAATAAAATTACAACTTCTCTTTTCAAGAGCCAATATCTTTTCACCAAGAAAGATGCTCCTTTTGTTTCCATAAGCCTTCTTTGTTTCTTCTTCAACAGATTCGCCATATCTAGGCTTGATCTCCAGATATTCACCGATCAAGCGATTAGCCTCTTCATTGTCTTTGTTCTTGAGCTTGATCGAATTTCCTTGATTTCCTCTTCCATCGCTTTTTCTTCTTCATCCTAAATGAGATTAAGTTTTTCTTTTCGCTTTTTCTTTCCGTTCAAACTTTCCCCTTAGTTCTCGCCCCTTTGTCTTTTGTCGCTTGTAGACCTCTTGCAATCTGACAAAGTTACAAGTTTCTTCCTCGATGCTCAAGACAACTTGAATCTGCAAGTATCTTCATCTTCTTCGCCTGCTTTCAAAGAAGGTCTCTCTTTAATCAATTCCACAAACAGAGTGTCAATTGCTTCTTCATTCCTTCGAGTAGATAGCGTATCAATGGTCCGTAGATCGAGTCTATTTGTTCATCTTGTTCTTTAATCAATTGTAGGGCATAGGCCTTTTCAAGATTGATGATTATCACCTTCAACTTCATCTCCAAACTTTATTTTCCCTTGTTTGAAGATAAGCGATAGCAATCTTCAAATAATCTACGTAGGTGATGAGGTTGTGAGTATTCAAATAGACTCGAGAAATGTGATCTTCCAATGAAATCATGTAATTCAAAGAGTCACGTAGAGTTTGCATCATACTTTCAATGGTCTCTTCCCATCCTTTAAGTTTTTCTTCGCCACGCTTTCGAGGTTGAGATTCTTCATTGCTGCAACTGCTTGTGATGCCACATGAACTTGCGATGAGGAGCCGCTTGAGTATCATGAACTGCCGCCTTTTCATACTCACCCACAAAATTCTCGCCTTCCACAGCCTTCTCTCTGCTTTTCAAAGGTATTCCCCATACAACTCACTTGAAGATTCACTATCTTCGCCATCCTCAATTTCAATTACGCCCTCGCTTTAGTTTTCTTTGCTTGAAACTTGTTCCACATCCTTTCTCGCCTTCTCGAGTTCTCACATCCAAACTCACACCTCACTTGAACTAGAATCGAGATTTCACTTGATTTTTCTTCAACAAAGATTTTTCTTTTCTTTGTCCCAAAGGACACTCGATTTGTGTTCCACTGCTTGTGTAGATTTTGAAATGGAGAAATGATCTAGTATCCTTTGCAATAGATATGTAAATCCTTTTTAGTAGAAACATTTCTCCAAAGAATCTTCCTTCCTTTCTTTGATTCTCTCCTTTCGCTCGAGATTTGCTTTATCAACTGATTGAGAATAAACTCGCTCCAATCCAATCTCTCTCCAAACCAAATGGCGAGATCAACTTTAGTTTATCACTGAAAGAGTGTAGAAATTCCTAGAATGACCAATGACATTTTTGGTCGTAAGGATCGCCAAAATGCAAATTCTCGCTTCACGATAGATAGATCCACTAAGATTCTTCTCATTCTTGTTGATTGCAAAGTGACATCTCAAAGTTTGTTCTTTTCTCTATTTCTAAAGGTGAAAGATGTAGATCCTCTAATTACGCTCTGTACTAAACACCAGTGGAAAGCAATTGTTCATCAACGGTGAAGCTCTTATCTTGAACAGCTTGTCCTCAAGCTTTTTCCTCGTTGGTGATTAATGCATTCTTGTAGAATTTTCTCGATGGTTTCGGGCATAAAGTATCCACCTTTGTGTCGAATGTGTTTTTCGAGTCCCCGAATCTTTTGATTTTGCTAACAACTGGGTTGATAGCTTGGAGTTTGAAAATCTTTGACAGTAAATTATCCAGCCGGTGGTGATTCCATCACAATAATGTATTGCTCCATTGATTTTTGAGTTAGTGATCCTTGAATGCTTGATTTTCGTGAGCGTGATTTCGCCAAGATTTTGTTTTGCAATCATTTTCAAATAAGAGTCGTGTCATAATCAATGGGATTATGTAGGGATGTGTTGGAATAAGTGTCCTAAACCCAATCGGTTGGACCGGATCCGACCGGTCGGATCATTTCTACTATTTCTTTATGTTTATACATATATTAAATGGCTTTTCGTTGTCATATATATGTTCTTCTAAAGAACCAATTATGAATTGTTATATGATAACGCCCTTAGTATTAAATCGTGTTAGAGAAACCATGATAGGCGATTATGGTTGATGAGATCTCTAATCACTTTAATTAGTTTGATACTTAAATGTCTCTAGGTCGATGTACTATTAAACAGACATTGATAGTATAAAACACTCAGCACGTATTAGATGTCTTCTGCCTTTAAGTAAGCGTGGATAGATCTCGCTCTATCAAGTGTAGAGACACTTGACCAGACGTGGACGTGTATTGTAGAATGCGTGACGTTAGATCGGATCACCCACTTACACGTATAAGTGTCACACTATGTGGCGGTTGTGTAATTATCCTTTGACCGAGTCTTCATGGCATCACGGTGTGGATTGTCATGCTTTGACACTATTGAGGTTTCCCCAGCCACGGGCGATCATGCGGTAGTGATTGGGTATGATACATCAAGCACGCGAGTATACATGATTGGTCGTCCGGGAATCGCGTATCCTATGATTGGGATCGAATATCCGAAATGGCCTTCTTATAAGGAATGTCTTACTCTCGTGAATCTTTGCAAAGTGGGAGTAAATGTGTTACTTCGAGAGAGCATGATATCTAGATTATAAGATACGGTCGTTGATGTTTTGACACTCGACTAACGATCGTATGGATATTATTACAAATGATAGATTGTAAGTTACATGGTAATCGCTTTCATGAAAGGTAGTAGTCATTGCATTTGACTCTTCCGATAATCGGGGTCACGGTGTTGCTGACGCCATCCCGTGATCGCAGGCATGAAGGGCATTTTCGTAATTTGCACTTTGTGTCTACGGCCAACATATTCGAAGCCTATCGGGTCACACACATAAGAACATCTAGCCGATTAAAATGTGGTTATAGATGATAACCAAATAAGGAAAGTTTATCTCGAGACTATAAAGGTTATAGTGGTAAATTAATATGGTGGTATTTATTTATTATGAATAAATAAAATACAAGATATTAATTATATTAATTAAAGAATATTCCGGATGTCAATTTATTACATATGGCGCATATTGAAGTGTGTAAGATACACTTGATTGCAATTTAATTAATTTAATTAATAATTACTATATAAATATATAATATATATATATATATATATATATATATATATATATATAGATAATACTTATGTGTGCGTGTGTGCAAAAGTGTTTGGCACTATGCATGCGCATGTATGTAATGTATATATATATAAATGGATTTATTTTGTGTTAATATATATGTGATATATACACATGTGTAAATTGATTTATGGTAATGAAATAAAGATAGTCAACATTAGATATTGACAATATCTTGGGAATATTCAATATAAGATATTGACAATATTCTAAATTTATTTAATATGAGATATTATAATAAATGAGATAAATCAATCAATTATATTTTCCTTATTTTATTGGGAAAATGATTTCTTCTCCTCTACTCTATTTGGGGCGCCACATCCATTATAAAAGGAGGTGGGTGTCAAGCTCTTTTGTAGATCACAATTCCAAGAACTAATAGTTCTTGTGTAAAATAGAGAGCATCATATGTAGAGTTGGAGAGAGGGAAAAGCCGGTCTAGCAACCGGAGTTTTCCAATAGCAATCCATGACGGGATTCCGCGGGTCGTTCGTGTGGACTAGCGGTAGAGGCCGAACACTTGGGCGGCTCTATGCAGAACTACTCTTCTTAGACGGTCAAAGCGCCGATCTTTTAGATCAACCAAGGTAACCACCGTTTTAGTTTATTCGCTTATTGCTTAAACGAAGTCGATATCGGGAAAAAGGAAATCAAATTTTTGAATTCACCGCTGCCCCGCGTGATTTCCTAACAAGGGTATCGAGAGAGCTTCGAGCTTAAGCAATAAGCAGTTTATAATGAGTAGTTAATTTTATCATTTAAATCACGTATTTAAAAGATGAAAGATTTTTAATTCGCAAAATTGATACACGAAAAGAAAAGAAAAAAAACGGCGGCACCACCACCGTGTTATCGCCGATACGCGCGGCGGCCTCCGTCTTTGCGGCGGTCAGCCGTGTGATGCGGTGGCCCTAGTTTTGTTTTGTGTATTTTGTGATTTAATATGGTTCATAGTTGTGATTATTAATTTCCCTTTGTTTAGTTGTGTCATGTGACTAACCAATGGTTCAAATAGTTTGGGCCATTGGGATGCCACATGACACTAAAATAATAATGGCCTTTCCAAATTTTGTTTGGAATAGGCATAGGCACTTTCCAAATATTTGATTTGGGAAAAGACCTAGGCCTAGGCCACTTCCAAAATTTTGATTTTGAAAAGTGGCCAGGTCTAAACCAAAATTATTTGGCCTTTCCAAATATTTGATTTGGAATAGCCAGCCCTTTCAAATATTTGATTTGTAAAGGCTTAGCTTGTGCCACTTCCAAAATTTTGATTTTGGAAAGTGGCTGTGCCTAAGCCAAATTTGGTTTAGGAAACCAAAGGCATCCCTTTTAATTACGAATCAAAAAGGAAAGAAACAAAAGAGAAATAATTTTAATTTTGATTTATTTTGGAATAGTTCTAATTAATTAAAATTAAAATTAAAATCGGTTTAAAATTAATCGTTAATTTTATTTCGATTAAAATCATTTAATTAATTAAATGTTAATTAGTTAATTGATTGGATAAAATTATTTAATAGATTAAATGTTAATTGATTAATTAAGACGCAAGTAGTTAAATTTTAATTTTATCTTTTTCATAAGATTTTATTGTATGGATTAGATATAGTAGATATAATATGATTATATGGACTCCCGATTGATCATGGACTCGACCGATAGGATAGATGTGAATGATTTAATTTTTCTGTTGGTTTAAAATTGTCCTAGGCCATATGAAGAACGTGACTCAGTTTATTTTCTCGCATTTATCCCATTCCTCATAGCTCCCCCGTGTTCAAGTGGGTGTATTTATTTTATTAGATAGAATTAAATGTAACAAGAATGGAGCGTAAGATGGAGACCAAAGAAAGAGAAGAAAATAAAGATCCCATTGGAGAATGGAGCATTAAAGATCCTATTACGGCGGCAGCAGCCTACCCTTAGATTGTGACCCACGGTTTCGCTACTTTGTATTCAAACCGCACTCTAGGAAAAGTCCATGATCATACCGGTTACTTTACGCATTTATTTATTTTGTGCTTGTATTTATTTTATATGATACGATAGATGCATGACTAGACACGATCTAGATAAATGTGTAGGATGTATGTCTATAGAGATAGATATATTTGATGAGACCGTAATTAAATTAATTAAGAGAATTAATTCAAAGTAATTAAGTGAATTAATTTAAAATTACTCCCACAACAAAAATCGAAGTTATAATATGTCTCCCAATATTATAGTGAAGGTGAAGAGCCTTTTGTTCGATCCAACTGATCGCCCACGCCGGGAGTTGACCTACCACGGGTATATCGTCATTATCAAGATATGATCGCATGAGATCTCATGAATACTTGGGTTACGACTCGACTAAGAATCTTGCGGTGATTGGCCCACGCCAGATCGCCTCGATTTTAGAGACATAAGGTTGACTATCACATAGACGATGTGAATTGTCAAAGAGTTGACTAGTCAAACCACTCGGAAGTCGCGTTAGACGCGATTGGTAAGAAGTACCTACCCGTCGAATTGACCCGGTCGATCGCCCACGCCGGGATCGAGTCAACTAGATAGGATTTCAAATTTACTAAAGAATTTTTTTAAAATTTTGAAAGTCAATCGGGAGTAGTTGACTAGTGTGAGCAAAATCATAATCCCAAAGACCATATTTGATTTTATGGTATAGACAACAACACTCTTTATCTTCATTTTTATGTTGTAGTTTTTTAGCAAACTTTTATATTTATGTTTTTCTCGATTAGTAAAACCAAATTATGACTGCTTGAGAAACGCTCAAGAATGGTTAAGTTAATTTTAATCCTTTTAAAATAAAGCAATAACACGAGCAATCCCGTATAGTAGCTAAAGTTAAGGAGACTACATATTTGATGGAGTCCTCCAAGACTTTAATTATTAAAGTAAAACGGCAAACCATTGGATACGATCCAATATGATCATTCAAATTATATGATGACAATTAATTCAAACGTTGGATAAGAATGACCACATCTAATTTTGAAAAGGTTGTTTTCAAAATTGTAAGATTTAAGTATCGACTTAATTCTATCATTGCTTAAAGATTAATTAAATAGTTAATGTTTTAAATACGATTTAAAAGGTTAAATAAACTATTTAATAAACTTTAGATTTTCTTTATGAGAGGAAATCAAAGACATGGCTCTTGTGATCTTTCTTAAGTCTTATGAAGACTACAATAAGAAACATTTTTCAAGTGCTTAAAGGATTGAAAGGAAAGTTAGGGCATGTGCTTAAATAGAGAACTTATTGAAGTTTCTATTCTAGGCAAGTGAGTTGAGATAAATCTATCTAAGTTCAAAGTCAACTCTAAGATATATGATACCTTACGAGTGTGATTAAATTAGAAAGATTGAATACAAATATGGAAGGTGAAACAAACGTTGTGACACTTACCATATTCTGGATCTAGTAAACTGATAAGGGAACTAAATAAATGTTATTATGCTCCGGTTCTTATGAAGAACATGTTTTCAGTTGCCTGTTAGGATTTAGTAGACATATTCAATTGTAAAGAATAAATGTTATTCCGATAAAGTTGGATGGTCACTGAATCTAACATACTAGATTGATGTCACTATATAGATGATATAAGTGATGGGATCTCAACTAAATAATTGTATGGTTATTATCCTTGATTTGTGGTTACTCTAGATATAGTCTCTCTGGAAGGGAAGCGTGTAATTAAACGTCATTCTGATGATGTTGAACCATATGATTATGAATCATGTGGGTTATACGTATCTTATCCAAAAGGACTAAAATACCCTTTTTCGAAAAGGTTGTAAAATCTAGAAAAATTGTCTGAAGCCTAAACATACCGATGTTTGTTGGCTTGTGACAATTAATGCCACAAATAATTGTTTATTAGTCTCTATGACTATTTTTAGAAATAGTCAAGTGTACTCAGTGAAGTGCATAATTCGGAAAGCCCGAAAAGTTCGAGCCGGTACGAATATAAGATTGATGAGCTACTTAGGAATTAATCTTCAATTGGATTGAAGTAATTAATACCTGAAGGGTGTTTCAGAGGTCGATCTGAAAGGAATAAGATTCTCCCTTGAAGGATACCATCTTTGAGATACGCAATTAGATTGTGTTCCCAAAATGGAAACAACACTTTATATGATAAAGGTGTAACGCAAGCCATGCGAAGTATCCTTACCCGCTTCGGGATAAGTGCCCTTATACTTAACCTAGTTCCAAAGAATAAAGGTTGAATAAATTCCATATTAGATATGGAGGAGAATAATGTCGAATCTATCTTAACCGATGATTTGAAGTTGTCATAGGCAAAGTCAGAAAGGCTTGGAGCCTAGTACGACATATGCAACTTTGTGGAATATCTTAGCAAGTATGCTTGATATTATTTACTTGTCCGCTGAGCAAAATGTTTGTCTCCAAACATGTCAGTTTTCTAAAGGAAGTGTTTCTTCCAATAGAAACAAAGGGAGTGAATCGATCTCAAAAGAGTTTGAGAACCACAAAGATATATTCAACCAATGGAACATGAGCAGACGCCACATAGCGATGAGGTGTACATCAACGCTAGTGCACACAAAAGTTCTCAAGTAAGTCTCAGGGATAACCTCAAGCCTCGAAAGTCACGCCGGTATGTTCATCTTGAAGAATGAACATCTCACGACTTATGAAAGAATGTTTGAAAGGCAAAGTGTTTGAAAGATGTGGCCAGAGCCATAAAATCTGAATTAGATTCCATTAGTGACAACCAAAGTTGTGAACCTAGTCCGTCCCTACTCTAAAGGGAATGTCCCCTCAAAGGTCGACATGGATTGTAATATGATTACTATCAGGCTATAGTGACGGCTGAGGGGTACGGGGTGTAAACCTTGTAATTACCTTTATGCTGCCAGCTGAGGCCAGTTCTAATCAGATGATGCTTGTTATAACTTCGTATCATGGCTATATGATAGTGTTGAAGACGTTGGGCAAACAGCTCGATGTTCATAGGCAATAACATGATATGTAAGCCCACGAGATCCATTTATGGACTCAAACAAGTTTCTCTAGACAATTTCTTTGTTTGATAATCAAAGGAGTTTGATTTAGTCAAACGAAGGATATGCCCCAATGTGCAAGATGGATAGTGGGAGTGTGTTGTGATTTTTGAGCAAGGTATAAGATATCTCTCTTGAGAATTGTCACCCCATGTCACACTAATTAATGTTTGGTAGTTCAAGGTCTTTACGAAAGCACTTGGATTAGCAGCTTCTAATTTTAGAAATAAAAATCTATAGCGATAGATTTAATCATTGTTAGATTATTGTTTACTTATATAGATGTGATGCTAAAAGAAGTTTAGCATAGATCGCAAGATCTATCAATGTTAGGACGTTGGTCCTAAAGATGAGGTGAAAGATGATGTTTATGGAAGGTTTCTTCGCCTCCTCGCGATAGGAAAATGCCGGATGTTCATAGTTCATGAAGAGTCATGAGCAAGTATGAAAGTAACTGTAAAGGTCGAGAATATCCTTAAACAAGTTAAGGAAGAATTCTCGTTTATCGAAACTTGGAATTAAATAAACGTAGATGCACGACGTATATCCCGAGTCTTATGAAGGCGAGTGAGCTACATGCCTGGTTTGCAATCACTTTGAATAAGTGATACAAAGGAGTCTGGAAATGTTCTAGCCTATGGGTCATCAGAACTCTACAACTTAGCCAAAACACAAGATTGCCTTGAGGCACAAATGAGCAAAGATATGGATCTGTAAGTTCATTCCTAAACCTTGTACGGTTCTTCCACCTTTCTATATAGCTGATATAGTAAGTGGATTTATTGCTTGAAGCAAGGACCAGTGGTCGCCAGAGATTCATGTGTGTGTTGAGGCGGTTCCTTTGACTTGGTCATTTGGAACATGATATGAAGATAGTATGAGTCCCCACGGATAGCGATCCGCTTATGGCTGCTGGCTAGTTGCGAGTAATGCATGAGATTCTTGTGTTTCAACTTGGTCTTGTGTGTGCGAGTGATTGGTCTTAGGCCAAGTGGGAGATTGTTGAATAGTGTCCTAAACCCAATCGGTTGGACCGGATCCGACCGGTCGGATCATTTCTACTATTTCTTTATGTTTATACATATATTAAATGGCTTTTCTCATGTCATATATATGTTCTTCTAAAGAACCAATTATGAATTGTTATATGATAACGCCCTTAGTATTAAATCGTGTTGTAGAAACCATGATAGGCGATTATGGTTGATGAGATCTCTAATCACTTTAATTAGTTTGATACTTAAATGTCTCTAGTCGATGTACTATTAAACAGACATTGATAGTATAAACAGACTAGCACGTATTAGATGTCTTCTGCCTTTAAGGCGGTGGATAGATCTCGCTTCATCGAAGTGTAGAGACACTTGACCGACGCGGACGTGTATTAGAGAATGTGTACGTTAGATCGACCCACTTACACGTATAAGTGTCACACTATGTGGCGGTTGTGTAATTATCCTTTGACCGAGTCTTCATGGCATCACGGTGTGGATTGTCATGCTTTGACACTATTAAGGTTTCTAGCTAGCCGGGGCGATCATGCGGGCAAAGGATTGGGTATGATATCAAGCATGCGGAGTATACATGATTGGTCGTCCGGGAATCACGATCCTATGATCGGGATCGAATATCCGAAATGGCCTTCTTATAAGGAATGTCTTACTCTCGTGAATCTTTGCAAAGTGGGAGTAAATGTGTTACTTCGAGAGAGCATGATATCCAGATTATAAGATACGGTCGTTGATGTTTTGACACTCACTAACGACCGTATGGATATTATTACAATGATAGGATTGTAAGTTACATGGTAACTATTTCACATGAAAGGTAGTAGTCATTGCATTTGACTCTTCCGATAATTGGGGTCACGGTGTGTTGCTGTGACGCTATCCCGTGATCGTTAGGCATGAAGGGCATTTTCGTAGTTTGCACTTTGTGTCTACGGCCAACATATTCGGAAGCCTATCGGGTCACACACATAAGAACATCTAGCCGGATTAAAATGTAGTTATAGATGATAACCAAATAAGGAAAGTTTATCTCGAGACTATAAAGGTTATAGTGGTAAATTAATATGGTGGTATTTATTTATTATGAATAAATAAAATACAAGATATTAATTATATTAATTAAAGAATATTCCGATGCCAATTTATTGGTATATAAGGCATATTTGAAGTGTGTAAGATACACTTGGATTGTGCAATTTAATTAATAGTATTACCAAATATTAATATTAGATATTAATATATATATATATATATATATATATATATATATATATATATATATATATATATATATATATATATATATATATATATATATATACTTATGTGTGTGTGTGTGCAAAAGTGTTTGGCACTATGCATGCGCATGTATGTAATGTATATATATAAATGGATTTATTTTGTGTTAATATATATGTGATATATACACACATGTAAAAATGATTTATGGAATGAAATAAAGATAGTCAATATTAGATATTGACAATATCTTGGAATATTCAATATAAGATATTGACAATATCCTAAATTTATTTAATATGAGATATTATAATAAATGAGATAAATCAATCAATTATATTTTCCTTATTTTATTGGGAAAAGGTTTTCTCCTCTACTTATTTGGGGCGCCACATCCATTATAAAAGGAGGTGGGTGTCAAGCTCTTTTGTAGATCACAATTCCAAGAACTAATAGTTCTTGTGTAAAATAGAGAGCATCATATGTAGAGTTGGAGAGAGGGGAAAAGACCGGTCTAGCAACCGGAGTTTTCCAATAAGAATCCATGACGGGATTCCGCGGGTCGCTCGTGTGGACTAGCGGCAGAGGCCGAACACTTGGGCGGCTCTATGCGTAACTACTCTCCTTAGACGGTCAAAGCGCCGATCTTTTACATCAACCAAGGTAACCACTGTTTTAGTTTATTCGCTTATTGCTTAAACGGTCGATCTTGGGAAAAAGGAAATCAAATTTTTGAATTCACTGTGTTCCCGCTGCTGATTTCCTAACAGATGTACATCTACCTTTTCTTCGTATAGACACGTGGCTTTGAGTGATTTGTCATGTCACCCCAAGCGCGATGGTAGCCGGAAAGTTTACTTCTTTTGACCAATTTGTCCTTCATCGCCTTTGCCTTCTCGGCTTTGTATGTAAGTCGCTTTTCCGAGGATTTTGCAATGTGAACTCGACTTTTCCTACAAAACAGCTTTAAGTTTTCTTCGTACCCATACCTTTTGGGTCCGGGCCGAGTTAGTTATCAAGTATTACTTTCAGCTTTCTTTGTTGAGAGAATCAAACCTTCTCAACTCTTTTCTCGATAAACCATTACGCTAATCTTAGTTGATTTCACAAGGATTCTTTTAGATTTAATATTTTTAGTTTCCTTGTGTAATCCACTAGATATTCCAAAGATCTTGATTTCTATAGTTTATACTTTTGAAGTCTCAAGACCGGGTAGGGGTGGGGATTATCATTTCTTTTGTCAAATTTACTAGACATTAATCTTTCAAATAGATTTGACACCTCGCTTTGACGGACGCTTTCTAGTGCTATACAATCCTTACCGCAAATACACCGGTTAAATCATAGTGCTAGTGTGGTGAGTCAAAGTGTCGAATCCTCGTGGAAAACGTGGTAATTCTTTTAAGTGTGGTTAAACACCAAAGAGTCATATTAACTCGATCTAAACCGCAATTTTATCACACAGACATTACTACTATTCTACTTAACATAAAGTAAATATGTAATTTAAAAGTTATTCTAATATAATACATATAGATATATAAATATATATAGATGTACATGGATTGTAAAATATATATATATATATATATATATATATATATATATATATATATATATATATATATATATATATATATATAGTTTATAATAATAGACTAGATGTATAATTTTATAGAACTAGCCAAAGTTTATATAATTGATATATACGATCTTTTCAAGAAACGGAATGTGCTCGATCTTTCCTTTTATATTAGGTCCAATTGAGTAAATGAAACGGTGCACTCCTCGAGGTTAACAATTCCTCCTCACACGAAATGTATGAAATTATCATATGTCAAATTGTCATCGCTTAATCTCCACAACCGCCCCATGCTAATCTCGCTTAGTCTCGAATAGGTACCGAGTACAAATCTACCCCGGATAAAAGAGGTTATTCCGCTTGTCGACGGCCGATGTTATTCAAAAGGCTCCGTTGTCGCGGATCGATTTAACTTTCCGGTGTTAGTTTCAATTAAACCGCTGATTTTAACATTATTACGATCTTGAGCACAATTTTAATAAGATTCATCTTTCCCAAGACAAATCGCTTCGGTAGGAAATAGATTCCGCTGTCACGCTTTGATGGCCAATTTTACCCTCCGGTTTCTCTATCTTTTATCTCATATCCTAACTTCTCTCGGGTCACCATCATTAGGTTATATGTTGCGATTCATCTTGGTTAATTACGCTAATCCGAATATTATCAAAACGCTTGCAAAATAGAAAAAGATTCAATTAACTCAATTTTAGTAAAATTTTACTTATACAACATTCCTTTACCAAAAAGATCGAAATAAAACGATTACATAACTTTGGCTAGTTATTAGATTTAGCCTAAAAACATTATAACGACTAAAAAGATAAAAACAAACATAACAAACATAAATACTTAAGAAATTTTACCCGATTACAAATGCTGAATCAGAGGTCGTATTCTTCCGGATATTACAACGACTTCAACAACACCGAACTTCCGATAATTTCCCGAGTATTACAACAATACTACGGTATTATTATTTTTGGCATAAGGCCTATTTACAACTACTACTAAAAAGAAAATAAGAAGGAGATATATATATATATATATATATATATATATATATATATATATATATATATATATATATGTATATATATTGGTACACTCTCTCTGCTCAGACTGATGCTCCTTATATAGAAATCTGATAGAGGCCGGACCGGGCCGGGTTTGGGTCGGACAGGCCGGGTTTCATCATTACATTCATCCCCTTAATTATCCAAATTTTCCGGATATAATTATAATTTTGGAATAAAACTTCTAAAATTCATATCTCGAGTTCTGATCTCCAAACAACATGATTCAAGAGGCATTGGAAAGCTCTCGGAAAATCTGCAACTTTCATGAAGAACTCTTCTTCAGAAAATGTCGTTTTGATGAGCCATTCGCTTGTCGAAGATATTTCTCGATTACCACTAAATCAAATCGATTAGCCACTTGACCACTTCGATTGACCACTTGACCACTTCAAGAATTCGATTGACCACTTAAGCTCGTGACATTCTCTAAATCCTTTCGTAGATATGATTATACTTCAAAATGTCGATTCTCGGGTCTCGGCTTATACATCCGCAATAAAATACCACAAATACCCACGAATCTGACATTTACATTCCGATTTACTAAAATCGGTACAAAATGATAACTTTTCACTATTATTACTAAGTTTTACAACTAACTACTCTAAACTATGAAGATTAATATTTCATATCATTTATATCATAATTTCATATATTTTATATATAATTCGCTGATAAAACATAATAATGTAACGTATATTTAATCATATAAAAGTAGTATATCCACTACTCCCCACTTAGCTTTTGATCGCCCTCTAGCAAAAAATAAGCGTAATAAAAGATAATATAATTGATCGTAATATAATTTTTAATGTAATTTATATTGTCAATATTATAAATATATTACTTAGTCTAATTTAAAATTGTAAGAAGACAAAAAGTGCATATAACTTAAATAGCTTAAACATAAAATATTATTTAGATGAAATTGTACATGTAATACTTAATAAGTATAAATAAAATATTAGAATTATTTTTAATCGCAACTATTATGAAATCCTCGAATTGTAAACTTGGTCGTGAATTGACAAAATGGCTTATAAAGTTTAGGCTCAAGATGTTGGTTAATCGGAAAAAGAAATCAAAAAGAGAAAGAGGCAAGTCAGACGCATCTACATCTTCATATTCTTGATAAAAAAATCTCGATTAATAGCATCCTATTTCCGATTTTTTCTTTTTTTTAACTTTAAGAACTAAAAGCTGAGTGTGTGTAGAAAATCAAACTTACAAGCATTGCTTCATCAAGATTGATCGGAGTATTACTCTTTCGATCGAAAATTACAAGTCCGGTTTCCTTAAACTTGTAATCATTCTTGAGATCTTTATGATTCGACTTTTTCTATTTCATTATATGCCTTCATTCCCAAAGAATAGGACATTTCGAGATAATACCCTTAGCCGACTACTATCATCGTGCAATCGGGAGCTTTTAAACCTCATAGTGATATAGATATTTCGAGATAACACCCTACCGCACTCAAATCATTGGTAGCTACAACCGATATGTTCTTTTTTATTTTTAAGTTGTCGATCAAAGATAAGGAAGATACCTGGTATTTGATTAATTCTGCAGAGATATGGTGCTTCGTTTCTAATTCTTTTATAGAATATTAACATATCCGAACTCATTACCAAAATCGACTATCTTGCAAGTGTCATGAGGTAATATCGAATATACTAATACTTATCTAATTTTTCCAATCTCAGCATTCACAAAAATTTAGCTTTTATGTCTTCATCTCTTTTCATAAGTACGTACAAACTTGCGGAATTTTCAAGGAAATGTAGACCAAAATTGGCTAAAGGTCGGTTACTTCTAGTTAATCAAAATGGCAATTTCGAGTGAGGTCTTGATCACTCTAATCAAGGCTGAGGTAGGACTAAAATTTGAAATTTATTTAGGTAGGCTATTTGGCTATAGTTTATATTTTTTTTTTGTGGTGCCAAAAATCGTCATCCCTAGTCCAATTCCAAACTCATAATTCATATTGAAAAGAAAATTATTCTAAAAATTTTACTTATAAATATCAACATACCTATATAATTTCATGAAAACAATATTTAACATTAATTACTCAATTATATAAACTAAAATCTCAAGTAAAATCTAAATTAGACATAAAATATAATTATAATATATCTAATTTACTTTACTTAAAAACTTATTCTTCCAAATTATATTATTTTTTATTCATATTTATATATTAACTACTTAATTAAAAAAATTTAAAACTAATAAGAATTTTTTTTGATAATTTTAATAATTTATAACTATTTTTCCGAAAATTTTAATGAATTTTTTAACCTAACTCTACTCCCCACTTACGAAGTGGCATCGTCCCGATGTTCAATGAGTATTAAAAAATTAGGTTTTGAAAATACTATTAAAATTTTTATTATCGTTATTATTATGATTTCATTCTTAGCGATACTAATATATTATTAAATAACAAACAAACTTAAAAAAACATAAACATATATATTAAACAGATATTAAAAACCATTACAAAGAAAAAAACTTAACTAATTGAACTTAAAAACTACAAACTTAAACAAACTTAGTCATACTTCTTAAAATCGAAAACCATTCTAAATGGTTGATTTAACATCCCGTGTATCCACGGCAACAATCCAACTCTATTATCTCTTGAAGGAAAGACTTCATCATTCTCCAACTCACCAACTCCATTCATCCTAACACACAATCTTGAAATCATTGACGGTTAAGGCATAGGCTTCCCTCATCGCCTCGTTATGGCAAACTCTAGCACCGCCCTCTCCGAATTAAAATTCCCAATCCACATACTCACCAAATGTCAAGGCGCGTAACACAAAGCATTTCATTATCACAAAGGCTCCCAAATCCCAAGTAGGATACACCCTAGAATTAATGAAATGTTTCCATGCCCTTAAATGTGGAAGTAAGGCATTTGTGGACAAATCGTGATTCGAATCAAAGAGTGGAAAAGGCAATCGAATGCCTCATGAGTTTTATTTAGATGATTATAGGCATTATTCAATCCCCACTTTATTTCAAAGTGTGGCAAATACACAAAGTGGAATTTCAAAAGTTGATTGATAATAGATGAAGAGAAGGAACAAATGCCTACTACTCTCTTACCGTGATAATTTGAGTACTTTCAATCATGGACGCCGCCATTAAGGCAGTAATAAAATTTCTAACAATCGAGATATTTATTCGCCCTCTTGGCACACTTACAAACTTCTTCCAACCGAACCTCTAATGACGCTTTTACCCCATCGATCGAGTTTATCAAAATTCAAACTTTTCTCCAACAGATTGAGAATTAGCAAAACGAGGGTGTAAAAGTATATTATCATTTGATGCTCGTGATTCCGGAGCCATAGCTTCCGTGTATTTGGCTCATATGACTTAACAGAGGGCGATGAATGGTTTGACATTTTAAAACCATATGAAAAGTAAAAAATACAAGAAGGTAAACAGATAGAAAGTGAAAGAAAGTGAAAAGAGATTACTTGATTAAATAGATAGTAAAAACATACGTGGTGCATTAGACGGACTCAAGAATGAGTCATCCTTTTCCCGGATCGGTCCGTGACTAGGCCGGCTCGGTCCGCCTCAATTTTCTTTTACCGAGTACAGAGGTAAATGTAAAGTTTGGTTTTTCTTCTTTACGCCCTTACAAGTGTAATAAATAATACGTATGTTAAAATTGATACTTATAAAACGATTAAAATGTTGGAAAACGATTTACTAATGATACAAAGTTCAGAAATAATTTTTTTATGGTAATTTAAAACGATTAAAATAACTAAGACGAAACTCTAAATAAAATGAAAACTACTATAAAATGAAACAATAAAATGAAACAAACCAAAATTTAAATGAAAATGTCAAAAATAAAAACGCAAGAAAAAATGTTTAATAAAATATAGTAATAAAATTCAATCTTCTTCATAATCTTCCTCAAGATCAACATGAAAGCTCGAACTCGAAACGATCGAGAAGTCAAGCGGCCGAAATGTCGCCGTGGTCCTCGATTGAACTATCAAGACCCATAGAACTCATACCAAGAGTGATATGTGCAAACTCAAAGAATCCTCCCAACTAGACATCGCGGGTCTCTCGAATACCGTCTTAAAATACACTTGTACCACTCGATTGGCTTCCAAAAGGATATGACATTGATGAAAGCTTGAGGGTGGTGGAATAGGTGCTACCCACTCGAAAGGTATACGGATCGGACCGACAAGGTGGATAGCAGATCATCAAAAGTAGGATTACGGCAATCGCCATTCCTCCTCAAACCTCTACGAATATCGCCACACCACCGCTTATTACTTTCAAAGATACAAAGCCATGTTGGCTTGACCACGTGCAACGCCCAAAACTAAAGATTGAAACATGTCATAAGTGATAGTGTTGAGAGAAAGGAGTTTGTTGAGGCCGACTAGAAAAAGATGGAAAAGAAGAAGATGTGGAAACCGGTGAGCCGGTTGAGTTTGACGCCTTCCGATCAAAGAGCTTATTCTACCATCCTGAAGCCTAGTCAAACTTGGTCCAATCGTAAGTGCATCCGCTGTGAGCTAACTTGTCATTAGGCAGAATTGTACTCCGACTCTACGACATAAATCAAAATAAAACAAGGGAAGTACATATGACTCCCTCGGTTTGGCGATGACAATGCTCTCAAAACTCTTTAAACATTACCTTCCCAACATCCACATTTACATCATTTACCATCGCCAAGCGATACAAACATCTTCTTTCCATAAGCCGTATGTTTACTCGAAGGATAGAGATTATGGCTAATAAACCTTTAATCGCCTCTAAACCTCTAAAACACTTCCCGTAGTTAAACCTATTTTCAACCCACACAAAAGTTGAATCAAAAGCATGCCGAGCTCTCAAGGCAACCGCTCAAATGTTGCAGGATCATCTAAATTCCAAACTACCTCAGAATCTTCATCATCCGAAAAACTTCAACTCCCAAAATCGCATTTATAATGGCAGGTTTAGATGGAACATTTCTAGCTCTTAGGGGTACAGCTTATGACTCAAGAAGCTCATCCTGTGACATAGTAGACAAAACCGAATAAAATTCAAATACTAAAGTCGATTTATTCCCCTTCTCTTCGGGTCGTTAATTCTAACCACCGACGCCTCGTAAAAATATCCTTAACTTCATCACCTAAGTCATCAAAATCTAATCCTCTTTCAACCAAAACATCACATTTACTATAAATCCTTTGATACGCATTCTTAGCTTCTTGTGATGTCGCTTTATTGAAGCTTACGGCTTCTTCTTCAGTGATAAAATTATCGTGCCTACTACCGGAGTTGATATAGAATGTTTGATTTCCGCTTCTGAGGCTTTTCTACTCGACTCACCCATTCTACGATATTGGTAAAGCCAATCAATAATACAACAAAAATAAAATGTCCCAACACACTCAAAAATCAAAACAATTGAAACTAATCTAAAAAATTATGAAAAATACGAAATTGATAACTAAATAAACTAAATAATACCTTATAATGAAGAAAACGCTGAAAATAGGCCGGAAAAGTTGTAAAGTCGCCGGAAGAAATGGAGCTTGTTTTTGATCCTTTTTGATTTTTTTCAACTTTTGTGGAAGAGAGGAGATGAAAGGAGGAAGAAATCAAGTTGTGGTGTAGCAGGAGATGGAATTTTATGGAAGAATTGAAAAAATTAAGTGGTGGGGTTTTTAAAAGCATGCGCGGCAAGAAAATTTAGGGAAGAAGAAGAAGAAGAAAAAGTGGTCCCCGCTTTTTATGTAATTAGACCCTCGGATCGGTCCGTTAGCAAGGACCGGATCGGTCCGTGCACAAATTTTTTTTTTTACTTTTTCGGATTTTTTTACTTTTTATGAATTTTGATTAAAACTTATACAAAACTCTAATAAAACTTAATTAAACTTGATTAAAATTTTAAAAATAATTTTATAACAATTTTTAAAATCTTTATAAAACTTAATAAAAGCTTATAAAAATTTAATAAATTTATATTAATTTATAAAATATCTAAATTAAAACTAAAAAAACTTTTATAAAACTTTTATAAAACTCCTTAATTTTATAAAGATCCATTTTTAAAATTTCGTGTTATAAGAAAATTTTATAAAGTTGTAATAAAACATAAGAAAAGACTCAAACTTAAGAGGTTCCTCGATTCTTCGATTTCTAAATCTTCCGTAGTTCCGATATAACGCTCAATCAACCTAACTCCTAAAAACGGCATTTGAATTATCTCTTGAATTCCATCGGTATTTTCGATAACCACCTAATCGCTCCTTCCTAACAATATTCAAACACTCATCCTGGATTTGGTTGTGTTTTTCCAACAACGCCCAACATGTTCACTTTTTCCACAGATTCTCAGATCTCATCGTAAACTTTGCCTCTTCTTTTCATTGCACTCCTTGATGTTCCATTACAAACTTCTTTCAATCTAATCTCTCTCAACAATTTCTTGTTTTGTTCAAAACTAAAGCTTCTATAGCAAACGCGACATCTTTATCAAGGCCTAATTTCAAAAGTAAATCAAAACTCCTAATCTATCTAAAAGGCATCCAGCTTATTTTACGCCTATCCGTAAAAGACAAAAAGAGTTTAAACATAAATAAAAACACGTAAAGTAGAGTAAGATAGATAGCACCTGGTATTCGGCCGATTTCGCTCGCTTTCGCTTTTTCGGTTTTTCTCGCTTTTCAATTTGTCGGGGATCAATCAAGAGCATTGCTTCTTCTTTAGTGTGATTCCTTCTCCTCCACAAATAACTTTACTCAGGCCATTGGCTATAAAAGTCGATTTCCATCGCTAGTTCAACAAATTTGCATTTGTAAACCCGTGTTACTTTAAATGGTCCTGTCTATCTAGATTTAAGCTTACCTCGAAACAACTTTAAACGTGAATTGTACAAGAGCACTCGATCACCTACATGGAACTCACGCTTAAAGATTCTCTTATCATGGAAAGATTTCGCATGCTCTTTGTAGATTCGAGCATTTTCGTAAGAATCGAGACAAAATTCTTCTAGTTCTCGTTAATTGAAGTAATCTATGGTCACCGACACTTTAGATCGAAATTCAGAATCTAATAGCCTGTAAGGCTCGGTGTTCTAACCAACCTGGAGATGACAAGACTTACCAAAGACCAAATTTTATAAGAGAACAACCAATTGGTGTTTTAAAAGTTGTTCTGTATGCCCATAATGCATCATCTAATTTAATCGCCAAGTTTTTACGATTTGAATCCACCGCTTTCCACGATTCTTTTGATTTCTCTATTTGACACCTCTACCTCGCCCACCGGGTTTATGGATGATAGTATGCTCCTAACTTACGTTACACCATATTTTTCAACTATCTTAGTAAATGGTCTATTGCAAAAGTGTGACCTCTATCACTAATGATAGCCCTCGGAATGCCATATCCGGTAAATATATTCTTTTAAGGAATCGTGATGACAACTTTGGTATCATTAGTGGGAAGAGCTTCACTTTCTACCCATTTCGAGACATAATCTACCATTACAAGAATAAATCTTTTCCATAAGATATAGTGGAAAGGTCCCATGAAATCTATACCCCAAACATCATATAACTCACATTCTAAAATAGGTTGCATAGGCATTTCATGTTTTTTAGATATATTTCCATTTTTGACAAGATTCACAAGATTTAACATACTTATAAGCATCTCTATATAGTGTAGGCCAATAAAACCACAATGTAAAACTTTAAAAGCGCTTTTCCAACCTCCATGATGACCTCCCGCCTCACGATCATGGCAAAATGACAAAACACTTAAAATTTCATTATCAGCACACATTTTCTCTGATTATCCCATCCTAACATTTACGGAAAAGGTCCGTTCCTCCCAAAGAATAAAATTTTAAGTCATAAAAGAACTTTTTTCACGCTAAGTCTAATGAGACGGAATATAATCACAAAGTTAAGTAATTAATGATATCTCCAAACCAAGGTGACATTTCCTTAGAAGTAATTATATTCTTTAATAACGTGCATGGTTGAAGGAGTATCTATTCTAAATAGTTGTTCATCAGAAATGAATCTTTAATTTCATTTCCTATTTCTTCATCATTTTCCATTCTACTTAGATGAACCGCTACTACATTCTCACTTCCTTTTTTATCTTTAATTTCAATATCGAATTCTTGAAGTTAGAGAATCCATCTAAGAAGACGAGGTTTAGCATCTTTCTTACTCAAGAAATACTTCAAGGTCGAATGGTCTCAGATAAATTATTACCTTAGAACCAACAATATACGATCGAAACTTATCTAAGGCAAAAATCACAAATTAACAGCTTCTTTTTCTCAGAGTTGCATAACTTAGTTGAGCAAAGGTTTAATGTGTGAGATGCATAGTAAATAGCTTTCGTAATTTTGTTATATCTCCTCACCTAAAACAAATTCTCCTACAAATAAATCACTTGCATCACACATAATCTCAAACGGCAAACTCCAGCTTTGGTGCTACTAAAATCAAAAGAGTTAATCTCACTTTAGTAGTCCTCAAAAGCTTCCATACATTTATCACAAAGTTAAAAGGTACTTTTTTTCAAGCAAATGACTTGTAGAGGCTTTGCTATTTTCAAAAATCTGCAATGAATCTTCTATAAAATCCTCGCATGTCCGAGAAATCCTCTTAGGGTTCTTAAATTAACTCGTGGAGGTAAATTTTCAATTACTTCGACTTTAGCTTTATCGACTTCAATACCTTCTTCGTGAGATTCTACGACCTAAAACAATTCCTTCCGATACCATTAGATGACATTTTTCCCGCTTTAGTACTAGATTGGTATCTTCACAGCAAGTAAACACTGCTCTAAGTGTAACAAACAAACATCAAATGAATCTCCGTAAACACTAAAGTCATCCATAAAATTTCTAAGAATTTCTCAACCATATCAAAGAAATATAGCCATCATACACCTTTGAAACGTAAATGGTGCATTACATAAACCAAACGGCATTCTTTTATAAGCAAAAGTTCCATAAGGACAAGTGAAAGTAGTTTTTTCTCTATCTCCTCGCCGCAATGAATATCTCAGAATATCCTCGAATAACCATCTAAGAAACAAGAATACTTATGTCCACTTAAACGCTCCAACATCCGAACTATGAATGGAAGTGGATGATGATCTTTCTTAGTATGATCATTTAGTTTTCTAAAATCAATGCACATTCGATAACCTCGTAATCTCTCTTGTCGGAATCCATTCATTCTCTTTCACCGTGAAACCTCCTTTCTTTGGTACCACTTGAGTTGACTTACCCATTCAATATCCGATATGGGACATATTATCCCCATTTCTAATAGCTTAATGACCTCTTTCTTAACAATTAATTGCAAATTTGGGTTGAGGCGGCGCTATGTTGAATACAAGGTTTAGCATCTTCCTCCGTAATTATCTTATGAACGCAAATCTCCGGCTAATACTCGAATATCGGCAATCGCCCATCCAAAAGCTTTCTTATGCTTTTTCAACATTCTACGAATTGATCTTCTTGTTGCTCGCTTAAGATGATGAAATAATAACTCGTAATAGATTATTAGTTTCAAGAAAAGCATACTTCAGATTTAAAGGTAACGGTTTCAATTCCGCATTCTTAGGTGGATCTTCCAAAGATGGTTTAAGAACTCGTCCTTCTAGTTCTAATTCCAAATACTTATGCCATGATGGTTTAAAAGTAAAACTTCCTTTATCTGTGAGAAAGGATTATCTCTTTCATTTCGTGTCTTTCTCATCTTCCTTATAGATAGACAAAGGTTAAGCATTCTTCTAATCTGCCTTTAAAAGTTGGTAAATCGAATATCATGTATGTAATGAATATCTTCTATAAAAGAACATGATTCTCGTGATCTGTATGGATGGTTCATAGCTTTGAAAATATTGAAAGCAACTTCATCTTCATTGACTCTCGCAATTAACTCTCCTTTCTCGACATCTATTAAAGTTCTTCCTCAGCTAGAAATGGTCGACCTAAGATAAGTGGCGCTGAATATCCTTCTTCCATTTCCATAACTACAAAGTCTACTGAAAATAGAACTTGTCTACTTTAACCAATACGCCCTCAATAATTCCTTTAGGGTATTTAATCGATCTATCCGCCATTTGCAGAGTCATTTCACTGTAAGCTTTCCTATGCCTAGCTTTCTATAATCCTCATAAGACATGAGATTTATACTAGCTCCAAGATCACATAAGACCTTCTTAAACATAAATCCTCCAATTTCACACGTAATGGTAAAACTTCCAGATCTTTCATTTTAGGTGGTAACTTATGTCGCAAAACAAAGGCAGACATTCTTCATTTAGGCATATATTCTCATATTCCTCTAATTTTTTCTTGTTTGACGTAATATCTTTCGTAAACTTTCCATAAGCAGCATACTAATTGAGCTTCGATAATGTGGATATTAACATGAATATGACTTAATAGTATCAAGGAAACGAGCATACTTATGATCGCTTTTAATCTTTTAATTTGATCTTTAGGTGGGTAAGGTAAAGATTCTAAATCTATAACCTTTGATCCCAAAGTCATTTTCTTTTCCTTTCTCCTTAAACTTTTGAGTATTACTTGATCGCCAAGCATCATGATCTTGAAATTTTTCTTTAAAACGCTCCTCGAATCAATCTCTACTTCGCATTCCTTCATTTCTTCTTGTTTTTCATCCTTGTTTTCATTATCTTCCATTCTAACATGTTCCTGAATAAAGTCCTTAAATCTTTATCCATGGGATCTTTCAAAATCCTAGGATTTTTACCCATTTTTCACCTTCATTCTCGTGTTCCAAACTTCTATTCCTTTTCAAGAAATTCTCTATAATTTCTTCTTCCTCATCGTTGAATTCAAGTTCATTTTTAGTTTCATCATTTTTCCATCTAAATCATTTTCTACTTCATTATTTCTCAAGTTTTCTACTCCATTACTACCACAGAGTTTTCTACTTTCGTGAATTACAACATTTACCTCTCTTGGGTTTCTTTCAAGATTGCTTGGTAATCCTCCAGGAGGTCTCACTGCTATTACGCTCACCTTCCCTACTCAAATGATCTTCCATATTCCTTAACGAGGCTTCTATCGCTCTCATTCCGGTATCATGTCCACTCATAGATGTTTTCATTGAACTCAAATCCTGTAGACTTTACCTATAGGTCATCATTGTTTCCATATTCTTAGCTTGAGTAGATACTACACCCATCATATTTTCCATTAGTTTTTCCCATTTTTCAACTCCTTCCTGGCAGTTGAGTTGAACTTTGAGTTACCGGTATACTTTGAGTGGTATGTTGAGGATAGATCTCGTAATGATTGTAAATTCGATTAGATGTATTTTCTGATAAACTTGATTATTATTCATATTTCTATAATCGAATCGATATGGCGGTTGTCCTTGCTTACTAGTGGTTTTCTAACCATCGAAAAGTAGGGTGATCTCTTCTAATAGCATTAAATGAGTTTGAATATGCATTGTTCAAATTCCTATGTTGTCAAGAAAACTCACCTCCTCTTTGAATATCCCGTTGGTTCTTCGATCCCTTATGGCATATTATCCCGATTTGAGTATTCAGCTGGTGTACTATTTTCCGAACTTTGGTTTTTGTTCGACAGAGGCCATCAAATTTCCTACTCAAATTTTCTAAATGTGCTAGAACTTCCGTATTAGATGTACATTCTCCGGCAAAAGCTACTTTTCCGTGCTAGAACCGGTTTCCTACATTCTCGTATTTTTGGAAATCTTTTCTATAGCATCGTAAACTATTTGAGCTTCACTCATCATTAAAGAACCACCACATGCATGATCTACATCCGCGACGTGAATCTTTTCTTAATTTACTTACGTAAAAGTTGGATTTGCATATCTAAGGAATAACCATGGTCGGGACAGCTCTTAACAATTTTTAAATCTTTCCTGCATTCCTGCCGCTTTTTCGCATCCCCTCGCCTAAAATTAGCAACCTCGACTTTTAATTCCAAATTTCATCCTGAGTGAAATATTGTTTCGTAAATTCAGCTTGAATATCCTCCCAACTAGTAAGTGAATGATGTGGAAGAGACATAAACCAATCTCGGCTCGCCCTTTTAAAGAAAAAGGAAACATAGTCATCCTTGTTAGTTCCTTATGAGCACCTTGACTTTTGGTTGTATTGCATGTTTTTCAAAAGATAGAGATGATGATGTGGATCTTCATCATCCTCTCCTAGAATTGGGCTTCTGCGCCAATTAAACCAAAAAGATGAGATTTAATTTCAAATTATTTGTTCCTTCATTGGGTAAAAGTATGGGAATATTAGTCTGGTTTCTTCTTATGGTTTGATCACGTATAGGTCTCGGTTTGGTGGGTTATTACGAATATTCTCGGTTCCGATCTTGATTATTTCAAGTATTATGATTTTGATTATTATTAGGGTTAACAGGTTTTGTCCATGCCTGGAGCATGATCTAGCCTCTGCTCATTTGTTTCATCACTAGTTTCAACATTTCTCGTATTTTTATTAAGATGATTCCGCTGAGATTTTCCATGAGTCCTAAGTCGGTTTGACCACGCTTACTCTCTATTCGCAATCGCCTTCGTAGCGCTATGTCAGCTTATATGAGTAAGTGAGGCTTTACCGCTCGGTCATCAACTAACTAAAATAGAAAAATGCCTCGAGTTTTATAAAGAAGAAAATTGGTACTAAAAGAAAGTAGATACCAAATCTAAAATTAAAATAGAAATGAGATAAGAAAAAGTGTTGATTTATTCTCGAGAATTTTGAGCTAATACAAGTAGTAACCATAGACACAAAGAAAGAAATTAGCGACGTGGTCCCCGGCAACGGCGCCTTAAAGTCGACGGACGCTTTCTAGTGCTATACAATCCTTACCTGCAGCAGTACCGGTCAAATCATAAAAGCAGCGTGGTGAGTCGAGTGTCGAAACCTCGTGGAAAACGTGGTAATTTTTTAAGTGTGGTTAAACACCAAAGAGCTGTTATTAACTCGATCTAAACCGCAATTTTATCACACAGACATTACTATTCTACTAACATAAAGTAAATACGTAATTTAAAAGTTATTCTAATATAATATATATAGATATATAAATATATATAGATGTACATGGATTGTAAAATATATATATATATATATATATATATATATATATATATATATATATATACCAATATATAGTTTATAATAATAGACTAGATAGATAATTTTATAGAACTAGCCAAAGTTTATATAATTGATTTATACGATCTTTTCAAGAAACGGAATGTGCTCGATCTTTCCTTTATATTAGGTCCAATTGAGTAAATGAAATGGTGCACTCCTCGAGGTTAACAATTCCTCCTCACACGAAGCGCATGAAATTGTCATCGGCTTTCAATCTCCACAACCGCCCCATGCTAATCTCGCTTAGTCTCGAACACGTACCGAGTACAAATCTACCCCGGATAAAAGAGGTTATTCCGCTTGTCGACGGGGCCGATGTTATTCAAAAGGCTCCGTTGTCGCGGATCGATTTAACTTTCCGGTGTTAGTTTCAATTAAACCGCTGATTTTAACATTATTACGATCTTGAGCACAATTTTAATAAGATTCATCTTTCCCAAGACAACCGCCTCGCAGGAAATAGATTCCGCTGTCACGCTTTCAAGACGCCAATTTTACCTCCGGTTTCTATCTTTTATCTCATATCCTAACTTCTCCGGTCGGGCTTCATCGTTAGTTATATGTTGCATTCATCTTGGTTAATTATGTCAATCCGAATATTATCAAAACGCTGCAAAATAGAAAAAGATTCAATTAACTCAATTTTTGTAAAATTTTACTTATAACGCATTCCTTTACCAAAAGATCGAAATAAACGATTACATAACTTTGGCTAGTTATTAGATTTAGCCTAAAACATTATAATGACTAAAAGATAAAAATAAACATAACAAACATAAATACTTAAGAAATTTTACTCCGATTACAAATGCCGAATCAGAGGTCGATTCTTCCGGATATTACAAACGACTTCAACAACACCGGAACTTCCGATAATTTCCTCGAGCATTACAACAATACTACACGGTATTATTATTTTTGGCATAAGGCCTATTTACAACTACTACTAAAAAGAAAATAAGAAGGAGATATATATATATATATATATATATATATATATATATATATATATATATATATATATGTATATATATATATGTATATATATTGGTACACTGGCTCGCACTGATGCTCCTTATATAGTAATCTCGATAGAGGCCGGACTGGCCGGGTTTGGGTCGGATCATGGCGGGTTTCATCATTACATTCATCCTTAATTATCCAAATTTTCCGGATATAATTATAATTTTGGTATAAAACTTGTAAAATTCATATCTCGAGTTCGATCTCCAAACAACATGATTCAAGAGGCATTGGAAAGCTCTCTCGGAAAATCTACAACTTTCTATGAAAACACTTCTTCAGAAAAAATGTTTTTTTGATGAGCCATTTGTTTGTCGTAAGATATTTCTCGATTACTACTAAATCAAATCGATTAGCCACTTGACCACTTCGATTGACCACGTGACCACTTAAGCAAT
>CM047808.1:49053200-49361442 GCA_026214975.1 Gentiana macrophylla | reverse complement strand
GCATCGTAATTTTGCAAGTCTTTACTTTAATTATGTGCTCTGCACAGGATTTTCTTGCGCTGCAAGTTTTACACTTGTGTTTTTGAGGTGGGTCGTCTGCCCGGAATGCCTTCGCACTGCGAGTTTTGGCATCTTTATATTTTTAACTATGTGCTCTGCACTGATTTTCTTGCGCTGCAAGTTTAACTCTTCGTGTTTTTTATGAGGGTCCTCTGCCCAGAATTATTTTGTGCCGTAGGTTTACTGATATATAAAGCACCCGGTCTTTAATTCTTGACAAGCACAACTTAGAATATTCACATGCACAATTACAAATTTAAAGCTAAAAAGAAGAAGAAAAAAGGATTATCTTAAGGAAAATATTTCCTTAAATGAATAGCATTCCAGCTTCGAGGAATTGTTTTTCCAGAAGCATTAGCTAGTTGATAAGATCCTTTTTCATGCACTTTGATAATTTTATAAGGACCTTCCCAATTTGGGTCTAGCTTTCCAGTGGGGCCTTGCTTACTGGCATCATTTCGCCTCAATACTAAATCGCCTTCTTTAAAATATGTCTTGGAGTTGTAGTATTGGGAAATCCTCTGCTTGTATTTGGCTATCTGTATCAGTGCAATGTCGCGTTTATGCTCCAACTCGTCCTTGACATGAAACATGTCTACCTCCTGTGTTTCCGGACAGTATAATTCTGCCTTGGGAGACTTGTGTCCAATCTCTGCCGGTATTACTACCTCACATCCATATGCTAAGGAGTATGGAGTTTCCTGTGTAGCAGCATTTGGTGTAGTCCTGTATGCCCATAAGATATTTGGGAGATGGTCTACCCAATGAGACCCTCTTGTTCCAATCTTTTCTTGATCCCTCGCTTTATCTCGCCTATTTATCCTTTCGACTTGCCCATTGGCTTGGGGATAGGCCAGCGATGTAAAGTGTTGGGAGATTCTAGGTTGGTGCACCAAGTCTCGCACTCCTTGATCTTCAAATTGTGTGCCATTATCGAAATGAGAACTTTAGGGATCCCATACACGCATAGAATATTTTTCCATAGGAACTTCGTATTTGGTTGGTTGTGATGGTGGTTAAGGGTTCACTTTCCACCCACTTAGTGAAATAATCCACCGCCACTACTAAAAACTTGAAATTTCCGGTGCTCGGGTAATGGACCCACTAAGTCTACTCCCCATTGATCAAAAGGCCATGGGGATATGATTGGTATCATCTCCTGTGCGAGGATTATGTGATAAATTACTATGCACCTGGCATGTTCGGCAAGTTCTAACCTGATTCTCTGCGTCATCTTGCATTTCTGGCCAGTAATAACCGTAAAGCCTATATTTCCTGGCCAGAGCTTTTGCTCCCAAGTGATTTCCACAAATTCCGAGATGAATTTCCCTTAACACATAATCTCCCTCATCTGGAGTAACGCATCTCAACCAAGGTGCTGCATAAGGTTTTCTGTACAGAACATCGTTGAATAGAGCATACCTGGCTGAGAGCCTTATCAATCTTCTGGCATGTACTTTGCTTTCAGAAAGCCTTCCATCTCTTAGATATATTACAATCGGATCCATCCAAGTTTCTGCCTGTGTGATTGGTTGTACTTCAATCTCATCACAACTCTTCAGCTTTACCTGCTCAACTAATACCTTTTTGTTGGACAAGAAATTTGATCCTAGTTTCGATAGAGCATCTGCTCTGGTGATCTGAGCCCGAGTTATCTGCTCTACTTCCACCATTAAGAAGTTCTGCAATTTCCTTTGTGCCACTGCAAGGTATTTTTTCATGGGACCTTCATTTGCTTCATAT
Organism: Gentiana macrophylla; assembly: GCA_026214975.1. NCBI lineage: Eukaryota > Viridiplantae > Streptophyta > Magnoliopsida > Gentianales > Gentianaceae > Gentiana > Gentiana macrophylla. The sequence goes on along the minus strand of CM047808.1, from coordinate 49,359,639 downwards.
TCTCCCTTGATATGATTTGTCACAAGCTGTGAGTCCGTATAGACTTTCAGGTTTTGCACTCCTAACTTATGTGCTAGATTTAATCCAGTTATCAGAGCTTCATATTATGCCTCATTGTTGGTGGCTTGAAAGTCAAAATGAAGTGCGTATGGGAATTCTTCACCTTTTGGGCTAATGAGTAGGAGTCCTGCTCCTGCTCCTTCTTTGTTGGAAGCCCCATCCACATAAAGCTGCCACTGTTCAGCTTCGTTCTTCTCAGCCTTGTTCTGCTCAGCCTTCTGCTCTATAGCCAAGGCTTTTTCTTCTGCCAAGAAATCAGCTAATGCTTGGGCTTTGATTGTTGTTCTTGGCTTGTATTCAATATCAAATCCTGCCAATTCAACTACCCACTTTGCCAGCCTTCCAGACTTGTCTGGTTTTTCCAAAATTTGCTTCAAAGGATGGTTTGTTAACACAATCACTGGATGACTTTGGAAGTATGGTCTTAATTTCCTGGTGGCATGTACTAGGGCTAAGACCAATTTCTCCACCTCAGAATATCTAATCTCAGGCCCTTGTAAGGCTTTGCTTACAAAATATCACGCTTTTTGTATCATGCCATGTTGCTTTACCAACACAGCACTTACTGCTTCATTGCAAAAGGACAAGTAAAGGAAGAGTATCTCACCTTCCTGTGGAGGAGTTAGAGTTGGCAAGTGACTGATATGATCTTTTAATTCTTGAAAAGCCTATTTACATTCTTCATTCCACTCAAAAGGACTGGCCTTCCTAAGAATTTTAAAGAATGGCGATGATTTCTGCGCAGATTTCGACAAAAATCAGTTTAGTGCTGCTAACCTTCCTGTTAAACGCTGAACTTCTTTAATATTCTTCGGTTCAGGCATGGTCTTCAAAGCTTCCAGTTTATCAGGATTGGCCCTGATACCTTCTTTAGATATCATATAACCCAGAAATTTGCCTGATCTTACTCCAAAAGTGCACTTTTTTGGATTCAACTTCATTCCTGTTTGCCTTAAAACCTGACAAACCTCTGCTACATCTTTCAAATATTGGTCATGAGTCCTGCTCTTGATCAATAAGTCATCCACATATACTTCCATTGATTTGCCAATCTGTTGTTTAAAAATGGTGTTGACTGCCCTTTGGTAGGTAGCCCCTGCATTCTTTAATCTGAAAGGCATAGTAGTAGGAACCAAATTCAGTAATAAAAGAGGTTTTTACAGCATCTACAGGGTCCATCATAATCTGATGATATCCCTTATAAGCATCTAAAAAAGCAAAAATCTCATAACCAACCGTAGAATCTACTAGCCTGTCAATTCTAGGGGAAGTATAGCTATCTTTAGGACAAGCTTTGTTTAAATCTGTGAAGTCCACACACATTCTCCAACTACCATCTGGTTTTTTGACTAACACTGGGTTTGCTAGCCATTCTGGGTATATAACTTCTTTAATCATGTTGGCCTGCAACAATTTTTCCACTTCCTGCTGGACAGCCTGTATCCTTTCTCGGGCAAACGATCTCTTCTTTTGTTTTACTGGTTTCCTGGTTGGATCAATGTTGAGTTTATGGACGGCCAACTCTGTTGATATCCGAGCATGTCACTTGCTTTCCATGCAAACACATCATTGTAATCTTTCAAGATCTTGACCCAAAGATCGACTTCTGCTCGAAAGGTAACCACGATCCTATGCTAACTGTGGATTCAGGATCCGATTCATCCAGCATTATTGGTTCCACTGGATCGTTGGATTGCCAGCTCTTTTCTTCCTCTCGAACAAGATCTTCCATTGTCACCGTTGCACTTTCATTTTCCACCGATTGTGGTCGTATAGCGATTCTTGGCGGCATCTACATTCCGCTTAATGATGGCTTCTCCTTCAAAAGTTGGGAATTTCATCTTTGTTATGTCTTTGGTGATACCACTGCCCTTAGATCAATTAGTGCTGGTCTTCCAAGAATCACATTATATGCAGATGGAGCTTTTACCACCACATAATTTACCATCAGAGTCCTGCTCTGTTGTCTTTTGCCAAAAGTCGTCAGTAATTTTAACATACCCACATGATGTATAGGTGGTCCTGTAAATCCGAAAAGAGGAGTTGATACAAGAGTCAACTCCGAGTCTGCTAGCTTCATTGCTTGGAACGCACTATAATACAAAGATGCGTTACTGCTTGCGCCGGTGTCCACACAGATCCTTCGACTGATTTTTTCTGAATAATCGCTTATTACGGTCCTTCGTTGCTCACGGCGGTGGTAGGGCATCTTTAGGACCGTCTTGAACGGTTCCCATAACATTACGCTTTTTTCGCTTCCCGTCCTTTCCTGCGCTGCCCCTTTTATCTTCCTGAGCAGCCTTGCTACCTTCTCCTAGTCCACCCACAATTATGTTCACAGTGTTAATTGGAGCGTTTTCTCTATGCCCATCTCAAAATGCTGGAGATGGATCCTGTTTTTCTCTGGTTATACCTCGTGCATGGTTATTTCTGCTTTTTGAATTATCTCCTTCCTCCGGGATTATCTCCTGCGCTCGATCGATGCACTCATCGATCTTTCCTTCCATTCTTCTTTGCGTCGATATCTCCGATCGATCCCCCACTGCTTTGTTCGAGTCATGTCCCAATATCTTTGTGGTACTTGCACCACCTGTGTGGTCTCTTCTCCTTGGACCCTCAACCGGAGGAGAGTCTTGGCAATTCCTTTTTCTCCATAATCGCCAAGATTACATGGTCACGAGGTCTGCTTAGGGGGATAAGGTCTCTGTCCTGCAAAGCACCTTTCTTCCCTAATCTTTCAGAGATAGAAGCAGTTACCCTATCCCAAACAGATTTTCTTTTCTTGTCATTCCTATCCTCCGTCTTCCCTTTTTTAGCATCCCTATGGGATTCCTCCCTCTTGGCTCTGTTAGCCTCTTCTCCTTGACAATGTCTGTATGCTATTTCTAGACATTCTTCCATTGTGCTCGGATCTTTGCTGCTCAGCTTCGCATGTAACCGCCCTTCTCTAAGTCGTGCTATGAAGGATGCTACCAAGAACTTATCATCCAGATCTGCTATCTGGGATGATTCTCCATTGAATCTCTTGATAATCTGCTATCTGGGATGATTCTCCATTGAATCTTTTTTGCCTAACTGTCAGCAAATAAGTCTGGTTTCTCTGGAAAGGTTTTGCTGCGATGAATGCATGCATGAACTTTCTGGTCAGAGTGGGGAAATCCGGTATAGATCTGGGGTTCAACTTGTTGAACCAATCCCTTGCTTTTCCTGTTAGAAGAGTGGCAAATGCCCTGCATTTCATCTCTTCTGGAGCGTTATACAAATTCATATGCTGAATGTACTGATGCATATGATCATACGGATCTTTAGTTACATCATATGCCTGGATTTTTGGGATCTTAAACCCGGGAGGGTAGGGAAATGCATCAATGTCCTCGGTAAAGGGAGATACCAGCCTAAATTCATCTTGCTTAGGCTTAAGTATCGCGTCTAACTCTGCTCTGGCGTTATGACCACCTGGGTGAGTAACCACCACCTGTATGCTAGATTCTGCTTCCTGCTTTTCTTTCTTAGCCGCTTGAAGTGGAGTATGTGCTTCGGAAACATCATTATCTTGATTTCTCGCCTTCAAGACTGCTTCAAATATGGCTTTTATCTCTTCAGCCTTGAGATTTGCCAGGTTTTCTACCAACATCTGTTTTAACAGCATCTGGATTACTTGTCTGTCCTTCTTCCATAACCTTTTTTCCGGTCTCTTGGTCATTTCGACCTGGACTATTATCTCCGGTTTGATTTTTTTCTTTCTCTTGTGGATTTTGTTGCTTCTTCGAATTTCCTTGATTTCGTGCCATTTTTTCTATATTAATCACTCACTAACAAGAATTTAGCCCTACTTCTAGCGCCAAATGATATTACAAGAATATTACGATCGGGTAATTGGGTAATTCTAATTAGGAAAATCGTACAAGAACAAAGATATTTGGGTATAATTTGGACTGAACTCTCGATAGAGCTGCCTACGTATCCAATTTTAGTAATAAACTGGAATCAAGTCCCCCTCGTAGTTCAGGGTGTTCCTTATATAGCTGTAGATCGTGATTGTCTTCCTGGCGTGATGGGAAGTTATCACCGGTTATCTCTGTATGTTGTTGATCGTGGGGGTCCACCCATGTTTATAAGTAGCTGAACCGCTGTTGACTCGGTCTTCGCTGCACTCAGCCGAGCATTCTGTCTAGAAACACTTCTGCGCAGCCGAACGCTCTGTCTAGAGATATCCTCTGCGCAGCGCATGATGGAGCCCTACTCTTCGATTATTCAGTCAAGATACTTGTAGTCCTGTCCTGCCAATCCATTATCTTGACTGGCTAACTTTGGGCCTGGCCCAACCACGGGTAGGCCGGCCCACTGGGCCCACCTATCATCAATTACTTTAATTATTAAATTAGTAACAAATTAAATCTTTTTGACACCTACCACAATTATTTCGGAACGGAGTGAGTATGTTTTTGTTTGCAGTCTGGTGTCTTTTACGGGCCAAAGGTATTTTTGTTGCTGCAGCTTAGGAAAGTGAGTGAAGTAACAATAATCCTTACGTACTACTTCCGTTTTTAGTCCCTACATTCATATTTGAAATTCTTCATACATACGGATCAAAAATAATGTTTGGAATTTAATAATTGAAGACGAAATTTGGCCCTTTGATTTGATGTATACATTGTCACCGCTGCCGGAAACGAGGCCTTGACAGGAAATGATGTATATATACGGAAAATGACTTTTCAAATAAGGGAGTATATTTCATACGCTACACACTATTCTGACCCAACATGACTGAGAATGTGGTTGACCATTCTTTCTTAATTTGTGTCGATATTTACTGTGTCAAAAGCACATTTCATAGATCCTGACCCAAATATGGGTAGAAAATTCAATATTTTACTTAAATTTGAATCAGAATAAGTAAGTGCGAAAAAAAATATATAATTTGAAGAGTAAAATTGGGGGGAACGTGCTAAGACATTTGTTAATTGTGTGATATACACACTCACTAAAATGGATCATAATACTCACGCCAGTTTAACGTCATGTCAGAGTAACAAGAAACCGCAGAAGTAAAGAAACAGTTCAGACTCATGAAACAAGCCTCAGGGTTTAACACGTGTCAGTCCAAAAATACTATATATAGTATCTAAGAACGGTATGCACATCACTAGTGCAGAAATACATATCCAAGAAAGATCATTGTTACAAAGTAACTCATAAATAACAAAAGGATACGCAATATAAGTAAATTTACTTATAATTACTCACTAAAAAATAAAATAAATTCACAATGACAAACTATTATTGTCATTGCATCAAATGTTCAGATGTTTAGTACTTAAAGTGCATCTACACATGTCACTACATCTTCAACTTTATTTTACAACATTTTCTGTTACTGCATTTTCAATATTAATGTTACTGCATTGTCAACATCATTGTTACTGTATCTTATGTTACTACATATTCCCTTTCAGTGTTACTGCATTTTCAACTTCGTTTACTGCATCTTCGATTTCACTTTTAGTGTCTAAGATAAATCTATGAAGAGACGAGAAATCTATAAATAAATAAAAAAAAAGAATTGATTTTGAAAAACTATGGCCGAAAAGATCGAATGAGATATCAAAAATATGAATTATGGTAAAAGAATTACGATGATCCGAATTGTATATAAAATGATATAGCCGTTTAAAATATTATTAAATATGAGAGAGAATAACATTATTTTTTATTTTATCTTTGCATGTATGAAAAGGTAATTTGGAATGCTTTTATTATTTTTGTTCTTATAAACCAAATAAAATTATACTTGTCGTGATTGTCCATTTTTAATCTTAGCGGGTCCTTTTGACGGGATGGGATCGCACATCATCTATTTAAGTAATACAATTTGATTATCTAAGTAAAAGCTACGTAGTTTTATGTGTATCTTTTTTTTTTTTTTTTATTTTCATAAATATTCTTCCAAAATAAGATCTGCATAAAACTACGTAGCTTTTACTTGTATAATCAAAATTAGACACTTGAAATTAGCATGGTGATCTCAACCCCCTTTTGACCCACTGCTTCTAAAATTAATTAACTACATTTATCCTCCAAAGAAAACACTAATCACATAATTCAGATTTTTATATATATGTATATATATATATATATCCGGGCAAGTGTCTCTCCCACACATTCCACAGACAGTCACTTTCTTTCCTTGCCAAAGAGACCACAACTTCCTTCATATGGGTAGACCCGAACAACGATATCGCGGCGTCCGACAGCGCCACTGGGGATCTTGGGTTTCAGAAATTCGTCACCCCTTATTGTATATCTCTTTCTTTCTTTCTTCTAAACTTCAAATGCATGCTCATAGTCTTTCTTTCATCCCGTTTTCATACCGGGCCTTTTATTTGCACCGGTGCATCAAATTATATATGTATGACAGTTGAATCGACCTTATAAAAAGTATGTTCCATGTCAAAGACCTCATGTAAAGAGAATTCTGAAAAATTGTGAGAATCGACTTAAGAAAGTGGCTTCAGAACGACTTTCACAAGGTCGATTCTCAGAAACGTTCACTGTGAATGTATTGCATATGAAAATTGTAATCTAGAAGTAAAGTTTTCGAATGACAAATTATATGTATTTTTTTCATTTGTAGGAAAACAAGAATATGGCTAGGTACATTTGAGACAGCAGAAGATGCAGCAAGAGCGTATGATGAAGCAGCAAGACTAATGTGCGGGCCACGAGCTCGAACGAATTTCCCTCACAATCCCTGCATCGAACTTCATCCATCTTCAACAAAATATCTCTCTGCAACTCTGATAGCAAAATTACATAAATGCCATATGACATCCTTAAAGATGACCAAAAAAAATATTTACTATGCCAATGCTTCAGATGAAAAAGGTGAAGAATGTTCAAGGGGGGTTCGGAATTTCGAAGGGATAATACCCCAGAAAAATAGTGAAATGCAGATGGTTTTGCCTATAAATTCGAATCGAGAAGAATGTAAAAAACAAATGGACTGTGGGCAAGAATTTAGGACATTGGAAGATGATCATATTGAACAGATGATTCAAGAATTGCTTGATTATGATTCTGTTGAGTTCTCCTCTATTTTCCAGAATTAATTTAATTAGCCTGTTGCAATGTACATCATCTTGCTCTCTATCTATTGCATTGCAGCCTTTCTTTTTTCTTTTTTCTTATTTCTTTTCATAAATCTGTAATATCCAGTATATTCATGTTATCTTTATTTTGTATTTTAAATCTTTCACTATTATAAAGAAACATTAAAAAAAATAAAAAAATCTTTCACTATTATTATCATTACTATTATTTATTTATTACAACCACTGTTAATAATACGTAGTAGATTTCGTGGTTCTGGAACTAGGCCGGTTGCATGTCGGTGAAATACGTGTTTCTATGATTAGCATTCCCATTCACATTATAGAAATCTAGATATGTGATCTTACTTTTCATCACGCTGCAAGTATAACTTTTTAGGATATCATTTCTTGCCACTAGTTTACTTTTTCCCTCACACACACCAAAAAAAAAAAATTATAAAAAATTGCTTTGGTCACACAACTAATTGACAACATATCCAAATTAAAAGGCGTGACATCATATTTGGCAATTTTAAGATAATTATTTCATAATTATGATTGATTTCCCAAAAAAAAAAAAAAAAAAGATAATTATGGTGGATTAGTATTTGATTTTGTATAATTATTCGACATCATATTTGGCGATCTTATGTTAATCAATTGATATCAATAAAGAAGGAACTTTAATTTAGAGTATACACCACCCTTAGGCAGAGGGAATTTTTTTTTCTTTTCGAAATTTCCTAATATAGTGAACTATAAGCCGCAAAATCTGGCTTGTGCCCGTTAACGTCGGCTTTAGTCATGGGAATCAATCGTTCTGTTGTCCTGGTGTGAATATAGCAAGGTTGTAGGAACATTATCATATATATGCACTCGAGTTACTTTCTTTTACCATCGCTTTTCCTAATGTAATAAATTATGTTGTCTTATGCTAGCTGTGGAGGAGTTTGATATGTTTTCTTCGGCCATTGATTGATGAAAAATTCAATTCACATTGATGAAGTTCGGACTAAACATTGCCACGTGTCATTCATGGAATGACTAAGTAATAAATGAAGATAGAAAAATAATAGCAATAAAAAGCCAGGTGCCTTCTGCCGAACTTGATGGCAGACCTAAGCCTCAGGTGGCAAGTCTGACCCGTCTTTCTGAACAGACCACCACAGGTCGGCTTGGTCATGACAGAGGTCGGGTGATGATGCTAAATTACGCACCACTGATTTAACAGGTCCGACTATAATCTAAGGGTGAGTCAAGAAGGGATCGAACGGCTCGAACTGTGGTGAAAATAGTGTTTTTGTATTTTATGGCTGAGTCCAAGAATGTATCTTGGATTGCCTACGTATCCTGTGTATTGTCCAGGAATCAAGCCTTACGTAGTTCCTGGATTAGTGTATTTATAGGCATAAGTCCTCCTTCTGCCCTAAAACATAGGGCGGTGCTTTCTATTGACGTAAATAACCCTTATTGGGCCTTGCCCCTTGCCCAAGTAACCCCTTGGATAATGGGCTTGTGAAGCTGGGCTGGAGCACTGGTCTCGACTCGTATAGCACCGACATGGGTGTTCGAGATGGGACACTTGCAAGATCAACTGGCTGCTGTGGTCTTCATTGACACATCTCTTATTCGACTCGAGGTGTGTATGAGAGGCTTGGAGTCACCACACGCCAGCTGGACTAATAAGATAATTCCACGTGGAGGGGTGAAATCCCGTATCGTCATAAGCCCCCCAGATTGGAGAGAAGCCTATCTGGCATGCTGAGGTCGGATCTGAAAATTTGAATTATCTTTCGATGCGTGGCCTTCTTTAGGCAGGAATACAGTTGGCTTCTACTTCGATGTAGACTGTCGTAGGGTGACGTCACGCTGTATCAACATTAATGGGCGCAGGAAACGAAGCGTTTCTATTGGTTCACACGGGGATTCTACCATTGATTACCGCGTTTCAAACTCTATAACGGCCCCAAAATCCTGTCTTTTCAAATCACTTAGAAGATTTGCATCATATAAGGAGTCCAAGACACCGAAGTCTCTCATTTGCCATTCCAAATCTCTGCTATAACCGAAACTACAAGTAAGGCGTTTTCTCATTTAAACTCTTTCTTCCTTTCTTGTTTCGTTTATCTTTAGTCAATCCTATGTCTAGGAGTGAGAGCGATTCTCAAAATAAGGAAGAGCTTGTTGTGGTAGAAGAAGAATCGGCAGAGAGGACAATTTCCGAGCGACCGCTTGTTTCGGGTGAGAGAGTAGCCGGAGAAGAAGAAGAGGGGAGAGAAGAGGAATCGACTTCTCGACCTGTTGCTAATAAACGAAAAACCAGGATGAAAGGCCAAGGGCCCTACGGTTGTATATCCATATTAACCCAAGAAAAGGCAAAGGCCATCTGTGCAAAGTATGAAATTCCTTACTCCTCTGAGAATGTCAAAGTTTCTCACGGTCGATTTCAATATGCTTGTGACCTTCCTCCTGGGTTTTGTGCCATATACGAGGCACAACTGAAATAGGGATTAAGGTTTCCCTTCGACCCGGCCCTCATAGAAGTCCTCCGCCACTACGAGATCTGCATCACACAACTTGCTCCGAATGGAATTAGGAGCATTATGGGTTTTGTACTGGCGTGTCGAATAGCCAAGGTCGAATTCACAGTCCGTCTATTTCGGCAATACTATTCAATCCAAGCCCTGCAAGATGCGGGATGGTATACTTTTCAGAGGCGTCCCCTCGTCTCAGAATTTGTATGAAGAATGACCTCGTCTCAGGGCGAGTGGAAGCCCCACTTTTTCTTTATACGCCACGGGTTAGAAGATGTCGACATCCATACCTGGTTTAAGAGTCCTAGAAAATGGCATGATAAACTGGACTCTGATGCCCCTCCTGAATGCAGGATTATCGAAAGAGTTTGCCCCGATGTCGCAACTCGAAACCTACATTCTTTATATCCTTTCGCCGATATTGAGATGGCGGGTCCGGGCACCTATTTGGAACTCGATGAGGACGTTCGAATATTACGTAGGGTTTTTATTCACTCTGTCGAGCTGCTACACTTTTGCATTCTTTCATTTTTCTGTATTTACCTCTGTATTTATTGTGTATTGATGTCGATTTTCCTCTCTTTGCAGTGGATTTCTTTTCAAAGTTGGAGGCAGTGGGCAAAGTGCCTGACCCCAAGAGGGTAGATCCCAAGGAGATCCAGCGACTAGCTGGTATAGGATCGAAGAGGCCCGTGTCGGGCACAATTATTTCTAGAGGTCAAAAGACTCCGGCCCGAGCTTCTACTCCTGCGTCGACATCCGACATTCTAAGGAGCAACCTGATGAGGCCCAGGTGACTGAGCACCCTGAAGGGAGTCTCGACCCGAGAAAAAGCCAAAAAAACAACGGAGGTGAGACACGGAGCCGGAAAAGAAGCTCGCAACCTCCCTCCTCAAGGCTCGAGTGGCATCGAGACGATCCCCGGCACGAGTATTGCCGAGATGGAAACCATGGCTCCTGAGGAGTTAAGTGATTATTTCTCCAAGATCATCCGAGCTGTAAGTCTTTTTTCATTTCTTAATTCTTGGACCTTTTTGTCTATTCCTTGAATTCTCATCATTCCTTTTGCAGGCTCGGCTAACGGCCAAAGTGGCTATGAACCGGATCGAATCCCCCTCCGCTCTTCTCGAGGAACAGAGAGAGACTATAGACCGACTGAACGCGGAGATCGAAAAGCAGAAGTCGGCAGTGAAGAAGTTGGATAGTCGACGCCTCAGACTGGAATTTGATCTCACAGCCTCTCAGGACGAATTGTCCAATGTGCGCAAGGATTTATCCGATAGGGATGCCGATCTTGCTAAGGTAAAGTCGGAGCTCGGTGCAGTGAGAGCTGAACTGGCGGGATCCCTAAAAGCTCGAGACGACCTTCAGTTTGAGGTCGATAGCTACACGGCTCGTCTAGAGTCGGCCAAAAAGACTTCCTGGCGTCTGCAGAACTTGAAAATGACCTGACATTCCTGATGAGTCAGGCTATGAAGGGGGGATTCTCGAATGCTCTTGATCAGGTAAAGATGGTCGTCCCAGATTTTGAAGTATCCAGCATCGAGAAAGGCTCACTTATACGATCCTGAGGCCATCCCTTGTTATGGTCGATACTTCACAGAATTCAAGGCTGGCATCTCTCTGCATGATAAGTATGTGGTCCTTGCAATGGGTGGGGATGGAGAGGAACACATCGACTCGGAGGACCCAGTCGACCCAAACGCCTCCACCTCGAACCAGCCTACCGCTTGATGATTTTTCTCGTTATCGTTTTTTTGAACAACTTGATTCGATCTGTCTGTAATAACTTTTATTGACCTTTTATTGAACTTTTTGATTCGATCTGGCTGTAATTGGATATCAGTTTTTGAATTTTGAATTTCAATCTATGTTTTTTCATTGAACTTATTTTATGTTGTTGATTATTTGTCTAGGGTGTAGTCCCTTGAACTTAATTTCCTTGCGGCATCGTCTTATGGGGTATAGTCCATGGACTTAATTCCCCTAAGCCCCTCGAAGTGTGGTATGAGTACATGACTCATGGTACACTTGAATACGAGTCGACCTAGCATTGTACTGCCTCATGGGCTTGACTTGGCTACCCGGTCGGAGCTCGATTCGACTGTCTTGCCTCGTCAGGCTTTTGACCAGGTCGAATTGCAATCTCCCTGTTCGACTGTCGCACTTCGTGGTGCTTATGATCTGGTCGAATAAGGTATCCTTCGTGGGATCTTCCAACCGCCTCGCATCGTGGTTTATTGGCAGGTCGGGGGTGATATAAGCACTGTCATTGACTTAGCTATTTTCACTTTTTTATTCCAACTCCATCATGTCGAGGATTTGTTGTTGCGGTCGAGTTTTGCTCTTTTTGCTTCTTCTCCCCTTTTTTTATGATCTTGTAAGTAATGCACAATTAAAAAAAATTACATAGATAAAAAGCATGGAAATCAAATGTAATTTCGACTTGTTACAAATTTCTAGGCAAGCAAAAACTGCAAATGAAGTAAAGGATCAAAATATATCACACATAGTATTTTCTGAGATTGGTGGCATGCCAGGTTCGAGGCACTGTAATTCCATCCGATCTGCCAAGTTGATACGATCCCTTAGGATGGACTTTCAGAATCTTGTAAGGACCCTCCCAATTCGGCTCGAGTTTGCCTATTGGATCTTGCACCTTTCGCCTCGTTTTTCTCAAGACGAGGTCACCCACTTGGAAGTATTTATACTTCACTCTTGCATTGTAATCTCTGCGAGATCATCCTCTTGTAGTTAGCCATTCGATCGCGCGGTGATCTCTCTTCTCTCTTCGACATTATCTTTCTCGTTTCGGAGATCGGCGGCATTTGTCTCGACATTGTAGGCTAAGATCCGAGGTGATGCTAATCCGATCTCCACAGGTATTACTACTTCACATCTGTAAGTCATGGCGAAAGGAGTTTCCTATGTGGCCGCATTAGGTGCTGTTCGATATGCCCATAGAATACTAGGCAGTTGAGCTGCCCAATCACGACCCTCATCCTCCAGTCGCTTCTTCAAACCAAAATTTATCTGCCTATTCGTTTGTTCGACCTGCCCATTGGACTGAGGTCGGGCCACTAAGGTTGTTCTGTGCTCGATCTTGTACTCTTTAAGCCAATGTTGTACTCTGTCATCTAGAAACTGAGTTCCATTATCCGAGATCAGATACTTCGGAACCCCAAACCTGCATAAAATATTTTCCCATAGAAATTTTTTGATGGTCGAGGCCCTAATGTCGGTAAGAGCCTTGGCCTCGACCCACTTGGTGAAATAGTCAACTGCCACCACTACAAATTTGAAACTGCCTGGAGCTCGAGGTAAAGGCCCCACTATGTCGATACCCCATTCATCAAACGGCCATACCAACTCGATGGCATTCATTTCCTGCACTTGCTGGTGCGCTACCACGTCATGCACTTGGCAAGCTCTGCATCTCATCACCAGACGGTTGGCATCTTTTTTGCATCGAAGGCCAAAAATAACAATAACCAAGCCATCGAGTAAACGCATATTAGGCCGAGACAATCTGGGGGGCTCGACGCAGGTCGGCCAGAGCCTGCCATATCTGTTATTTACACACGTGGTGTATAATAAATGATAAATATAAAAAAAAAATCCTCAGTCATTAAGACTATGATCCTATTATTCAAAATACCGAGATTATCTCCTACATTACAGGGGATTGACATAAGGAAATCTTTGAAGGATACGTAATAGAGTCCACCATGGACACGGCATATGCATGCCTAGGGCAAAACGTCTTCTATATAAACAATCCCAAAAACTACAAAGAGACTTGATTCCTGATTCATACACAGGATACGTAGCCAACTTGGGATTCAATATCTCAGGCTCAGTAAAAATACTCAAACCACCCCCCATTTCATACTTTTTATAGAGTTTTAGTCTTGTCCAATTGTCACTAGTGTAATTTTGGCCAGGATTGTTCATTAGACGATATCCAGAATCGTCAATTGGTGCTAGAAAGAGGGTCTCTTACTGGCAATTGTTCAAGATCCTAACCATGCCTCCAATAACACGCAAACAAACAGCAGCAGAAAACGCCCGGGGTGGTCCAAACACCGACAGTGAGGAGACAACAGACACCGGTACCAATAATCAACAACAACAAAATGAATTTGAGTTAGATGAGTCCCAACAAGCGCTGGTGGAGCAATAGGTGGCCATGGACGCTGCCAACCGACAAGCCATCCTCCAAGCAGCCACCCAAGAGGAGGATCTATAAGAGGATTCACAGGAGGATACTCATCTTCCTACTCCTGACCCTAAACAAATCAAGCAGGATGATCAGTCATCTACTTCGAACCTAGGGAAAAGACCACTCGATCATTAAGTACTGGAAGCGGCTATAGCAGAGCTCAACGCTATAGTGGGAAAAAGATTTAACGAATTATCATTCATGTCACCGTTCATGGAGAAGGTTGAAAAATATCCCAGACCTGCAAAGTTTAAGGTCCCCAAACTGGAACCATATGATGGGTCTAAGGATCCGCATGATCACCTATTTTAATACCTAACGCATATGAACCTAAACTGAGCTCCAGACGAGATGAGGTGCAAGGCCTTCCTTGCATTACTCATAGACAGGGCCCGTGAGTGGTTCAAAAAAATCCCAGCCAGATCGATCTCCGATTTCTAGACACTGGTAAGACGTTCAAAAATGCCTTTATTACGGCTAAAACCCTCTATAGGAATGCTACCCACTTTCTCACCATCAAGCAGAAGAAGGAGGAGACTGTGCTGCAATACTTAAAGCGATTTAATGATGAGTCCCGATAGGTCCGAGACGTAGATGAGCACCTCTTGGTGACTTCCTTTGAAGCAGGAATACGAGAGGGAAGGCTATATGCTAAGCTGAACAGCAAACTCACTCGTTCTATAGAAGTATACGTGGACGTAGCCTACAAGCATTGTCAGGGAGATGAAGCGAATCGGTTAAAACGAGAATTAGAAAGAGGAGAGTCCAAAATGGACATGCCTGAAGAAAAGTCTGACAGGAATAGAAAGCCGGTCTGGGACCGAATGACGACACCCATCACAGATCAGCTAGGCAACAAAAGAGCGTTACAAGAAAGGGACTTCATCCCTCTGAACAGGTTCTCACTATTATGGAAAGGAAAGGTCTAGCCTGAACTCCACCTCCTATGAGGGGACCTCAAGAGAAAAGGGACCAGATCAAGTTTTGTGCTTATCACAGAGATGTTGGCCATGATTCAGAACGTTGCAAAGCCCTACAAAGGGATGTTGATGCAGCCATTATGGAAGGAATGTTGGACGAGGTCATAGACCGATCTCATAATGCAGAGCATAAGAGACTATAAACGAAGGAACTATAGTCAAGATAAGTGTAGAAAATACGAGCCGTATTGTAGAAGGGACCGATCTCCAGATCCAGATTGGCAATTTGACAATCGTACTGTTTACACGATAAACATCATCTTCGGTGGGCCAAGCAGCCCAGCTCAAATAGCGGACGAGGGCAGTAGCAGGTCTGCTGATCCTTCGATGTCCAATAAAAGGCAACGGTTTTCAAGAAAAGTAACCTATGGCCTGAAGGATTCCTTCCCCTTAGTCATAAATAATGAAGGATTAGGGATCGAAGCGGTGGTAAACAAAAACCTAGTGAAACAGATATGCGTGGATACTCAAAGCACAGTGAATGTGCTCTATTACTCTGTTTTCCAATCAATGAAGCTAAAGCATTCCGTGCTGACACCTGTCTCAGCTCCGTTGTTCGGCTTCGCCGGACCTCCAGTTTATCCATTAGGGATGATCAGGTTAGCTACCACATTTGAAAGAGAACCAAAGGGCAGGACCCTTATGGTAAATTATGATGTAGTCAAAGCTCCCTCCGCTTACAATATCATTATGGGGAGACCAGCCTTGATTGACCTTATGAGCTGTAATCTCCCCAACTCGTATCAGCATGAAGTCCCTACTGTCGATGGCTCAAAGGAAATTAAAGGTGACATGAAAGCAGCCAGGAGCTGCTACACGGCCATTGACATTTGAAAAATGATGGTGCAACAAGTTCTATGATCCTGCTTACTCCTTCACCTAATACTTGACAAACAACAATCCAAACTGACTCCTCATACACCGTTTTTCCATCTTCCTTGTACTTTTCTCCAACTCAACCTAACCTACTTCACCGGACCGATCAACAAGTAAAAAAAAATTCCCACCATCATTTGGCAGTCAGCCTCAGGATGCGGTAGGATGAAGAAAAAATTTGATGGTATGTTTGGCTACTTATATTTGACTCGATCTAATCTAAAGGTCAAGAAGTAGTTCTGAGTTTAAAGTCACCAGCTCGACTTGTCTTATAACTTCTTTCTAGTAAGACTTTCGGCCTCTTAACCCGCCAAACTTGCACTCTGGAGGCCTTCACAGAAGTACGTCTTCCGTCTCTCTCTACCTAAGCTCTTCATTGGTTTTTCTTGCCACGGAAGAAGCATTCTTTCTTTCTATCCATAAGCTCTCCTTCTCTAACCTCCCTTGTAGGATTTTGATCTCTTTGCCTTGCACGTTTGGCTTTCCTTGCCAGTGCACTAGGCTTACCTCACTTACTTCGAGATTTATCCTTGATGTTCATAGAATTCACTGTATCATTTGTTAAGTCCTTACTTGCACTACGCGGGGTGGGCGTATCTTTTTCTGAAAGATCAGAATTGACTGCCTCCCTTGGCACTTTGTAGTGAACCTTATCATCTTTTTTCTCAAAGTAAGATCTTGATAAACTCTTGCTTGCTCTCTCCTACCGTGGCTTCCTTCTTTTCCTTATCTTTAACACTTGCCCCTTCTACGTTTCCCGCTTCAGAAGTCAGGCTCATCATCCGGAAATCTCCCGGTCTATTGTTCAAGGGCTCCATGATTGAATAGGTTATAGCATCATTGTTTGCTCTTAGAGTTATACTGCCATTGTCCATGTCCATTAGTGCTCTGCTGGTTTCCAAGAACGGACGTCCAAGCAACACATTAGCACTCAGATCTTCTGGAATGTCCATAACCAAGAAGTCACTTGGAAACTCAAGATCTCATATCTTGACTATGCAGTCTCTCAGCCTACCGCAGATCATGTCTACCTGACGGTCAACAAACCACATGCTGGTAGTATGGTTCATGGTGACATGGAATTTCACCTGTTTGCAAAGAGAAAGAGGAAGGATGTTGCAGCAAGAACCAAAATCACATAACCCTAATCCTACAGATACATTATTCATCGATAGGGGCAACCTAAATGTACTTGGGTCACCTAACTTAGGTATTACATCAGAGTCGGGGTAATCCTCCGGCTCTAACGGAACATAATTAGTATCCTCCTTAGGGTCAGAATCAGAAGATGAAATATCAATAATAGGTACTGGGCACTTACCTCTTCTGAAGTCCTCATACTTATTTAGGTTCTTCTCTACTTTTTTTTCCAGATTCTCGCCTCATCTTCCAACTTGACTCAATTCTTATCCTTCTCATACTGTTGCCTCACCTCCGAATCAGGATACATCGAAATTGGTGCAATGTTTAAAACAAGACGTCGATTGAGGGCCATCGTGTTTGTCTGGATCAACTGCAGAAGGTATAACTAAAGTGAAATCAGAAGTTTTCTGCACTTTCAGTAGAAGAAAGCAAAAACGCGGTTAGCAAACTTCTGCTTCAATTGGGGTCAGACCCAATTTTTGCGGACCTACTAACTAAAAACATAAAGGGATAAACACAGAAACACAGAGAAATAATCAGAATCGGATTGTTCAGACTCTCGCAATTGCGGCAGGGTGTGTCGCAATTTTGAAGCTGATTTCCTCCTTTTTGAAAGTAAAACAATACAGGTAGCATGCAGAAAAAACTCTAGACTCGAAAATTGAAATAACAGACAGAAAACAAACAGTTCTTAATTTAGATTTTATGAATTTATTATCTACATTGGCCATTGTCCCCGGCAACGGCGTCAAAAACTTGATCCGCGTGTAAGTCACTCTGCTCACGAAATACTAGCAAGAAGTCTTGGGTCGATCGCGAGATAGTAAGGCGAATCGAGTCGATTCCACTTTGGCGATCGCAACACAGATAATAGACTCACTAATCTCATTAAGAATACATATAACGGTCCCTGGACCAACATAAAGACAAAAAAGTAATTGGTTTTTCCCTCCTCGCCGATCTCCTAACTTTGTGTGACTAATCATTATGTATACTTTTTCCCTTAATTCCCCGACTTAACCAGAACACATGTTTTAATTCGGTTTTAGCTACGGATGTAATCTCCTAATATTACGCTACTTTCATGGGACGGCCAATAGGTGCCTATGTGCAGTTAATCTCCTTCGTTGGTTGTATTAACCCACACGCAATATATACTAGAAAGTACCGGCTCAAGATCGAGAACCTCCCTAAGTAGCTGAGACCATTTTATAATTTTCCCAAACGAAAATTGCACCCACATACAAAAACAAAAACCAAAAATACAATCATAATGAAAAATATATACAATAAAATGAAGAAAACCAAAAATAAAAACCATAATGCCTAATACACACTGGGAATTCCCCCTGAAAGTAACGGCGTCGCAATGTTCTTTCGAATCTTGCGTTTTAACACAAATCTATAATGCGCCGACCCACGGGAATTGTCTCCTATTTTCTCAGAATCTCAACATCAATCCCATAACTATTGACATGTGCGACCATCTTTTTTTAATCTAAAAAAATGATAAATAGCCCCAAAAAAAAAATTTATGGGACAAAGCACATGTGGATCTGTGGTCTCCATTTAATCATCAATTTACTCCTCAGATAGATAGGTACTATAGTATTAACCGGTCCATGTTCACTGGCGGACCTACATCTGATAGAGAAGAATCGCTTCTTTTAATCAGAAAAAAATACACTAAAATTTATACGATCATATATTTGTTTGCCCCCCTCTCCCCTTAAATTATTTTTGCCTTGAAAAATTTTATTCACTTCTACAGAGATCTGCGTCAGCCCTGTCCATATTAATGTTATCCAAAAGTTGCTGCAGCTCTTGGTGGTGGGCGTCGAGGCGACGCAGGATCTCGGATAAGGAGGTGCAATAAAATTTTTAAAGACAAATAAAAAATTTAAAGAAAGGCAAACTATATGTATCGTATAAATTTTAGTGTATTTTTTTCGGACTAAAAGAGACAGTTGTCCCTTTTGACTGTATGTAGGTCCGCCACTGGTGGGCATGCAGGGGCCTTAATAGCCAACAGACTAAAAATAAAAAAAGTGAACGGGACTTAACATAGTAACATGTTGCTACAATCACCCTTTCCGGAGAAAAGACAAATATAAATATGAGAATTCCATGTGCCTATTTTAACAAAATATATAAATTGAAAGATTATATAAACTTGGGCGGATCATAGCATGGGACTAAGAGGGACTAAGCCCATCCGAAAAAAAAATATTACACTGTAAAATATATGTAGTCTAGTTAGTTCCATAAAATATTCTTAATCCAAATTTCACCCGATTTAATTTGGATAGTCAAATTATAAAGATGAAAATCCTGGCTCCGCCTATAAAGTTACTTCCTATGTCCTTCTGTCCTATACTGTAGATCATTTTCGTAATTTCACATCAAATAATGAAGTGAGTGAATGTCACAAACCGTAAGGATTAAAGTGTAAAATTTCCTTTGATAATAAATAATAATGCAATCGATGTATTTTTTATTTATTTTTATAAAAACAAGCCTTTCCTTGAGAATATAAAAGTAAGGCTTTCTACATTGTGTAAAACAACGAACTTTAAACTAAGGGTATGATTGTCTCTCCGTAAATAAGTGATTTTTGTGGGATTAGAAAATAACCGACAAAGACTTGTTTGACCGGAACTGTGACTATTTATACATAAGAAGTTAATTATTAGAAATATTATTGGGATCCGGTAATTAAAGTAAATTTTCAAAAGATAAAGATTTGATTGATGTTGGATTGATACAAATAATTAATGATTTTTTTGGGGTGTAAAAAGTGTGTTGAATTGTGATTTACTACCTCCTAGCCTAAAAATATAAAGTCATCACAGGAGTTTTACACACAGATTAAGGAATTGGTTGAATGTCATTAATTTGAAGGTTAATGTCTAAAATACCCTTGACTATCATTAATACAATAGTTGTTAAGTAATGAAAAGTTGTTGAATTCATAATAAATTAGGGTAAAGATAGAGAAGAAGCGATAAATGTTGCGTTGGTAATGTAGAATAAACTTATATTATGACAAGTAGAAAAGTATGGATGAAACATATTATGGATGGGAGGAGTAGTATATATCAAACATACAAAAAAAAAAAATAGAAAAGAGACGGAAGCTGCAGCATGAAGTCGGCCACATAATTTGGTAACAAGCATGAAGGTGATCAATTAGGGAAATTCCTCTTATTTGCATGTTGTGGATAACATGGGAAGAATAGATTTAGGGGTTGTATCAACACACCCCTAATTACTTTCTAAGACCATATTATTTCCCAGACCATAAAAATTACTTGTGAATCCGGTGATTTTTTATAAAGGAACGTCGGTCTGGCTGGTGTTCGTTGTTGAACACCACTGACGTTAGTGTTTAACAACGAATAACCAGAGTGACACCGTTCCTCCATCATAAAAGTGTCACAACTTAAACGTCGGTTCATTGACTTTCCATTGGTGTTCGTTGTTGAACACCAACGCGTCGATCCATCACAACAACGAACACCACGCAGACCGACGCGAAGCGTTTTTCACCTTAAAAAAAATCAAAAAAATGCATGTCAATAGTAAAAAAAGTGTGCCCATTGAACCCACCTAGAATTAAAAGAGAGAATAATTCGGGGCGTGATCGCGGCATGACAGAGAAAGAATAAAAAGAAGTAGAAAAAAAATAATGATGCAACACAATTTAAAACGCCTCAAAAACATCAATATAAATACATTCCCAAAGTTACTCTAAAGCTACACAATTGAAACATTCAAAAAATGTGTCTACAGCCTCTGATGCCACACTGGAAAACGCCTCTACATCCCCTGAAATCCAAGACAACGCCAACGGTTTAAACACAACCAAATAATTTTACACTAAATCAAGCTTTAAAAATAATATAATAAACAAAAAAAAAGGAAGTTATACCTGAATTTGATGCCTTGATAAAATAAGAAAGGAAATCCAAAACTTGATTGAAGAAATCGTATGCTTGCCCGCCTATGAAAGAAGACAACCAAAAGAGGAAGCATGTGTCAGTCAAGTTCTGAAGTAAAACAAAAACGACTGTCCCGTTTGTTCGTCACCAGGTCCATCTTGGATAGAATATTAACACGAGTAAGTTCGAGTTGAACCATAACGGAAAGTGATGCCATGCAGCCACTAATAAACTTGGTCACGTCTAATCTAAAACTAATAAAAGAATCATCCATCATATCTAGCCAGGATTTATTACAGAAAAAAATACACACACACACACACATATTGCCAACACTTCAAAACAACATACCTGGGAATCAAGAAGAAACACAACACAGACATTGAAATTTTTACGCTTCAAGTGCTCTGTGAAGTTTTCTAGTACAGGTACACGTGAGAAAAGCTCAATCTGGCCTGTATTTAAGAGGATAAAAGAATACAAATGAGAGAAGTGCACTAAGATGGGGTGCGCTGAGGATTCCAATCTTTGTCAAGAATTAATGAATGAATATTCCATCTGCACCTAACATAGCCCATCTGCAATGTACAAACTCTGCTTGTACATTCCACTTCAAGCTGTCTGGATCTGAACCTGTTGTAATAACATAGGAAATTTGAATTGATGTCTTATTTGAAGATTTTAAGAAAAATTATATCAAAATCCAGTCATTTGATGTAAGAATTCAGCTTACTAAGGCCTAGTGGATTGAACCCGGAGTCTCCAGGGAGGCTGTATTTGGCAAGATTTAGAGAAATCATTCAGAATATTTCTGGGAACCGATAAGTGACATGGATCTTATTCTTTCAGTTTTTATTCCCAAAGGTAGAAATTGAATAGAGTGTGGAAATTACAGACCCCCCTTCCATCAAGCCATGGAGGTGGTGCTGCCTGGGAACCATAAGTGTCTGTCATGGTTGGTTGCGGCTCCAACGGTAATGGACCTAGCTGCAGATGGTGCTATGTATTTGGTTACTCTGAGTTTTCTTCCTCCAAAGAAGGAAGCTTTAGTTGCTCCAATAATGTTGGAACCATTTTGCTGACAAAACATTTTCATCAAATCAGTTATTACAACAATATAAATCCATCAATTTCTAAATATCTACTATGGATGTTCAAAAAGATCCTTCCATGTAACTACCTATCAGTAAACGGATGATTCTATCGAACTGAGTCTTCATTGCATCGTCATGTTTAGATGTGTTACAAGAAACAAACATAAACAAAGTAGGCTACCACATGTGTATCAAACATACTAGAAAAAACCTCATAAACATAAACAAAGTAGTCTGCCTTCTAGACAAGAAGAATCCAATCCACAGCTAGTCGATTTGCAGTTATATGTACGTTAGATTCTGTCACATAGGGTTCTGAAATGTGCTAATTTTATGTCACTGCATTGTGTAACAACATCGTATCACTACACAATTGTATACTATTGGTCAATGAGGGGTGAGAACAGAAAGATTAGCTAGAAAGCGTATCAAGTTGTGATTGGATTATTAGCTAATCTTGATAAACCACAAAATTGCAGCTAGAATAAAAAATGTGCATAAGAAGATAACCAAAACACATTTCAAGCTTAACCCCTACAATTGCAATTGGTAGGATGCAAGAGATCTATTGACCAACTTGCTGAACCAGTAGGCAAAACTGTAAATTTAAGTGTATCAATGAGAAAATAATTAGGTGTTCTCTCACATGGAGTCACCACCCAAAATACTGAATAGAGCTCAAGTATACTTGAAGGAGCCTGTTCTGATCATTGAAGTCTCTCAAGAAGAAACATGTACCTTCATTGGAGGATATTTGGATAATGGAGCATAACCATGAGCCAACTCCAGTTCTGTTATGCCAAAGGACCAATGTCAGCCTTGACAGATTAAAAACATGAAAGAACTAAGTGATGTGTAACAAAATTATATAAACAAAACATCATATGTGTATAACAACATTATTCAACCTATTGAATTCTCATGGATGATCAACATAACAATAGATGTTGCTGATGGACATTGATAGAGGTGCAAATAGAAGAGTTGTGTCTCGTTTGATAATCATGCGAGCTTGCCTTATGACACAGAAAAAGTTGAAGTTTTTTTAGAAAGAAAGGCAGTTAACAACCAAATAAGAGTAAGATACTAAATTGGATTGGACCAACCATCATATATGTGTGAATGCTGTAAAAACTAACCAAATACAGTGTCAAAGCTTATTTCCTCTTGCTTTATACTCCTTTCAAGAAGCTGATTGGAATAAGAAAAAACTGCAGCTTTATTCCCAATAGCTACATTATGTTCGATGAAATCAGCAAATAACCGGAGAACAAAAAGAGTACTTACAAGTATGCATTACTGTCACGGATTTTATGTAATGAAAACAAACAAGTAATAAAATTTATAAATCTGATATACCTCAAGTGCAAGGATCGTAGTAAAGAGGTTAATACCGGGTCGATCTTACGGGGAACTAACGATTGGTAATCCTAGTCTTTGTTTAACTAACTATGTCACGAAAACTAACCTAAACAACAAATAAAACTAAACGAGACTGAAAGTAAAAAATAACACAAATGTAAAACTGGACAGAAGAATGAATCTAAAGCCAGGGAAAATACGGGTTGCGAACAGTTTAAACTACGACTAAACCTAAGATGCAATAAGAAGATTTGATTAAACTAAACAATTCAAGTTTTAGGGGATTAAATTCAAATTATGACAAACAAACGAGCAATTGATCCACCTATCCTATCAACATTCAATTCCTAATCAGATTAATTCGTGACTTCTAACCAAGTTGTGATTCACCTTATCTAAAGTATGAACCCTAATTTCTTAGATAGTCCATCTATTAATCTCTATCTTTCGATCTAAGATTAACGCTTTTCCTAACCAAAGATGTGAACTTTAACGTTTCTAATCTAGAAATCTAACCTATTAACTCTCGTTATATAGATCAAATAACTATTCTTTGATTATGGAGATCTAGGGTTTACATGACTTTCATCAAAGTAAAACAATCAAGCATGCACATCTTTCGATATAATTGCAACAAACATTCAAACATGATAAAGAAACAACTTGTATTAAAAACTCACATATTAATCAAGATTCGAATCTGAATAGTTGACGGATAGGCTTCACAATGCTCGTTCAAGGGCTTTTAGCCTCTAAACATCCTCTTGAAAGCTTGGAATTGTTGAAGAAAAGAACATAAAACTAACTAATTTAATCTAAGATTTAAGTGCATAAAACTGAAGGAAAAGTATGTAAAAACGCAGCCTGAGCCGCCCCTAGGATTAGGGTTTTGAGTAATGTGTATATCGTATCCTTAATGTGGAAAAACGCAGTTGTATTTATAGATAATAAAGTCGGCTGTGCTGAGGCGGTGGACGGACGCCCGTCCACTCATACGGGCGCTTCGTCCGGTATTCAATATCAACTTCGAATCGGGCCGAGTCATGATCGACGCGCCCGTCCTTCACAAAATTGGGCGCCGTCGAAGAAAATCTTCACAACTCAATCAAATTCCCTCTCCTCGGGCGCTCGTTCACTTGACCAAACGCCCGTCCATTCGGGCGCTTGATTCAAGCTTCGGGCGCCACCCGAGATTGACTTAATCTTGATTTTTCCATACTTATCTCTTTTTCATCAATCCAAATCATCATTATCTCTTCTATCATCAATGTAATTCGACTCTTATCTCTTTTTGATCATCATTTGAGCATCAAACACGTACCTATAACACATTAAAATATCGCAAAACGTAATATCATCCAAATAATCATAAAATCAAAATTAAAACACCAAAATTAACCTATTTTGCGAATAACTCATGTAAAATATCATTTACTCAATAATTCCATTAAACACTCGTTTCTTATGCAAATTCATACAAATATGAGGGAAATTATCATAAAATATAGCGTTATAAAACGTATAAATTCACCCTTAACAATTACTATATAACTAAAAGAGCACATAGTGAACATAATTCAAGTAGTATGTAACAGAGTGTAGTACACCAATGTGTGCAGGTGTTACTAGTTTCTAATTATCTTTGACTAGGAATCAATGAATGCAACATACAACAAAAATAAATATCGACCACAAGTTACCATCAATTTATAGTAGTATGATCATCTAAGCAAAGCAGTTGAGGTTAAAATTTTGGCAAAGATGATATATTCAGTGATCACTTATATTGAATTATATCATAATACATGTACTAAAGTAAATTGATGAGTAAAGAAAGAGTTCCATATAAAAATGCAATAAAAAGTACATTACTAAAGCAGCGGATCTTATGATGTAAAACCAATAAACAAAAACAAAAACAAAAACAACTCAACTGTAACTCTCAGCATTTAGAAAAGAGGATAAATGCTCTAGTGTCCATCCAAATTTACCAGCTTGATAAACCAAAAAACAAAAACAAAACTTACGAAAATAAAAAAACAACAACTCTGAAAAGAGCCCAAAAAAAAAAAAAAAAAAAAAAAAAAAAAAAAAAAAGTCCTTCGCCATTATCGAATAATAAACTAAAACATAACTCACCACTACTACCGTAAGTGACGTAATCCATAGCCAGATTTAATACACTGATACCTGCATCATTTGAAGATGAAACTCTACATGTCTTTGATACCTTGTGACGATAGGTGGGCCCATTGGGCCGGGTCATCCATAATTGGGCCAGGCCCAAAGTTAGACAATCAAGGTAATGGATTGGCAAAGCAGGACCGAAAGGGCTGACCAGAATAATTAGAGGAGCAGGACTCCATCATACGCTGCGCAGAAGTATCTCTAGACAGAGCGATTGGCTGTGCAGAAGTATCACTAGACAGAACGCTCGGCTGGGTACAACAAAGACTGAGTCAACATCAGTTCAACCGCTTGTAGACGTGGATAGATCCCACGACCAGTGACGTACAGAGATAACCGGTGATAACTTCCCATCATGCAAAGAAGAGGATCACGATCTACAACTATAAAAGGAACACCTTGAACTACGAGGGGGACTTGATTCCAGTTTGTTATCTAAATTGGATACGTAGGCAGCTCTTTCAAAGAGTTCAGTCCATACTTATACATAAATCTCAGTGTTCTTTCGTTATTTTCCTAATTAGAATTATTTAATTACCCGATTGTAATATTCAAACTACATCACCTTGAATAAACATAAAAAGGAAATCCAAAAATTGATCGAAGAAATTGTAAATACGGCAAAATAGAAGGGCTAGGGTTTCAAAAGTAAAAATTAAAGGTCTATCGGAGAGTTACTCGGATTCACTTATAGCTGTTGCTTGTCGTATCGGAGAAAGTTGAATTCACTTCTCAAGGAAAGCAGCAACACCTTCGATTTGATGCAACCGAATGGATAAAAATGAATTATGCATATGTACGATGATGATACCCGACCCAAATTACGCCACGTGTCGTCGTTAGGGGTGCTTGTCAGAAGTGCTGCTTCATGAGAATTAGAACCTTAAGGACCGAACGTCCTAGAGACCGAACAGAGGGCAGGTCGTCTACCACTGGAGATCGGTTGGAGCTCCTCCTCTAGCCGCCGCAGGACGGTTAAGGTCTGGCGAAAAGGAACTGCCCGGTTCGGCCGTTTTGTTCTGAAAAATGAGCGGAGAACAAACGAGCAGACCCGTTGTTATCCCACGTGAGGGATAATACATGAAAAGAATCTTTAGTCATAAAGACTCCAATCTTGACATTAAATATGTCCATAATTATCTCTGGTTTTAGGGATTAAGTCGTATTTATCCTTAGGGATTAATTAATAATAATAATAATACTTGCTCAACAAGTACAAGGAAAAAGTAACGCCTATATAAGCAACCCTAAGGAACTACGGATGACTTGATTCCAATTTGACTATTGGATACGTAGGCAACTCCCAGAAATATTCTGAAAGCTCAGTCCGAACACACTAAACAGCTCACCCCTCTACGATAATTTAGGGTTTCTAGGGTTATCGGTCGTTGTCACATAGAAGGTTGACCCACATTGGTTACTGGACGATTTCCAGCATCGTCATACGATAATAGATCACATCAAAAAGAAAAGATCAATCCAATTGGACCTCTTTCTCCCCGTTGCCTGGCATTTCAACTAAGATTGAATTCATTATTCCAGAAAAGCAGCAACACAACCGATTGGAATCATCCAAACACCTCAGTAATTACAACGATTTGTGAGAAGAAATAGGGAGACAAGACTGCAAGATTTTGATGATAACTTTGAGAAATCAGGAGCGAAATCGGGGGCGATAATAAGGAGGGAATCGAGCAAGAGGAGAGATGTTGAATTTGGGGATCGAAAAGAAAATGACAATGTTCAAATGAGAAAAGCGAGATTGTCCCCTCAAAAAGAAAATTGGAGAAAGAAATAAAAAAGAAGTATTGAGTGCTTTTTATTTTTGTATTGTAATTTAATGCATATCTTTTTTTTTTTTTTTTTTTTTTTTTGTTTTAAAGGGATATTTATATTAAATGAAAACAACTATACAGATGTTCAATCGTAAAGCAAAAATTTACATCAATCTCAAACATTGCTACGAAGCTAAATATGCCAGGCTACATGTAGCTAATTTAATGCATATCTTTTTTTAAGGGTTTAATGCATATTTTAACAATAGAAATTTAATGCATTTCAAAACGACTTCACAGGCATGCGTGAAATAAAAAGTCATAGCTGTTGGTGCGTTTTTTATATTAGTGCCTCCATACATGCCTTTTAGATGCATTTTTTGAGAAATGCCTCCATAGACGTGTCTTTATAGGCATATTTTGTTGTAGTGTTCGTTGTTTCTGATCGAAGTGATTCAAAAAGAAAATCCCCCCCCCCCCCCAATCAATGTCTTCGCTGTTAATCGAAGGAGGAGAATGCGCGCTCCAGTTCACACCATTAATCGAAGGAGGTCTCTGCTGCTCAAAACTTATTGATTCGAGATCTGAAAGGAGGATGCTTAATCAGGACTTGATTAGGTCAACGATAAAACGTCCTTCCAGCTTCAATAATGTTGAAGGTAAGAGAGATGAACGGAAGTTCCGGTTGAAATGGATCCAGCCTCAACGGCTAGGGTTTCAATGATCCGATCAACATTGAACCGGCATGGTTCCGCACCATTGTTCGATTTTCTTACGTGAAAGAATTGTTGGATGGTTTGTTTCCCTATTTTCTCATACACTCTTTCCCTCAAAATACACCTATTTATTCTCTGCATTTTTTACACCTTTAAATTTGGATTGTTGACACAATGTATTGTCAGAACGGGTTGAATTCCTTCATTTTGATACATGTGTTTCTTTTTTCATTGGCAATAGGTTCTATGAAGCAACTCCTCTATTTCACTCTCACTTCATGGTCTGATTCATTATGTTTGTTTATGCAGCCATTCTGCTGATGATGAAGGTATGTAATTGGGAGAAATTCTTTATCCCCAGCAATTCAGACTGCTGTATATGCAAAAAAGTGTTTAAACTGTTTTATCCCCAGCAAAGCCTCTGTTTCCACTTATTTGAGTTTTTAATCCTTCATTTGGGTGTAGTGAACTATTAGTGATTTTGTTGAAGTACGTGCTACAACAATCTGAACTCAGCAGCCTTCTAAGAAGAGAAAACACACCCGCATCTTCACACAAGCAAATGGTCAAACTCTTAGCATAGGATAGTAGTTAAAAGTAGTTATTCAAGTTGTAACCACTCTCACTGATTTCATCTACAATCAACTGCACCTAAACACTATTTAAGTTAAGAATCAGATGCTGTAACTGTTGGAAGTTGGGGCTATTTTAGACCTTTTACTATTTCCTGTTATTATTATTATTATTGTGAGCCGTCTTATAAGGCTTGTTTATGTTTATTAAGGTAGGGTTTCTAGAAAGAATAAAAAGGCTGCGGGTTTTTTTTTACTTGGTGGATAAGTTTCCTAAGTTTTTGGAGAATTAGGGCTTCCTATGATTGTATTAATAAGTGGCTGCTGCCGTTAATGAAAATACGAATCACAGTTTTCTGTGTTTACTCTTTTACAACATGGTATCAGAGCTAGGTTCCATAAAACACTAGTGTGGAAATACTATGGTTAATATTACATTATTATTACACTCATAACATGTTACAATGTAACGTGTTACTTTTTATCAAGAGACATATTAATTGCATTGAATAAACAATTAATATGTCCTAATAGTCATAAAGTAACTATCCTTTGTCCTATTATGTAATAGCATAGACATAGCCGACTCTAGCATTTATTGTAGCCGGCTCTAGTTACTTTTACTTTACTAGCTAGGATCCTCTCTTGTAAGGATCCTCTCTTGTATCTATTTATACTCATTCTTTCAACATGAATAAATAAGTTGAAGTTTACTCTTGTGTTTATCACATTCTCAAACTCTCTTCATGGTATCGGAGCCTTAAAATCCTGAATCCGCTGCAAATTCTCAGTACCCTGCTGAATCAAGAATGTCTTCATTATCTGAAGCTTCCTCACCTCACTTGAGTCCCAAATACCTCGAAAGAACCTGGGTCACCGACTCTTCATCTTACACAAATCATAGACTTGATGGCAACAACTACTTGCTATGGTCAAGGTCTATGAAAATGTACATCTCTGGACAAGGTAAGATGGGATACATCGACTCTGGCTCTAAACTGCCCTCTTGAAGATGACCCAGGTTTTGAAGCATGGGATACTACTAATAATCAAGTCATGACCATTCTCACAAGATCAATGACAAAAGAGATTAGTGAGAACTTTATGATGATATGAAATCGCAAAGGAGATGCAGGATAATGCCAGGGATCTTTACTCCAAGAAAGACAATACATCAGAAGTGTATGAACTTGAAGCTCAGATTCAAAATTGCAGACAAGGAGATATGTCTGTAACTCAATACTTCAACCAACTGTCTAGGGCATGGCAACACCTAGACATGTTGGAAACTCACCCCTGGAATGATGTCAAGGATGCTGCCCTTTATAAGGACATTATTGAGAAAAAGAGAGTATTCAAGTTTCTTACTGGACTGAATCCTACTCTTGATGTTGTTAGGGGAAGAATCCTTGCAACAAAACCTCTCCCCAATCTCAAATCCATGTTTGCTGAAGTCAAACATGAGGAAAGCGAGGAGGAAAGTGATGTTCTTGAACTCCCCTGTGACAACCTGCCGAGAGTGCTACCTGTGACCCATCGGGAAGCTGCTTGAGGTTACTTGAGGCCGTCGGAAGCCTCTTGATAGAACTGGAAAGTTGTTACGTGAGCACTTTGCAAACGCACAAATCACACCAAGGACACTTGTTTGGAAGCTACATGGCATGCCTAAATCCTCAAACCTACCAGGAAAGTCGAGGAGGCATGTCCATGAAGAGGAGAATGACAACAAGTTGAATGCTCGGTTTGTTTGCATTCAAAGCTTTCCTCACTAAACAAAAGAAGGTAGTACCTCTCTTGACACGGCTACTCAGGCTAGTGCGGGTAAATTCTACTCTTCTATTAGTAATGAAACATGGATTGTTGATTAGGGGCCTCTCCCATATGGTCGTAATAAAAACCTCATAACTCACCTTATGCCATGTCAACAAATTCACAATGTTAAGGCTATTTGATGGATCTATCTCTCGTGCAAAAGGTTTTGGAAATGTTAAACTCACTAACAAGATATGTCTAAAGGATGTCCTATTTGTTCCAAAATTAGACTGCAATCTCATATCTCACAAGAGACTTGCAAAAGATTTAAATTGAATTTGTTGTTTTTAATAAGAATCGGTGCACTTTCCAGGACCCTTCTTCACAGGGAAGTGATTGGGAGGCTAAACCCTGCTTAGGATTGTATGTGGTCGACCCTGCTGAAGACAGAAGACTGAAGACTGAATCTGCCTCAGCAGCCTGCACTCAAACCTTAGATAATATCATGTTATGGCATTATAGACTAGGACATCCAAGTTTTGGTTATTTGAAGTCTGTAATTCCTGAATTATTTAAAGGATGTAATGTCAATGATCTTCAATGTGATATTTGTCAATTTGCCAAACTTACCAAATCTGTGTATGCCAAACTACCTTATTTGCCTTCCACACCTTTCACTTTAATTCATAGTGATGTATGGGGACCTTCAAGGGTAAAAAGTATAACAGGAAAAGGTGGTTTGTCACTTTCATTGATGATCATACCAGGAACACATGGCTGTTTTTAATGAAGGATAAATCTGAAGTTGGACCAGTTTTTCAGGAATTCTACAACATGATCTCTACTCAATTTGACACTAAGATCAAGATCTTAAAGACTGATAATGCTCTTGAATACTATGAGTCTAACCTCAGTAATTTCTTGATGAATAAGGGGATTGTCCATATCAGCAGTTGTGTGGAAACACCTCAACAAAATGGGGTTGCTGAGAGAAAGAACAGGCACCTACTGGAGATGGCTCGATCAATCATGTTCACTACCCATGTCCCAAAGTATATGTGGGGTGAAGCTATATTAACTGCCACATACTTAATCAACAGACTTCCCGGCGAGTGTTAGGCTTCAAAACTCCTATCCAAACCCTCACGACCACACACTCCCGCCTCATCTTATTTCCCAATTACCACCAAAAATCTTTGGTTGTCTTGTATTTGTTTATATCCATGCCCAACACGAAAGCAAACTTGATCCCAAAGCTCACAAGTGCATTTTCCTAGGATATGCAAAGGACGAGAAAGGTTACAAGTGTTACTCTCCTTCCGAAAGAGATTTTACAATTCTATGGATGTAAAATTCTTTGAAAGGACTCCTACTACTACAACAAGTCCACCGAGGCGATCAGCGATGGAAACTCGATTGAACTTGACCTAAACCCTTTCCTCAAAGAAACTCTTGAACCTCGGCACTTAATCGACTCTCGGCATCCTCATCGATCCTCGGCAACCTCTGAACGAGCCTCTTTGAACCGAGACTCACGACACTCGGCAACCAACTGAGTCACGTGATCGAACCTCAAGACTTAATCGACTCTCGGCGACTGACGGCGTTGATGACAGAGACCTATTGTTATCGAGGAAGGAAAGAGATCTTGCACTCACTGATCACTCTATTCATAATTATCTATCCTATGATCGCTTATCACTGTTTTGCCATGTTTACACAGACTTGGATTCTCACTCTATTCCTAAGAATATACAGAAGCTCTCCAACATGATAAGTGGAAGGCGGTATCAAAACCCGAAATGACTGCTCTCCTTGACAACCATACTTGGGATCTCACCACTCTCCCACATGGAAAGAAGACAGTCAGCTGCAAATGGCTGTTCACTATCAAGTACAATGCTGATGGTACTATTGACAAATACAAAGCTAGGCAAGTTGCAAGGGATTCACTCAAACATATGGCCTTGACTACAAGGAAACCTTTGCACTGTGGCAAAACTAAACACCGTCGAGTCTTGATCTCAATTCTTCATCAACTTGATGGCCTCTACACCAATTGGATATCAAGAATGCTTTCCTAAATGGTGACCTTACTGAGGAAGTCTATATGAATGTGCCTCCTGGTTTTTCCAACACTCACACTCAAGGGAAAGTTTGCAAATTGAGGAAATCTCTATATGGCCTAAGCGGTCCCCAGGAGCCTGGTTTGGCAAACTCACCACTTGTGGTTAAAGCTGCTTGGATACCATCAATGCAACTCGAGATCACACAATGTTTATCAAAACAACAAACCGTAAAAGGTCCATTCTTATTGTCATGTGGATGATATCATCCTTCTGGTGATGACCTGCTGAGATCCAACACTTGAAGACCTGCCGCGGCAAAAGTATTTCAAGTTAAAGATTTGGGCTACCTCAAGTACTTTCTTGGTATGGAAATAGCTAGGAAACGAGCCAGGTATATCTCTTTTCACGAGAGGAAGTATGTCTTTGGACTCTTTGAAGAAATCGGCATCTTTGGGATGCAAACTCGTTGTATCCCCAGTGAACCCCCGATAATACCTGCTTGCATGGTGACATTCTTTGTCGAAAGGATCAATATCAAAGACTTGTAGGAAACTCATTTATCTGTCCCATAAGACCTCGATATTGCATATGGCGTCGATCACAGTTAGCTTGATTCATGCATTGCCCTCTTGAGCAACATTGGGATCTTTGTGAACAGGATATCTTGAGGTACTGAAGTCCACTCCTGGCCAGGGCTTACATTTCACCAAGTCTCCCCGATAGATCAATCAAGGTCTACACCGATCTTGATTGGGCTGGATGTCACATTGACGTAAGATCTACCACAGGCTATTGCTCATATGTATGGGAAACCTAGTTACTTGGAGAAGCAAGAAATAGCCTCATGTGTCAAAGCGATCTTGAAGGCCGTGAACTCGGGCACTTGTACTTGGCATTTGTGAAGCTCTGTGGCTAAAAGGGTACTCACCGAACTTCAAAAACCTCTTGACAGAACCTATCACACTCTTTGTGACAATAATTCAGCCTTATGCATGGCAGAGGATCCAGTCCATCATGATAAAACCAAACATGTGGACATTGACAGACACTTCCTAAAGGAGAAGATTGATGCCAAGATTATTCAACTCCAGTATGTTCCCTCAGCAGATCAGAATGCTGATATTCTCACCAAGGCCATACCACCACTTATGTTCAAAGAGACCGAGTAGCAAACTTGGTTTGTATAAACATATACAACCCGATTTGAGGGGTGTGGAAATACTATAGTTAATATTACATTATTATTACACTCATAACATGTTACAATGTAACGTGTTACTTTTATCAAGAGACATATTAATTGCATTGAATAAACAATTAATATGTCCTAATAGTCATAAAGTAACTATCCTTTGTCCTATTATGTAATAGCATAGACATAGCCGACTCTAGCATTTATTGTAGCCGGCTCTAGTTACTTTTACTTTACTAGCTAGGATCCTCTCTTGTAAGGATCCTCTCTTGTATCTATTTATACTCATTCTTTCAACATGAATAAATAAGTTGAAGTTTACTCTTGTGTTTATCACATTCTCAAACTCTCTTCAACTAGTTATTTAAAAAAACCGTTTTCCGTGATAAACTACCGAGCAGCGTTCACCGGAGAGCATGACCAGCACCGGCACTTCTGCTAACACAGGATCCAGAGCAAATACTGGGGGAGAAGATGGAAACACAGCCAATTCCTCTTTTAACCTACTGGTATCACAGAATCTGAATGGCAAGAACTACTTGGAATGGTCCCAGACCGTCAAACTAGTAGTTCATGACAGAGGAAAGTTAGGGTTATTGACCGGAGCAAGCAAGGAACCAGCAGCAAATGACCCAAGACTTACAGCCTGGAAGTCTTAAAACTCTATGGTCAAGGCACGGCTGATAAATTCCATGGAGCCACCCATTGCAAGACCGCATATGTTTCTATCCACTGCTAAGGACATGTGGGATGTTGTAAAAGAGATGTACTCTGACTTGGTGAACTCTTCACAGATCTATGACCTAAGGACAAGACTTTGAAACCTAAAGCAGGAATCCAGGGACGTCACCACTTACTACAATGATATTGTAACCCTTTGGTAGGAATTGGACATTTGGTATGATGACACTTGGGACTGCCCTGGTGACAGTACAAAATTCCAAAAAATGGAGAAGAATGAAAGAGTTTATTCCTTTTTGGCAGGTCTTAATCAAGTGTTGGTTGAAGTAAGGGGAAGGGTCCTTGGGAGAACGCCTCTGCCCTCTCTCAGAGAAACCTTCTCAGAAGTCAGAAGAGAGGAATCAAGGAGAAAGGTGATGTACAAGTCTGGTCAAACAGATATAGAGAGTTCTGCATTAGCTGCCAGCAAGGGAACAGATGACAAAACGAGGGCTGAAAAACAGAAATTGAAGTGTGAACATTGCAAAAAGATTGGTCACACAAAGGATACTTGCTGGGAGATCCATGGGAGGCCGAATGGGAGGAATAAGGGCACTGTTTTTCAAAATCAGGAACAAGCAAGGGCCAACCAAGTTTCTTCAGATCTGGTGCACTCATCTCCATCCGGATCTATTCCACTCTCTCAGGAACAATTAGAGCAACTCAGTAAGATGTTGGCTACACAAATTTCCTTAAATCCTAAACCAAACTGTTCCTTGGCTGAATCAGGAATTTTTTCTCACTCTGCCTATGTAGGAGTCGGTCACCAAATACAGTGGATAGTTGACTCGGGAGCAATCGACCACATGGTAGCTCCTCGACCTTTTAAAACTACCTTTCCTGCGGGAAAATCAAAAGTTAGACTTGCAGAGATGGATCTCTCTCGGCTATTCTTTGGAAAGGATCCATCCAAATCTAATCCTCAATGATGTCCTTCATGTTCCAAACCTGAAATGCAATCTTTTATCTATATGTAAATTAACTTATGAACAGAGCTGTATTGCTGTGTTTTCTAAGATTGGGTGTGTGTTTCAGGAGGCAATCTTGGGGAAGATGATTGGAAGGTCTAAACTCATTGGGGGCATTATATACTGAATCAGGAGGCGCTCTCAGATAAGGGCTCTCTACTGAAGGGGTGCTATCTCACAGATTCCTTAGTTAATCAGAATAAGAGTAAAAATAAATTTATTGTAATGCATAGAAGGATAGGTCACCCCAGTTTTTCTTATATGCAAAAACTATTTCCTGAACTTTTTTTGAATAATAAAAGTACATATTTTCATTGTGATGTTTGTATTCTTGCAAAACAGAGTAGGAGTGTGTACCGTACTCACCCTTATGTCCCGTCAAACCCTTTCACCATGGTCCACAGTGATGTATGTGGGCCATCTAGGGTTACCACATTAAATGGGAAAAGGTGGTTCCTTACTCTAATTGATGACCACACAAGACTAACATGGGTTTACCTCATGAAAGATAAATCTGAAGTAGAAACTGTTTTCAAACAATTTTATGAAATGGTAAAAACACAGTTTCACACTCAAATCCAAATTTTAAGAAGTGACAATGGCACAGAGTATTTTAACCAATACTTAGGTGGGTATCTCATTGAGAAAGGATTTGTGCACCAAAGTTCTTGTGTAAAAACCCCACAACAAAATGGGGTAGCAGAACGCAAGAATAGACACCTTATTGAAGTGGCTAGATGTTTGTTACTCTCCTCAAAATGCCCTAAAACATTCTGGGGAGAGGCAGTACTGATAGCTACACATTTAATCAATAGGGTACCTTCCAAGGTTCTTGGGTATAAGACGCCCCTAAGTGTGTTTCAAACATGTTTTCAAAAAAACAGGTTGGTTAACAATCTGCCATTAAAAGTTTTTGGGTGCATTGCATATACACATATGTATAATCAAGGGAAATTGGATCCTAGATCAAAGAAGTGTTGTTTCATTGGGTATTCCCCAACCCAGAAAGGTTACAAGTATTTTGATTATGAAACAAAATGGTTCGTAGTCACTATGGATGTGACCTTCCTTGAAAACACCATGTACTTTGATCCTGGTCAATTTCAGAGAGAGTCCTATACTAGAAGTGAAGTGAAAATGAGAGGTTAACCTATGATTTTTTAAACCTATATCTTAGGGTTAATAGTGACTATGACTCTGATAATAAGGGAATCTGTGATGATGAAGGCCAAGGTGGGACATGCAACAATAACCAGGTTCATGTGCCTACAACTGGTAAAACTCTTCAGTTTCATGAGAAAACCTATGTGAGGAAGTATCCTAAGAAGGTAGCTAAGCCACCTCGTGAGCCTGGACCTGAACATGAGTCAACCCATGAGGTGGTTCCTGAACCAACCAACCAGATTAGGACTGATAACAGTACATAGTCTGAAACCTTTGCACCCGATTCACCTAATTCTGAGAGTTCAGAATCTGACTCTCAAGTTTTTGACAGCCCTAAACCCAAACAAACAAAAAAACCTCATAAAAGACCAAGAACGTTTACTCCTTGATGTCCCCATTGCCATCAGAAAACAACCGAGACAATGTACCCAACACCCCATCTCAAAATACCTATCATATGCCAAATTGTCACCCTCCTATAAAGCTTTCACATCAGCCCTGTCATCCACTACAATACCTAAAGACATATAAGAAGCTCTTAGGGTTCCTGAGTGGAGAGAATCAGTCTTGGAAGAGATGAAAGCATTGAAGAAGAATAGGACTTGGGAGGTGGTGGCCTTCCCAAAGGGGAGGAAAACAGTAGGGTGTAAATGGGTGTTTGTGGTTAAGTATAATTCTGATGGGAGTGTTTAGAGACATAAGGCTAGGTTGGTAGCTAGGGGTTTTTCACAAACCTATGGTCTAGATTATTCAGAGACTTTTTCCCCTGTAGCTAAGTTGAATACTATCAGGGTGTTACTGTCTATGGCTGTTAATCTGGATTGGCCCCTCACTCAATTGGATGTAAAAAATGCTTTCCTTAATGGGGAATTAAATAAATAAATTTACATGGATCCTCCACCGGGGTTCACAGATCGGTTTGGAGGGGGAGTGTGCAGGCTGAAGAGGTCATTGTATGGGCTAAAACAAAGCCCTAGGGCATGGTTTGAGAGGTTTATGAAGTTTGTGAAGAGTTTGGGCTTCACCCAGGGATGATCAGATCATACCCTGTTCACAAAGAGTTCTGGTGAAGGGAGAGTAACTGTCTTGATTGTGTATGTTGATGACATCATTTTGACTGGAAATGATGTGAAGGAAGCAACTCAGGTAAAGTAGCAACTGGCCTTAGAGTTTTAGATCAAAGATCTTGGCCCTTTGAGGCGTTTTCTTGGAATGGAGGTAGCTAGATCATCTGATGGACTGGTTTTGACACAAAGAAAGTACACCTTGGACATACTTAAAGAAGTAGGCCTAGAAGGGGTAGACCTGCAGGCACTCCAATGGAGTGCAACCTGAAGCTGGGAAGTGCAAAGGGTGAACTAGTAGATATGGTGATGTATCAGAAGTTGGTGGGAGCCTATGCTATGAGCTCTGTGAGCCAATTTATGCATTCCCCAAATGAAATACATTTGGAGGTAGTTAGGAGGATGCTTAGATACTTGAAATGCACACCAGGAAAGGGGCTGCACTTTAAGAAAACAGACAGGAAAGATGTGTCAGTCTTCACAAATGCTGACTGGGGTTTTTGTACAAAAGATAGGAGGTCCATAACTGGCTATTGTACCTATGTGTGGGAAACACAGTAACTTGGAGGAGCAAGAAGCATGATGTGGTGTCTAAGTAGTCTTGCTGGTTTAGTTTAGAGCCGTGGCACAAGGAATTTGTGAGGGATCTAGTTAAAGAAAGTGATGGAAGATATTGGGATGATGTAACTCTTCTGTCAAATCATTGTGACAACAAGGTTGCAATCAACATTTCAAATGAGCTGTGTGGAGCATGACAGATAAAGCATGTGGAGATTGATAGGCATTTTATAAAGGAAAAGTTGGAGAGTGGTCGATTCGCATTCCGTTCCTACCTCTCTGTCATATATACAGTGCGCAGATAGTCGACTAAAGCTACGGAGAATGTTAGGTGTAGTGCCCGAAAGACAATTTGTGTAATTGTTTTTAATAATGGATGATGAAATTTATCTCATTTTAGTTACTTGCTTTGTGCTTGTAAAGTAATACACTATCGCAAACCCTAAGTATATCTCAGTATGTAACCACTTAACTCGATTATATGGATTGCGTGAGGATTGAGTTAGTGGAGATATACTTAAACAGTTAGTCCGTGGTGAACTTAATCGAGTTTAGGGTCTCTTGATTAAAACACCAATAATGCGCCTGAACACCTTAGGGTGTGATAGTCTTATCCGACTTGCCGGTAGAGGGTACCTACGTGGGGCATTTATATATGATGGCATTCATATAGAATCGACCGATTTAATCTGAATTTCTCGATATAATTCCGTGTCGAGGAATCTTATTAAATCATTAGATGATCATAGATGGATCAACCTTAATCCTGAGGTGATCACAGGGTGTTGCTTGTCCCGGGGTAGTGTTTGATGTGTTAGTTACGGTTCACTTAAATATGTGTTCCAAACCACTTCTCATTGGCACTATCTCTCGGATGAGTGAGTAGTTACGATTTTCACAGACATGGAATCCATTCCTTTCTGCGGGAAGTAGAGAGACAGTCCCCTTGTTTGTTAGCCTTAAGAAAGTAATTGATCCCGGGAATTCATATTAGACTAATTGATCACTAGTTAGATATGTGAACTAATTGATCATCAGGGGGTTAATGGTAAATAAGGATAAGATATTCTGTGTCGGGTTTACGGAGATATCCCAATCGAAATGGACGATCTATGGAGGTTAATCCGTATGTAGTGATTATATCAATGGACGCTTATTCACTCACATGGGTTGAGTATAAGTATACATCTATAATCGGTAGAGTTCGATTTGGGTTTATGGTGGCGTAATCCCGGAATTAATAATTAATGTACTTATTCGGTTTGATGAATAATTAATTATTGGAGCTCACGGTTATAGGTCCATGGTCCCCGATGTGGCTTCGTAATTGGACTAATAATCTTGTTATTTGGGCCTCATTGATAATTAATTGGTGAGCTAATTAATTGATATGCATGAATATTATTTAGTTGAAATTTAAATAATATAATACATGAAAAAGACATTTTACGTGGGCACAGTGAGCTTAGTGTGGCGCCAATATGTCTTGGATTTTCCAAGAAATTAATTTTCTGGATAATGACATATTGTGTAATTAGTTATTTATTTGTTAAATAATTAATTGGATAAATAAAAGAAAATAATTTATTTATTATTTATCTCTTAAATATAAGAATAATTATATTTTCTTATTATAAGATTGTAATTATCTCTTATTTTTATTGGATAATAATAATTAGAATTATCTCTTTTATTTTGTAAAACCGATTGGGTATAGGTTTTCTCTCTTGGATTTTGCCTATAAAAAGAGAGTTCTCCCCGAGCCATAGGTGAAGAGAGGGCCACGAAATTTATAGAGAAAAAAGGCTAAGGAGTTCGATCCTTAGCTCCACCCGGTTGGAGAAAAACTTGGAGTTTTTCTTGGAAGCATATCAAGGAGGTTCTCATATCAAGAAGGGTGTCCACCAACCACCGTTTGGAGAACACATCGGAAGATCTTGGCTTCTCTTCCTACTATTGGTAACTTGATCTTAACTCCCTTGTAGTACTTTAAATCCTTTAATTATGTATTGTGATGTATAAGTCGTGATCCATCCGCTGCGCGTAGATCTAACTCGTTTAGATCTAAGAACCTGCATCCTTCAGGGAAGACTGATTTTGAAGGCATTGTGAGCAAGTTGGGCTTGATCAACATCTTCACTCCAACTTGTGGGGGAGTGTTGGAAGTTGGGGCTATTATAGAACTTTTACTATTTCCTGTTATTATTATTATTATTGTGAGCCGTCTTATAAAGCATGTTTATGTTTATTAAGGTAGGGTTTCTAGAAAGAATAAAAAGGCTGCGGGCTTTTTTTACTTGGTGGATAAGTTTCCTAGGTTTTAGGAGAATTAGGGCTTCCTATGATTGTATTAATATGTGGCTGCTGCCGTTAACGAAAATAAGAATCACAGTTTTCTGTGTTTACTCTTTTACAACAGTAACATTTACTTCAAGTTTGATCAATCTAATGCAAAGTTCCCAAATTGCTTTCTATTGTTCTTGTTTTCCCGCCTAAATCTATTTTGAATCAAGAATCATAAATTCATCATGGTATTAGAGCTATTTTCTGGTTCTTGATCTTATTCTTCGGTTTTTTGGTTCTGCAATTCCATTCTGCAGTTCTCTTTCAAGTTTTTTTTTTGTCTTTTTGTTTGCGGATTTGTTGTTCTTGATCAAATAGATGTCATGGATGTTAATCCGGCTCAAGTTCCTACATTTCCTGTAGATTTAGTACTTCATCCTAGTGAATGTTCTGCTTTCATCTTGGTACAACTTGTTCTTGATGAACATAACTATCAAAGCTAGAAAGTTTCCATATTAAATGCCTTGACCTCCAAGAACAAATTAGGTTTTTTTGATGGTTCAATAGTAGCTCATCCTTTAGGAGATAGGCATTTGCCATTATGGAGGCAGAATAATTGCATGATCAAGGATTGGCTTGCCAATTTGGTTTCAAAACACATTGCTCAGAGTTTCATGTATTGTCTTACAGCAAATGAGATTTGGGATGATCAAGAAGATAGATATGGGGGTGGAGACATTGATCGTTTATCAGATTTGATGGATGAAATTAAAAAAATATGAAGCAAGGTGATCTCTCTATATCTGGGTATTTTGCTAAACTCAAGATTTTATGGGATCAGTTGATAGTGTTGACTCCTTCCCCAACCTGCAACTATGGACAACAATGGTATAAGGATCATAATGATAGGCATCATGTGATCAAATTCCTAAAAGGATTAAATGACAGTTTTGCAACCATGAAATCACGGGTATTAATGATCTCTCCCTTCCCTTTTGTCAAGAATGTCTTTTCTATTGCCTTAAAACAGGAAAGACAACAAAATTGTGGGGGGGTAATGGTCCCAGTGCTAGTTACATTAATGTTCTTGGTGGTTCAAACTATGGAAACATGGACAAGAATGTGTTAATGGCAAGCGACCAGGACATAATCAACATGCAAATGCCAATTTTAGGAAGAATTCTAGTAATGGAAATAAGAAACCACAGTGTACACATTGTGGTATGGTGG
The DNA here is from genome assembly GCA_026214975.1 of Gentiana macrophylla. Classification (NCBI taxonomy): domain Eukaryota; kingdom Viridiplantae; phylum Streptophyta; class Magnoliopsida; order Gentianales; family Gentianaceae; genus Gentiana; species Gentiana macrophylla. Next base: position 49,318,083 of record CM047808.1, on the reverse strand, counting down.
TTATCTTTGGGTCTTTTGTATAAACTCTTGGAGGTTTTGGGTAATTGTTTTACTTGTCTAAGAGTATTTCTTACTTGGTGTTTATCTCTATTGCTTTTACTGTTGGCATGTCAATGAAACCTTACTTGACATTTAGAGTTTTCATAGCCATGTTTGGCTAAGATTTTGCTTAGCCAAGATGAGGCTTAAATAAGATTATTTTTGTCTTGTGGTGATGTGGATGACATGTTTTGTTTGATAGATTCTTGCTTGGTTAATTTTCCTTACTTATGCTTGTTGCTAGTTAGTGTTAGTTTAGCTATCTAACACCACACACACACTTAAAATAGACCGACCGGTGATTATTTGTTGGGAAATAGGGTAAGAATAAAAATAGTTAAACTTGAATCAGTGACGTGAGGCCAGACTGCTAATTGGGGTATATAGATTGTCTACACAACCATAGAGCATCATCATAATTATTCCGTTTGTTTGATAGTTATAATCGAACCTGTGACGCGCTGTCGGTCTGCTAAGTAGGCTTGTGGGTAAGGATAGTAGTAGAAGGGTACCGATTTTAAGGGCTTGACTACTAGATTAGAGGTTTGCACCATTAACACTTGCATGAACACTAAATTCGAAGGTAGGAAGGTTGATGTAATCCCAACACGCTACAAGAGAGACACATTCAAGTTTTGCATTATCTTGGCTAGCACTTCACCTTTATTGTTTGTTTTTCTAGTCATTAATATATTTGACCTAAACTTATTGTCTTTGTGGCTTGAACCAAGAATACAATATTTCTTAGTATTTGACCTCACATCTCTTGGGATACGACCTTTACTCAACATTACTAGACTACAATTGATCCGGTACCCTGCCGGGGATTTTTGAAACTAGAAAAGTCCGGTCATTGTGTTAGCCGAACTATATCATGCGCCTTTAAGCTAAGTAGTTAAGAATTCACGAAATAGGAAAGACAAGAACACAATTATATTAAAGAAGTCAGTTGATAATGTAAACTAACAAGTATGTGCAAGATAAATCAATATAGTTAGTAGGCATGTTTCTATGCATCGTTAATGTGCTTTAAAGCGGATTTCCTTATGTTTCAAGTATTGTCTTTGAACTGTTTATGAAAGTTGACAAAGTAGATTCATGTTGTGTCACTCAGTAGTTGACAACCATGAATCTCTTTTTGGTTCTTATTTCTCCTTACTAAGCTTATGCATGAGCTTATGCATTTTTTGGAATAAGAAGATATACAGGTTATGGTTGAGTCCGAAGAAGTGCTTGAAGAACAGACTTAGGATGGAGCTATTGGAGTTTATGTTTTAGTTTTCACTTTTAGTAGTTCTTTTGAATAATGCAATGTAGCCATTAGTTATTGTTGTTCTTTCTTTTCAGACAATATTATTATTTGGGATTCCAGCACTTATTCTAGATATCTTATGATTTACTTGACATCGGTTATTTCTGGTTGAGTTGTGGTGTTGTAATACCCCGAGGTAGTCTTTTGTTTGTTTGTTCTTCCACATTTTAGTTAATAACTCTGATATGACGGAAAACATATGTAGGGTTTAAGGTGTTTCTCTAAATATCTCGTGTCGAACATTTTATTTTCTGGATAAGGACTCGGTATCCGGGACGAGACGTTACTAAATATATATTTATTAAGTTTTTAAATCCGTGTGAAAAATTAAATAGTAAATTTTGTTAAGATAGAATTAAGAAAGGAGATGTGTCAAGTATTTAAGTTAACCGTAATCAGATATGTTAAATGTTAAAATTGGACCATGATCTGAAAAAACGTTCAGAAATGTCCTTATCATCTACTCCCCCGCCCTTTCGCAAGTATCAATTTTAAAAGAAAAAAAAATAGAAATAAAACATTGTTTATTACATTTTCCCAAATATATTACTATGAATCGTCTATTTGGTTTATTACTTATAATCTTTGGCGTTTAAATAAAATATTTTGTTCGAAAAAAGGAACTAGTAACTACTACTCCTCCTTTATTTTTAGTGCAAATTAGTTATAAGGCCGTCGTTAGAGAATTAATGATCATTTAGGACACTCCGAAATCTTATCTAGTTATAAGGACATTCTAATTTTAAGAAGGAAACTTATTTAGTTATAAGGACATTCTAATTTCAAGTGGATAAAGAAGAAAAAGGAAGGAAGGAAGGGAAAAAAAAAAAAAAAGCTAAATGCCGAAGGAAAAGAAAAAAAAAGCATTTGGAAGAAAAAAAAAAAAGCGCTGGTAACATTGATTTTTTTTTTTTTTTAAGATCTGATGGCATTGATGTCTCGAGCGATGACATTGATGACTTATGCGGTGACATTGATTTACGAAGCGGTGACATTGATGACTTATGCAGGTGACATTGATGTCCGATCGCAGTGACATTGATGAATGATCACGAGGACATTAAGCTAAACATTCAAGATCGTGTTAAAGAATTGAGGATTCCACAATGAATCCAATTATCGGAGGCACAAACAACGTGTGGCCATTACAAAGTCATAGTGAAGAGTCTTTGTAGTTTCACCAAACTTGTACTTCTATCCATATTAAAAGCTCCACATTTGGAGAAATGCAAAACAAGAGCGGTGATGATGCGATTGTTAGGTTTTATGCGGTGACATTGGCGACTTATGCGGTGACATTGATGTCGATCTGTGGACATTGACGATTTTTGCAGTGACGTTGATGTCTGAAGCAGTGACATTGATGACTTATGTAGTGACATTGATGTCTGAAGCAGTGACATTGATGACTGTATTTACAATTAGATAACTGATGCAATGATATTGATGTCACCGCATATACAACTTGATACACACATTTGATAACTTTGTAAAGTAACTTTATTTCTTTGTTATCTTTAAATATTTGATTGATGTTGGTTTATTTGATTAGTGTTGGTTTAAATTTTCGATAACTTTGTAAAATAACTGTATTTCTTTTGGTTTTTTTTGTTTAAATACATATTTTTACAACCAAAGGTATACATAAATTGTTACAATAACACGTCACTGCATAAATTTTTACAATAACACGTCACTGCATAATTCGATACAATAAGACATCACTGCATAGATCGCAACAATGAGATGTCACTGATCAAGGTTGCCAATGGATCGCGGCGGTCAATACATCATGGTAGCCAATGAATCGCGGCGGTGAATGCATCGGGGTGGTTAATGGATCCCGGAGGCCAATGCATCCGGGTAGGTGGTCAATGCATGACGGTGATCAATACGTCACGTCGATTTTTATGAAGAAAAAAAATTGATTTTATGAAATTTATTCGAAAAAATATCAAATTTGATTTTAGAATAAGGAAGACGAAAAAATATAAATTTTAGTGAAAAAATTATGATGATCCGAGTTTTAGATCAAAATATATGACATTTAGAATATGGTGAATTAAAAATATAAAAAAAAAAAAAATTAAAATTAAAATAAAAAAAATAAAATTAAAAAAAAAAAAAAAAACTGAGTGAACGTTGGGTTGAGGTTTTTTTTTTTTTTTTTTCCAGCGCTTCTTTTTTTTTATTTTTCCCTTGTTTTTTTTTTCCTTCTTCTTCTTTATCCACTTGAAATTAGAATGTCCTTATAACTAAATAAGATTTCGGAGTGTCATATTACCCCTAATAAGTTGAAAATCAGTCTTTTTAAATAATTGGCCCTTATTTTTATCTGTAGCATACACAAGATTCACACAGATTTCGAAAATAATTAATGTGTCTGAAAAAAAAGTAAAATAACAAATTTTGTCCTTCACTCATTGTGAATGGGAAATTGTCCAAAATTTGAGTTATTAAAATTAAGGGTAAAGGTGGAAAAAAAATGTGGCATTGATATTGTAAATTGACAAATAAAAAAAACAAATAGAATTGTGAAAAATGACAGTTAAAAGAAAGGAAGCCTAAAAGACGCTTCTCTCTGATACCAACTATAGCGTCACGTTCCCGGACACCGAGTCATTATCCGAAAAAGAAACGTTCGGCACGTATAAAATAAAAATAAATTCACTTTATACGTAAGACTCTACTACGTCGTATCAAAAATAAGCAAACAGAAGCAAAAGACTTGGGTATAAAAATACCAAACATCCAAGAATAGAATTACCGTCTAAAGATGGAAATGTAACTTTATTACATTCAAAGAAAATACGAAATCCCAAAAGAACGTACGATATTCTCAAACGGAAAGTAAAGGTACTACAAGTCTCGGAAGACCAAAAGTCTAAACCAACAGTACTAAAAACAGTCTAATAAATGAATAACATAATGATAAATGTAAAGTCTTCAATGAAGCGTCGTCAAACGTCATCATCGAACTCCTCCTCGTAACTATGATCCACCTGTTCGTCTTCTCACCCCCAAACACATAGAAAACATGTATTTGAGGTAAGTACAACGTACTTAATAAGAAAGAGAAGCTACGACAACAATTAAAATTTATAAAGAGAAGATATTTAGAAGTTTATTTGTTTATGTATGACCGACTCAATCTAGTGTTCATTTCATGTCCATCAACATGAATTGACTAAACGTTCTACTTAACTTATCTATGTTACAACCGCATTCAAGGGCACTACGCGTATCCACTTTTGTGACACTATTGGCAACATATGAGTGGATCACACCAATATCCACGAAGTCTAGAATAGGTAGACTCCGATAGTACGCACATCTCAGTGGAGTCACCCGAACTTGTGGTTTTTTTGACCTACGGGTTCTTCCACCTTCAGAGGTAGCACATACATCGTGATATAGACTGGTGCCTATCCAAGATAGACATGTTGTTTAATCTTTTACTAGTCAAGTACGTGTTTTATTAGAATGATTAACTAACCACCTAAGTGTTTTCAATTAATCTCCTCACAAATACTACTCTCTTCCTGAACCACTAGACATAGACAAGGCCTAGCAATTACACAGACATTGATGAATGCTAATTCATCAAAGCACAAGCCTATCATGCTCTTCTGACGGATCCGAACTTCAACTCCCTTTAAGAGTACATTCGGTGTTTTAACTGAACGAATCAGAAGCTCAATTCAGGCTTGTTTATGTTTATGAAATGTTCACGTATCCCAAATTAAGGGTTTAAAACAATAAAAACATGATTATGAAACCCGAAACCAAGCTGAAACGATAAAACAGTAAAAACAAGGTAAGACAGGACAAACGCCCGTTTGACATCCTATGGACGACCGTTTGACTTCGGACGCCCGTCCGCTAACCCCCAAACGCCCGTTCGTAAAAAATGGCTACATCCTGAATCAAAAGTCTATCCTCAAACGCCCGTCTGTTTTGTGCAAACGCCCGTTTGAGCTGCTATGATCGCAAACGCCTGTTTGCCTAGTGCGAACGCTCGTTTGCCCGGGTTTTTCCCAAAATGCTAAAATCTTTAAAACGCAATTTCTAACCCGTTTCTAACCTAATTAACATCGAATTAAACCCAGTAAAACACAGAAAAGTATATCTAATCAAACCATAGCATCTATGATCATTGATCAACGAAAAGACACATCTTCCTAGCATTAAAACATCTTAAACACGATCTAACACTTATAAACGATAATTGAAATCGTAGGAAGAGCCTCCTACCTATTTGCAGCCAGAAACCGATCTAAACAACCTCAGAAATCTGCAGCCCTTCCAACAAAGTTGAAATCCAAACGGTGTCCTCCTCACAACGGTTCCAATTCTCTACTCTGATCTAAAAACGATCAAGCAACACTTCAGATGTTGTGAAAACTCTTCTAACCCTTTTCTCTTCTCAAAACGCAGAGAAAGAAAAGCGTGGAGTCTGAATTTCTGATTTAATGTTTAGGTTATGGGATTAATCTGTGTCAATTTTCCTTAAATACCAATTTCTCATAAATCCCTTTTTCCTTATTTATCCCTAATTACCAAAAATCAGAAATTCCCTTTAAATCATATACATATTTTCGAATATATATATATATATATATATAAAATCAATTAAATACTTAACTCCCATAAAAGAAAAGAAATAATAATATTCGTTTTACCAAAAAATAACAACGTCCCGCTTTTTCCGAAAATCGAAATATTACAAGATTATTTGTGTTAAACACAATCGAGTCTAAAAACTACCCTCTTACTTAAAAATATAAGTCATTTTAAATGTTGACGATGACAAATTATGTCACCTCTTTAATCGGGGCCAAAATGAATCTAATGATGAACATCCAAACCCTAATGCCGTAAGAATGTGATGGTTGGTTTTATGATTTGCGGCTGAGTCTAAGAAATTACCTTAGATTGCCTACGTATCCTGTAATTGTCCAGGAATCAAGCCTTACGTAGTTCCTGGAACGTGGTATTTATAATGATAATGCACGCCCTAACCCTAATATTATGTCGGTCTGAGCTATTGTCATATTTACCCTTCATGTGCCTTGCCCAAGTTATCACACCGATAATGGGTCTTCGTAGCTGGTGCGGACTCTGTTCTCGATACCGACATAACCGACTTGCGGTGGTCAAGCCCGGGACCCCCCTTGTCTTACATTGCTCAGAGTCGATTGTCATGTCCCCGAGTCTGGACATCGACATGCAGACCTTGATTCTCATTCATATCGTGGAGACCAACTGGAAGACGACATGTGAAAGAGTGAAACCCTGTATCGTCAAATGTTATCACATAGATTATGAAAGTTATTGAATGCCATCAATTTTAAAGAGAAATGTCTAAAATATCATTTGACTATTATTAATAAAATGGTTATAAAGTATTGTGAGGTAATTATATTCTTTATAAATTAAGGGTAAGATAAAGAAAATGTATAATAAATGATTTGTTGGTAATATACAATGATTTATATTTGTGAAATAAGAAAAATTAAAATGACTTATATTTTCAAACCCATATAGTAAATACGTGCAAGACGATTATTGGTTTTGCTAATTGTACATGAACTCGAAACCGGTAGCAAAACCCTTCCTGTATTGAAAAATTATTAGAAAAACAAAAAAAAATAAAATAAAATAAAATAGCAAAACCTTCGACCACCGGCATGCGCATGACCTGGGCAACGGACTGAAGACAACATTCCCGCTCATCCATTTCTTATTTCTTTGGTCATAAAAATATGCCATTAATTTTGACAAATTAAGTAAAATAAAATTTAACGTCATTATTCCAACACATGTCATAAAAATAAACGAAACAAAAATTTTGGATTCGGGTATAAAAGTAGAGTTTCACCTTTTTTTCAAACTAACTAACTAATGTATATTGTAAAGGAATCAACTTCCCTCACAAAAACATTGCACAGGCTCACACTAACACCAATTAATTTAATTTTTCTTTTTTTGTAAAAGGAGAATTAATACTAATAGCTAGCTGGGCGTGAAAAAAGATTGTTAATGTTAGAAAAAATTTAGAGTGAATATATAATTACTTAAGAGAAAAGAAAGACAGGAGATATTGAAGTTGCAATGGCGGAGAACAAGGGAATTGGCTTGGAAGCCATTAAAAATGAGACTATTGATCTTGTATGAGCCTTTTTCTCTATCCTTTTGTAGTAATTTTGGATTATTATGTTTTTACGGCCTTTTCCTATGCTTCATTAATTTCATCCGAGCTTTTTCTTGAATAAAAATCATTAATTTGTTTGGATTTAATATGATAATATGATGAAGCTGAAAAAGAAAAAAAAAAAAAACAGAAAAAAATAAATGTTGGTTTTGAAATGTGCAGGAGTCTATACCTGTTGAGGAAGTGTTTGAACAGTTGAAAAGCTCAAGGGAAGGATTGACTGGTGAGGAAGCACACCAAAGGCTTCAAATCTTTGGTCCTAACAAGCTTGAAGAGAAAAAGGCAAATATTATATTTTCTTTCTTTTAGATTTTGGCCATCTGATATAATTATAGTTTCTTTCATTCTTTGAATTTAATAATTCAATTGGGATTTCATGATTTTTTATCAAACAGGAAAGCAAGTTTCTCAAGTTCTTGGGTTTTATGTGGAATCCCTTGTCATGGGTCATGGAAGCTGCTGCTATCATAGCCATTGTTTTGGCAAACGGACAGGTAATCTTTGCACGTTTGATTTCGCTCTATAACTTTTGGTTCGGTTTGGACGCTCTATAACTTTTGGTTTCATGTACAAATGCAGGGGAAGCCACCAGATTGGCAGGATTTTGTTGGAATCATGGTATTGCTGATCATCAATTCGACAATAAGTTTCGTAGAAGAAAATAATGCAGGAAATGCTGCCGCTGCTCTTATGGCCGGGCTTGCCCCGAAAACAAAGGTGTGTATAGTCATTATACCTTATTGCCTTTCGATTAATAAACCGGAAAAAAATGCCACTGTTTTATGGTTGATTTTGTGAAGGTCTTGAGAGATGGAAGATGGACAGAACAAGATGCAGCAATCCTAGTCCCTGGTGATATAATAAGCATTAAGTTGGGAGATATTGTCCCAGCAGATGCTCGTCTACTCGAAGGGGATCCGCTTAAGATCGATCAGTCTTCCCTCACGGGTGAATCCTTACCAGTAACAAAGAATCCCGGAGACGAAGTATTTTCGGGTTCAACCTGCAAACAAGGAGAGATTGAGGCTGTTGTTATTGCAACTGGAATCAACACTTTCTTCGGGAAAGCCGCTCACCTCGTTGACAGCACCAACCAAGTTGGTCACTTCCAAAAGGTATGTAATTCTTCCTACACTATAACAATGTGTGTATAACTGTATATATATGTAATGGGCGTTGTTAATGGCACCACACCCGATTTACACGGACACCACACCTTGTGCTGCAAATTTCAACTTTACGGAAGTCGAAATCTGTTTTAAACCCTTCCAGAGTCGAATTTATACACAAAAATCGACTTTGGAGGGGTTGAAAACAGATTTTCGACCTACGTGAAGTCGAAATTTGCACGATGTGTGGTGCCCGAATATATTGACCGTGGTGCCATTAATAGTGTCGATATATGTAATTTGACACTTCAGGGTTTTGACATTGTCTCAATTGTGTCTAGGTGTTGACTGCCATTGGTAACTTCTGTATTTGCTCGATTGGAATCGGAATTATAATCGAAATACTAGTGATGTATCCGATTCAGAGGCGACGATATAGAGATGGAATCGACAATCTACTGGTTCTGTTAATCGGAGGCATTCCAATTGCTATGCCAACTGTTTTGTCAGTGACTATGGCGATCGGATCACACCGTCTTTCACAACAAGGTGCGATTACAAAACGAATGACTGCTATTGAAGAAATGGCTGGCATGGATGTCCTTTGCAGCGACAAAACCGAACTCTAACGTTAAATAAACTTAAAGTAGACAAGAACATAATCGAGGTGTTTGCTAAAGATGTGGACAAGGACACAGTTGTTCTCCTAGGAGCTAGGGCTTCCAGAGTCGAGAATCAAGATGCGATTGACGCATGTATTGTCGGTATGCTCGCAGATCCAAAAGAGGTATACCCGCGAAATCACAGACATTTTTTCAAATATAAGAATGTTCATAGCTAATTCTGATTTTTTTTTCTCTTTTTCAGGCTCGGGAAGGAATCACTGAGGTTCATTTCTTTCCATTTAACCCTGTGGAAAAACGCACAGCCATTACGTACATAGACTCGAATGGTAATTGGCATAGAGTTAGCAAAGGTGCACCTGAACAGGTAAAATATATATTTTTTCAATTTTTCAAGAATTACAGTAAGTATATATCATGCTTTTACAAATTTAATTATATATATATATATATTTATATATATATATACCATTTTTCATCCAGATCATTGATCTCTGTAACCTAAAGGATGATGTAAGGAAGAAAACTCATGCTATAATCGATAAATTTGCTGAACGTGGTCTTCGGTCTCTTGCTGTTGCACAACAGGTTATATCTATTTGAAATCAAAATCTATAATTATTTGAAAATAATTATTTCATGTGCTTACTGTTTTTTTTTTTTTTTTTTGTATATTATATATATATATAATAACTGCAGACTGTGCCTGAGAAAACAAAGGAAAGTCCTGGAGGGCCATGGATTTTTGTGGGACTTTTGCCTTTGTTTGATCCTCCAAGACACGACAGCGCGGAAACTATTAAACGCGCTTTAAATCTTGGAGTCAATGTCAAGATGATCACTGGTGATCAGCTAGCCATTGCCAAGGAAACTGGTCGAAGGCTCGGGATGGGTACGAATATGTACCCCTCTTCTTCGCTTCTCGGTCAACACAAAGATGAAGCCACTGCCGAACTTCCTGTTGAAGAATTGATCGAGAAAGCTGATGGATTCGCTGGTGTTTTCCCCGGTAATTCTTCATTTACTAGATTCAAACAAAACGGGCATTTAGAAAACTGTTTTTTTGCTCACTCGAATATCTATGGAATATACAGAACATAAGTACGAGATTGTACGAAAACTACAAGAAAGGAAACATATATGTGGAATGACAGGAGATGGTGTGAATGATGCACCAGCATTAAAGAAAGCAGACATCGGTATAGCAGTAGCCGACGCGACGGATGCTGCTCGTAGCGCATCGGACATTGTTTTGACTGAGCCAGGATTAAGTGTCATTGTGAGTGCTGTCCTAACAAGTAGAGCCATATTCCAAAGGATGAAGAACTATACAATCTATGCCGTTTCCATCACTATAAGAATCGTGCTTGGTTTTATGCTCATCGCGCTTATATGGAAGTTTGACTTCTCGCCTTTTATGGTTTTGATTATCGCCATTCTTAACGATGGAACCATTATGACTATATCAAAGGACAAGGTGAAACCGTCGCCTATTCCGGATTCGTGGAAACTCAAGGAAATATTCGCCACCGGAGTCGTTCTTGGCACTTATATGGCTGTCATGACCGTTATATTCTTTTGGGTAGCTCATGAGACAGACTTTTTCCCTGTAAGAAACTTAAGGTTATGTTTATGATTTAAGTTTAAAGTTAAAAGACATCAAATGATATTGTGATTTTCTTTAACAGAGAAAATTTGGGGTGAGACATATCAATGGCACATACCATGAGTTGAATTCAGCCCTCTACTTACAAGTGAGCATTATAAGTCAAGCACTCATCTTCGTAACTAGGTCGAGAAGCTTTTCGTTCGTGGAACGACCCGGTCTTTTGTTACTAACTGCATTTGTAGTAGCACAGCTAGTAAGTTGTACTCACCTCTTTTCTTTTCTTTTTTCTTTAGCTTCAATACATTTTCAAGCCAGTATATGTATAGCTGATTGATTTTTTATTTTTATCTAAAAAAAAAAAAAAAGATTGCCACTCTGCTTGCTGTGTATGCAAACTGGGACTTTGCGAGAATCCACGGCATAGGTTGGGGATGGGCTGCAGTGATATGGATTTACAGTATTGTCACCTACATTCCGCTCGACTTCTTGAAGTTCGCCACAAGATATGCGTTGAGCGGTAGAGCATGGGATAACATGCTTCAAAATAAGGTATATAGCTTTAGAAACTCGGGGCATTAATATAGGCCCTCGGGTTGAACACAAACACACTCTCGTCACGACTTATTGAAAAACGTGGCTCGTTCTTACTCACAACAGCATCAAGTGATTGATAATAATTCTCCTATATATGTATATCAGACTGCCTTCACAACGAAGAAGGATTACGGTCGAGGAGAAAGGGAAGCGCAATGGGCACTAGCACAACGCACGCTCCACGGTCTACAGCCGGCATCAGATAATTCCGAATTGTTCAATGACAAAAACAGTTACAGAGAGTTGTCTGAAATCGCGGAACAAGCCAAGAGACGTGCTGAAGTCGCAAGGTACGTACCTACCTCCTTCGAATTTTAACCGTAAGATATATATAATGCATCTTTCTGTTTATTTTGATTGCCTTGTAATTGTATAATGCAGGCTGAGAGAACTTCACACACTTAAGGGACATGTGGAGTCTGTGGTGAAGCTTAAAGGACTCGATATCGATACGATTCAGCAACATTACACGGTTTAGTTAGATAATGATCAAAGAAGAGGAAAATAATCTCTGGTAATAATAATTAAATAAGAAGCAGAAAGCTTTTTTGGGTTATTATTCCCTTGTTCTTTCATCTCAACCGTTGGATTTCGTTGAGATAATAATCTTAAGAGAGCTTGGAAATAAACCTGATGAAAACAGGGAGTAGCTTTAGGGTATTGTTGGTGTATAGGCCAAAGGCATCAAACGCTTGCAAAGCGGTCATGTACTTCAGTTTTACTTCAATGATGCTGCATTGCACATTTTGGATGGAGATGGTCAATTCTTTCTTTTTTTTTTTAATATACAATTTTAATTTTTTCCATACTCAAGGATGTCCAAATTGTTTCGCTAACTTGTTGTAACGACTCGTTTCGAAGACCGAGTATTTAAATGAAAACATACCGTTCGACACGTGCCTCTCTGAAACGCCCCGCTCCCGGATACCGAGCCCTTATCCGGAAGAGAAACGTTCGGCACGTATAGCATTAAATAAATCTAACATTATACGCAAGGCTCTACGTCGTCGTATCAAATAAAAGCAAACGGAAGCTAAAAAGACTCGGGTAAAAACATAAATGCTACTATGAATAGATACAACCATACTAAAGATGGATAGTTAAATTACAACGACGAAAAACCCAAAGACTTATACAATACGATGTTTTAAAAGTAGAAGTACAACAAGTCTAAGAAAAGAAATACAACTAGTCTAGTACAACCTTTACAAAGAAATAAACTAAGAGCTTTGTCAAGACTTCAAAGTCTTCAAAGGTCGTCATCTACACTTGATCAACCTGTTCGTCTTCTCACCCCACAATGCATACAAAAGAAAATGCAAAGGAGGTAAGTACAAAGTACTTAGTAAAAGTGAGAAGCTAATGAATAACCAAGTTATACAACGAAAGGTTATTCTTATGATTATTAAATTATCATTATGAGACCGACTCAATCTAAGGTTCAGTCCATGCCCATCGACATGTCATGACTAAACTTTTCTAGCTTAGCTTATCTTGGTTACATCATCACTCAAAGACACAATGCATGATGAAAATTCCACCACGAGATATACTTGCCAACTACGGTGATTAGCACCGGTAGTCCCGGGATCTCCCCGGTATGCATATACGTTCGATGGATTTCCTCCACTACCCTTCAGCCTTTTGAGGCAGTAGCGTTGTCCACCTTTTATGAACGTATCACATCGCCGATTTGAATCAGTGCCTAACCAAGAATAAGTGACGTTTTAGCTTTTACTACACTTATGTAATTATTATTGTGAATTAACTAGTCACCTAAGTGTTTTCAAGTAAGCTCCCTCACATCTCCTACTCTCATTTCAGACCACTAGACACGGACAAGGCCTAGCACATACACGACATTGATGAACTCTAGTTCATCAAAGCACAAGCCCTTTCATGCCCTTCCGACAGATCCGAACTTCAACTCTCTTTAAGAGTACATTCGGTGTTTTAACTGAACGAATCGGAAGTTCAATCGAAGCTTGTTTATGTTTAATTAATGTTATTGAATAAAAAAAATAGAAATTTAAAACTCAACACAAATATGCCAAAACATATCACAACTCATTAATTACAACTTAGCATGAATTCTATCACCAAACAACATCAAAACTCACCAAAACTCAACCTATCATTATAAAACTATAATTACTCATTAGGAAGAGCCTCTTACCTTAATTCCAGCAAAACCGAAAGTAAAACGTCAAGCAACTGCAACAACTGTTGATCCTCAACCCCCAAAACCTATTTAATTAACAAAAACCCTAAAATCCTTTTTTCTGGCAGAAAAGCGAAACTGAAAAAGAGCATAAAACTGCAAAATACCTAGATTACTGCTGCAAAACTAATTTTAGAATGATCTACACTCCAAGACGATCGTTTCGACTACTCATGGCTGAAAAACAGAGTTACGGATTGAAAGATACGAATTTTTCTAGAATCGAACTCTACGAATACCGAAAATTAGGGCTAAACTGAAACTTACGAAATTGAGAGATGTTATTTTCCAAAGTTGCGTCTCCTCGCGCTGATCACTTTTCTCTCCTGCGGCATCTTGAAAAGTTGAACGGATTGGTCACACGGTTGAGGTCTTCGTTCCAGGCATCCTGCGAAGCTCTGCGTCCTTTTTCTTCAGATTTGCGTCGTCCTCTTTTTTTTTTTTTCTTCTGAATGTGCGTGCGTGGTAATGAGGGAAATATTGGTATTATTTTCCTTAAATAGCCATCAATTGAATCCATTAATTAAATGACTAAATCCCTTTATTTCCTGTCATTAATTTCCAAAACATTTATTTAATCCCTTTTTAATCAAACTAATTGGTTAAATAATAATTAGATGGTAGTAAATACACCCAAATACTATTTTACCATTTCTGAAAAGTCGGGACGTTACATTCCTCCCCCCTTAAGAGGAGTTTCGTCCTCGAAACTCGAACGTAACTGGGAGGTACTTGAACTCTGGACTTGCAAAGTGTTTTGTCTTCTAACTCTTACAGTCTTCTTTTTCTTCCATCTTCCCAACTCTTTTGCTTGTCTTAAGCCAACTTGTGGTTGCGACGATCCACTTCAATCTTCACGTTTCCTTGCGTATCAACTCTGGTCTCGTATTTTGTCGTCACTCCACTTCATCCTAGAAAACTCGCGTTCTTCTATCTCTATCTTCATGAAAGATCGTCAGCAGTATTGTTTCAACTCTTGTACGTCTTGGTCGCTCCGAGAGGAACTGCAATTGCCATACTTTCTCTCTGACAGTTTGATCCAATCCTCGTGCCAATTAGGGTTAGCTTGGAAAATAAAAGAAGTTGAAAAGTGACAAGTTGAGTACCAGGGTGGTATGTCAACTAGGTAAGCCAAGGAATGGTACAATGCACTTGAAATAAGAAAGATTGCTTGGGTTACAAGCCAAACAAGATGATTCCGTGTTGGGGAAAAATTTAAAGTTGGTTCCAAAATGAAGAATGAGGCATTGTATCATAATACAAAAGATAGCCTCCAGAAGGAAAGACAAAAGAACACCTTGCAGATGAGATTCTTTTGAGAGAGTGGAATTCTGCAAGATACGGTGGTCTACAAAGACTTCACAGGCAACTTGAAAGGATGGTAATAAGCTTTCATATAAGCCTTGAGAAAGTGGAGACGTTAAAGGTAACATCACACAACAGAAATCAAGGTAAAGGTGCAAGGTCGAGCACCAGAAGGACTAAAAAGATAGAAATCAAAAGAGAGCAAGAATCTCAACATGAAGGAGCCATGGAGACAAAACGAGTACACCAAAAGATCTTAGAATAAAATAAACACTTGTCAAGAAGTGTCCAAGTTTGCAGTAGTCAAAGAGTGGTTATCTTAAGATTTAATAGAAATAGAAATTCCTTCAAGGAATTGTAAGGGAATATCAAAAAGTTTGAATAAGTAAGAGGTAAGCAAGATTTTTAAGTGAAGAGGAAACGACACTTAAGAATTGTTGGATAAGGTTTGATTTCCAAGAATTAATTCGAACTTTCAAAGGATGTTTAAACGATTATTGACGATTCAAATCAAATATTCAAGGTTGCACTACTCGAGAGGAATAGTACACTGCCAAGGAATAAATGCTCAAGGTTAAAAAAATAGACTTTCAACTGGTGTAACAAAATTGGAATAGAAACGCCAAACAGAGGATGAAAAATCAAAAGGCATATCTCGCGGTTCATGGCTCTAAATGGCCTGAAAGAGAGTTAAAACTGAATGGTACAAGGTACATTAATCTGGATTGAAATTCAATAGAAGTTTTGGAGTTCAAATGTTGGTTGGCTAGATTGGTTCGGAAGGCATCTTGAAAAGGTCTACCTTCTGCTTGAAACTAGTTTAGCATAAATTGCTAGAAGGTTAAAGATAAGTATTTGAAGATGGATGTCAAGGTAGGATTAAAGATCCAACTGGTAAGAAGATGAGATGCATACCTTGAAAGAACAAGTAGCATTAGATGGAAAGATTACAAAATCAACACTACCCTTAGGAGGGAAGCTGAAAATAAACACAAGTAAAAAGAATGTTCTGACATTAAAAGGTTCAGTCAAATTTGTACTTGAAAAGAAGAATGGGGGTGCAACAATGCAGAGTTAGAGGGAACTCATTCCTTGATTTGACAAGTAAGGAAGCATGGATTTGTTCAAAAGAAAGGCCTATGGAGTTATGTTTCTTAAGTAATTCATGACAACATGTGAAAAGGATTTGTTGAGCTTAAAGATCTCAAATGAGGGATTACATGAGAAATAAATCACCAGAAAATGTATAATTATAAAAGGGCACGAAAAGGGTCTGAACATCAAACATGGCATGCTGGAGAATAGCATCTTGGTTCTTGTTTACAACTGCAAAAGAACTATAATGTTATTTTTACAAGCATCCTACTAAAGGTTTAACTCATAAGGATATTAAACTTCGAGGAACTCCTAAACATGACAACCGTAACTTACTACCCTCTTAGCCCAAACCCTAAGTCAAAGAAGTGAAAATTCCTTTTTGGTTGATGTGCATGATATTTACTCCGGATCTGACAATATCAATTTGTACAGAACAAACGAAGAGGTATTTGAGCACGATCCAAAGAGAAAAGATTTAGATACTGGAATTTCCCAGATAATATAAAAATATTGGAATTTTTGAATGAGATAAAGTTGGTCAAAAACAATTATTTCTGACAATTACACAAGCTGTCAGAATTTCCAGATTAATAAACATTGAGTTGAATTGCAAATCGAGATCAGACGAAAAAGAATCTGAACTTAATTCCAAAATGAAAATTGTAGATAAAATTTTTGTCTGCAACATATCAAAAATTCAGATCAATTGACGGTGTTTAACCTGTTCAAAACAGAAGAGGAAGTGAAGGTGCTGCTGTAGATTTTCTGGACAGAGTGTCTGGCATAATCATGAATTTTCTGAACAATACATAATGATTATCGAGTCGATGTAAAAAGAGAAATTGTACATAAGACAGTAATCTACTTTTCTGAAAATTTGCAGAATTTTTGGAACACGGTAAGTTGTTTAACATGAAGGGAAAACATGGAAACAAAAGCATTCACTCATGTTGGGTAAAGCCAAACACGAGGATGATGAAAAGTATGTGCCAGAGTAAGAGACCTTTAACACTATTAGTTGAAACGACTGAGGAGTACTTTTAAAGGATAAAATTTACATATGGAGTTTGTGTGGAACCATCTCAAACAAAGCAAAAGTCAAAGAATTTTGGTAAACATAAACCAAGAGATAGCAAAAAGAGAAAACGGAGGATTTGTAGAGTCGAGTCTTTAAACAAAAATTTGTATGTACTAAAACATTTTGTAGGGGATGCATTAAGGGTAATCAGTAGGATCCAAAAGTGTGTTGCCCCAAAATAGCTAAACATGATATAGTTGGAAGGATATGCGATTGTCAGTTCAAATAGTTCGAAGGATGAGAAACTTATTTTTCTTAAATCAAGCATTGACACGATGAAAACATCTTTAAAAAATAAGTCACATCAAATGAATGTTCACACTTGGAAAACAAAACTGCGTAATAAGAGACTTTTACCGAGTTTCAGAAGTTTCAAATGGAGGATTTAACCAGAGCATGAGTTACAATTAGTATGGATAGGGAAACATTGAAATCGGGATAACCAAGTAGGAAACTAGATGATTATAAAAGAGGATCTTATTAATGAAGACATAAGATTGGAAATCACCACGAAATCGTTTCTTGCCATCGAGGAGCACTATAACAACAACACCTAGTCTCTACCTACCAAACTTCTTATCCTGGGTAACAACTAGCTTAAGAATCAGATAAATCAAAGTATTCTCATCTCCTATAACCTACTACACTATAACCTACAGGGTGAAAGAAAGACATCTATCCTTCCTTGACCAGAGGACTTAAATGGTTTTGAGAAATTCAGGTGCATACATAAGCCACGAAATAATTGATTTGCACAAAACAAACCGAACTGATTTTGAACATGAGGCAAAGAGAAAATCTGTGAGTATAAAAGTTATACATATGATGCTCAAACAAACACGAATTTTCACTTGGTTCAAAAACAAAAATTATAGTACAGGATGTTTTCTACAACATATCAAAAATCCAAGTCATTTGGAGGTGTTTAGCTTATTCAAAACAGAATGATAAGTACGAGTACCGCTGCAGAATTTTCTGAACAGAGTACGCCTCATTGTTAAACAATTTGTGAACAATCCATATTGAAAACTAAATTGATGTAATAAGATAAATTGTAGACAAGACAACTTTCAATGTGGCTGAAAATTTAGAACAAAAAAAAATGATATAACATGATATGTAGAAACGTGAACAAAATCGTTTACTCATTTTGCATAACACCAAGTTACAAGGAAGTGATTTGAACCAAATGTAGCATTACGAAAGCATTAAAACCTCAAAAGAAAGAAAATAGAGAAAGATTCGAAGATTCCAAAAGGAAAGAGGGATCCTAATAAGGGTTTTCAAAAGGAACAAAACTTAAGAGGTTCACATAAGAGATGTGAGCTTATAACTCAACCAAACCTTCGCCTAAGGAGACTTTTCACTTGGTCCTAGTGTAACTTAACCACGTTCTATGGATTCCTAATCCTACGAGAATTTGCCACCAAGATCAAGAGAGATCAGAAGGGTTCAAAAGATCTAAAGAAGTCTTATCTTAGAGGGAAGAAGCCTAGGAAAGAAAGGACGCTTCTCTCTGATACCAACTGTAATGCCCCGCTCCCGGATACCGAGCCCTTATCCGGAAGAGAAACGTTCGACACGTATAGCATTAAATAAATCTAACATTATACGCAAGACTCTACGTCGTCGTATCAAATAAAAGCAAACGGAAGCTAAAAAGACTCGGGTAAAAACATAAATGCTACTATGAATAGATACAACCATACTAAAGATGGATAGTTAAATTACAACGACGAAAAACCCAAAGACTTATACAATACGATGTCTTAAAAGTAGAAGTACAACAAGTCTAAGAAAAGAAATACAACTAGTCTAGTTTAACCTTTACAAAGAAATAAACTAAGAGCTTTGTCAAGACTTCAAAGTCTTCAAAGGTCGTCATCTACACTTGATCAACCTGTTCATCTTCTCACCCCACAATTCATACAAAATAAAATGCAAAGGAGGTAAGTACAAAGTACTTAGTAAAAGTGAGAAGCTAATGAATAACCAAGTTATACAACGAAAGGTTATTCTTATGATTATTAAATTATCTTTATGAGACCGACTCAATCTAAGGTTCAATCCATGCCCATCGACATGTCATGACTAAAATTTTCTAGCTTAGCTTATCTTGGTTACATCATTACTCAAGGATACAATGCATGATGAAAAT
The DNA here is from genome assembly GCA_026214975.1 of Gentiana macrophylla. Taxonomy (NCBI): domain Eukaryota; kingdom Viridiplantae; phylum Streptophyta; class Magnoliopsida; order Gentianales; family Gentianaceae; genus Gentiana; species Gentiana macrophylla. The sequence goes on along the minus strand of CM047808.1, from coordinate 49,298,723 downwards.
TCCACCATGAGATATACTTGCCAACTACGGTGATTAGCACCGGTAGTCCCGGGATCTCCCCGGTATGCATATACGTTCGATGGATTTCCTCCACTACCCTTCCGCCTTTTGAGCCAGTAGCGTTGTCCACCTTTTATGAACGTATCACATCGCCGATTTGAATCAGTGCCTAACCAAGAATAAGTGACGTTTTAGCTTTTACTACACTTATGTAATTATTATTGTGAATTAACTAGTCACCTAAGTGTTTTCAAGTAAGCTCCTCACATCTCCTACTCTGCATTTAGACCACTAGACACGGACAAGGCCTAGCACATACACGTACATTGATGAACTCTAGTTCATCAAACCACAAGCCCTTTCATGCCCTTCCGACAGATCCGAACTTCAACTCCCTTTAAGAGTACATTCGGTGTTTTAACTGAACGAATCGGAAGTTCAATCGAAGCATGTTTATGTTTAATTAATGTTATTGAATAAAAAAATAGAAATTTAAAACTCAACACAAATATGCCAAAGCATATCACAACTTATTAATTACAACTTAGCATGAATTCTATCACCAAACAACACCAAAACTCACCAAAACTCAACCTATCATTATAAAACTATAATTACTCATTAGGAAGAGCCTCTTACCTTAATTTCCAGCAAAACCGAAAGTAAAACGTCAAGCAACTGCAACAACTGTTGATCCTCAACCCTCAAAACCTATTTAATCAACAAAAACCCTAAAATCCTATTTTCTGGTAAAAAAACGAAACTGAAAAAGTGCATAAAACTGCACAATACCTAGATTACTGCTGTGAAACTAATTTTAGAATGATCTACACTCCAAGACGATCGTTTCGACTACTCTTGGCTGAAAAACAGAGTTACGGATTGAAAGATACGAATTTTTCAAGAATCGAACTCTACGAATACCGAAAACTAGGGCTATACTGAAACTTACGAAATTGAGAGATGTTATTTTCTAAAGTTGCGTCTCCTCGCGCTGATCACTTTTCTCTCCTGCGGCATCTTGAAAAGATGAACGGATTGGTCACACGGTTGAGGTCTTCGTTCCAAGCATCCTGCGAAGCTCTGCGTCCTTTTTCTTCAGATTTGCGTCATCGTCTTTTTTTTTTTTTTTTTTTTTTTTCTTCTGAATGTGCGTGCGTGGTAATGAGTGAAATATTGGTATTATTTTCCTTAAATAGCCATCAATTGAATCCATTAATTAAATGACTAAATCCCTTTATTTCCTGTCATTAATTTCCAAAACATTTATTTAATCCCTTTTTAATCAAACTAATTGGTTAAATAATAATTAGGTGGTAGTAAATACACCCAATTACTATTTTACCATTTCTGAAAAGTCGGGACGTTACACTCTCAACTTTATTTAAGGAGCACGTTAGTCTGGCATACAAAAAAAAACAATAAAACAACGTGGAAGCACTTAATAATAATTAAAACTCGGAATATTTACCCTTGAATTTGATGCTGCAATTATCTAAAATCCACGAAGTATATTAATTAACTAAAATCATAATACACTTGGCATATCGTCATCACTAACTACAAGGTAAATTAACAACTAAACATCAAATCATTTGTTTCATCTTTCATATTTTTTCATATTTATCAGCGGTTCATTCCTCGAAACCCTCAGTTTCCTGTAAATCTTCTTATTTTAATAAAATATGTTGGATATATAAAATATTAATTAACTACCACATATCAGCTTAATCTTTTGGGAGAAATAGTAGTTCAACAAAATAAAATTGACTGAGCTTGCAAGACTCAGTAAGCAGTAAGAAGTAATAATTTATACGGTGTAGCATATATATTCATCTAGGATGAATACACATACTCACACTAATAATATGAACAGCTTAAAAATCATTGCACATACTTTTGAAAGCATTTAGTAACAAGTCATTACTACCTGGAAAATATTACATAAATCATATCCATACAATGCATAAATCGTGAAGGCTCTACTCTCATTATTCAATTCGTCACTAGCTTACCATTACTACTACACTCTTACTTGCATGCTTTTCGTACTGATTTCCATACATACCAGTCTATCATATGTAGGTCATCCATGCGTGCATCTACCATACAGGGTCATCCTACATGGTCATCTATGCATGCATCTACCACAAATGGATTTCCACACTCCCCAACTTACCAACAATACCTCGCATAATGCTGACTCATTACGAAAACTTATTTTGCAACCCGCGAAGCGGTAGAAAATTATCCTTAGCCCCTATATATAAGTGGCATCGTGATGTGAAACGGTTGCTTACCAGTGGTCCAGCCATGTGTCTCACTGTCTTCTACCTAGTACAAACTACAAACACATATATTTGTGTTGTCTTATATTATCTAAAACAATGTTACTTCATACATGTAAAGATCGACCATCTAATAACCACCTTGCTCCATCTTATGCCTTAAATATGTTTACACAACATGTATAAAGCCATAATGATAAAAATCAGAATGCGATTACATAAAAGACACGTTTCACATATAAAACAAGTCAGTACCAAGTTGGCAAGTCCTAGTATACCTCACTTACATGAAACCTTTTTCAGAAATAAATTTTTAGAACTTGCGGAAAAGATGAGTAACGACTATTTGAATATGAAGAACCGCATTGATTAATCAAAGAACTTCCTTTCCTCTTCGATAAGGTTCTTAATCGCAGCAAATTTCCAGAATCTAGGTTTCATACATCAAACTATTGATTCACCTTCAAAAATACACAATTTGGCATCCTTAATCTGCAAAACTAATGCATAATTCCAAAAGGTGATCATAAACCCTAACCATAGAGCTTATCACAAAAACAATGTGACGAATAAACTCGAATTTCTACGAACAGATTAGATGGAAGGATGCTCCTCTTCACCAGGATCGTTTAGATTACTTTGTTATATAAAACAGATCACCGGAGACGTTTAAGAAAAATCTTTCTCTCTTTTCTTGTCAAAAGTAGATGGACGGGTGGAGGAAAGGCTCTGTATTTCACAGTACGCATAATTGTACATATAACACGTTGGTTGAATGGTTTGAATGGATATAACAATTATTATTTTACAGATAAAAGTAAATATTCATATTATAATTAAATATTTTTTCCCTTTACTTTTATTATTATCACGAGGTTTTACACTTGTAACACAATTTCCACCAGATCATGTTTTTAAAGTAAGGGATATAATTTTGAGAAAATTAGTTTTAAATCCAAAATTTTATTTTTTATTAAGTTTTACTTCAATCTAGATTTTTTTTAGTTGCAATAAGAACAAAATTATTTGCCATGGACTATTTTGCCCTTTAATCTATTTACTGCTTCTGTTTTCCTCGCCGACCTTCCGAAATTGAACGTCGCCTTTTTTATTTCTTGTCGGCCTACCATGGATCAACATCATGGATGCACTAGGGGTTCATTGAGCAATTTGGTTGGCGTGTAAATGACAGCCGAAGAACCTAGGTTCATCGAGCAATATGCTGGAAGTGTTAGCAACATCCGCCGATTCTTTTTTTCTGCCGATTCACTACTGGCCGTCGTAAAGTTGCCGGTGTGGTACCCCGTATCTCCATAGAGGGTATAAAATTCTTTATATATTTTTCTATGCCCCGATAATTTTATTGGGTTATGTTTTAATTAAATAATAGAGTCAAGATATTTGTTAAAGGGTAGTTACGATATTTTAAAAGAGTTATTTTTAGTAAGGGCATAACATGAATTGTTTCACCTTTTATAACTACACATTTTTCCCCTAAACCCTTTTCATTCTCATTCACCAAATTTTCCTACGGCTGTGAGAGAAATGGGGGAAAAGGGAGGAAAGAAAGAAGAAAAAGAAAAGAGAAGAGGAAGAAAGAAATTCCGCATTTCCGATCAATCCAATCGTCAAAATCAAAACCAATTGCACCAAATGCTTCTCTTGATGTGAGCTTAATATTGATACAAGTTTCACTCCGATCGGGGAAGAGTTTCGAAAACCCATTTTATAGATCTATATGTCTTCTTGGGTGTTTTTTCTTAGCTTTTTGATGTTTTAAAGGTTGTAGTAATCATAGAACTTCATTTTGGTTGTAGATCCGTAATGGGTTGCTTAGATTCTTGGACCTTTGCCTGTGGATCTAGGATGTCTTCAAGTTTCAAGTTGGTGTTCTTGGAGCTTTTTGGTGAAATCATAGGTAAAGGGGTGTTCAACCAAATCTAAATATGTTATTTTGGTGTATAAATGTAGCTTTTTACTTCAAGCATGTTTTAGTAACTTCATATTGCTTTGACTTGAATTTCATGTTATATTAGCGTTTAGATCTACTATAATTTTACAAGCATGTTGTAGAATAATTTTCGTATTATTTTTTTTTGGTATGGATTAGAAGTAGATTTAGTGTTAAAATGGTGAAGAAAACACGGATTTTGTTGGCTGTTTTTTTTCTAGGAAAAAATGAAAAAAATGTTATGTGGAATGTTGTAAAGTCAAGTGTACGTGTTCTAGTGGCTTTGGCTCTGCATCGTGACTCACGGGAGCATTGGAACACTCTACATATGGCCTTACGTGATGTTGACTTGAGATCAATGTCTTGATTGTAACATGACGAAGTTAAGGGTTCGGTTTCTGGTGGATTTGATTCAGCACCTTGTGGAGACCCTCGGGGAGATACTTAGGATCACCGGAAGCCTAATTTCTTAGCCTCGTGGGTATTGGATTAGATTATAATATTTTTGTGCTATGTGCTAAGTTGTAATGTATTGTCCGTCTAGGGTCTAGTGGTCCTTAAGAAGCCTTTTATGTGCAATGAATTTAAGTGGTTAGATTAATCGCTTAAATACGTACTTGACCTATCTAAAAGCTAAACATGTTAATCCTTGGTGAGGCACGTTTATACTATGCTTCACGGTATTGTTACACCTCCACACTTTTAGATACTTGTACGTGTCGGTCTCGTGTAATGATCCACATGAATTGCATCATGAGCAATCATGTCCTATGGAGGTGTTGAGGATATGTCTCGGTGCATTCTCATCCAGCAAAGTGTCTTTGGATTAACGTGTAACAAATGTCTTATGTGGGTGTGTCGACTAGTGAGAGTACTAGTAGAGTGTAGTGAGCGACTGAAACATATGTGCAATCATGATTGTTTGACTTGCCCTGCGATATTATTAGTATTGTTATTATTGCTAATCCTTGTGTTATAGTAGGTGTAGATTCGGTGATTCTACCTTTTACTAAGTACATTTGTACTTACCCTTTAGTATGTTGTTTCCCCCACCACGAGAAGGTGGTTTTGTTGTAGGTTGAGTTCGAGATCGCTTAAGAGAGATTCCCGAAGTTCCAGCAATTGAAGTCTACCTTTCTTTTTGTTGTTGTAGCAACAGTATAGAATCTTCTCTTTCCTTTTGTAATAGATAAGATAATGTACCTTGGTAAGTAATAGAGATTTGTAATAGTTGGATGGATATTCAACCTTGTGTTTTTTTTTGGGATTTTGGTTTTAGTTGCAGCCCGTGTTACTTGTCGATTGTTGTAGTGATCTATTAAAGTTTTTCCCTAGTCTTTATTTTCGTTTTCCGCTTGTTCTCTGCTATTGATGATGTCAGGCTTTCGTATATAATCGATTTATTTTAATTATATACGCGCCGGACGTCCTTTTCCGGTTAAGGAGTCGGTATCCGGATCAGGGTCGTCACAGTTGGTATCAGAGAATGAAGTAACACCACTGCATAAGTTTAGATGTCTTAAGATGTAATCTTTTCAAGTTTAGACCTTTAGTTGTACATTTTGAGGTTAGACTTTTCAAGTGTTAACCTCATATGTTAGTCTTTCTGTTGGAAATAAAATTTATGTTTTGATGATGATTCATCACTTATTTATTAATTAGTCTTTAAACCCATTGATGAAGTGTCATAACTAGCTGTTATAGTGCAAGCAAAAAGAAGTCTAGATATCAATCTATAAGTTTCATTAGAGTCTGATAATTGTATAAGTTAAATCAGACAAGCACTGTAATAGTTCTAGATTGGAACTGAGAAATGAAGAAATCGAGACTTACTCTGGCGAGATTCTACAAGAAAACCGACTCGAGCACACCTACGTAAAACGAAGAAGGTAAGTTCATTGAGAGTTCTGAGACTCAGCTGGCTTATCTAGAAGATTGAAGAACCGAGGTCACAGACTCGGTTATTGAAGAACGAAGAAGCGAGGGTTCAAACTCGATTATGAAGATTACAAGTCGAGATCAGAAGTTGGACTTCGTGCAAGATTGTGGTGACTGAATCGACTTTATGGATCTTGTATGAAGACCTAAGAATCATAAGGACAATGAATTCTTAGTTGATAATGAGTCATGGTGTACTCTGATTGAGTCAATGATGATCAGATGAAAACTGGAGTACTGACATTTGAAGAAGAGTAAAATTTCAGTTAATGCTCCAAGTCAGTTAGAAAACTCAGAATAAAACTGATAAGGAAACTCAGTTTTATAAGTCAGTCATCCAACAACTGAAAGTACAGTGGAACGTTGAAAAGGAAACAATTTCATTGGATGAGTTACTGACACAGCAGAACGGTCAGAAAAATTATAACCGTTACAAGCAGGACAAATGTTGAATGAACCCCTATAAATAAACTACCTCTACAACAGAGAGAGGTGTGTGTGCAGGCATAAGATAAAAAGCAATCAAATTGAAAAATCTATCTAGTCAAATAGATCAAGTTAAAAAGGGGAAAAGCCAAATTCAAAAGAATACCTGCCAAGCACTTAATTGGAAGATCAAGAAATTTCTTCAATATACTCAAGCTCAGTCAAGCAGATTCAAGATCTAACACTTGAAGAAATACAGAGCCATGCTTAAATTATACATCCAGAAGAAAAGCTCAAATCACAATTGAATCATAGTTATTGATTCAAAGTCTCAACTTTGATTTCATCAAAGGCATAGACTGTGAAACACCAAGAAGGTGTGAAGGACAGTTGAGTGCAGTCAGGAAGACTGTGGTTGTGATGAGCTGGTGAAGAGGCAATCCTACCCTCCAAGGACCAGTGGTTCAAACAATTGAAGAACAGCAATCCTACCTGTTCTACAAGTGTTTAGATAGTGAAGCTAGGGAATAGTCAAGGACTATCAGTTTGGAACTTTTTGTAATTGGGCCATCTCAAAGAAGTTCTAGTGGAATTTTCCTCCGCATCACGAGGAAGAGAGGAGGACTGACGAGGATTACACCACCTGGAACCTCTATAATTCTTGTCTATTTACTTTATGCATTCATTTAATTCTTAATAGATACACTTACTTGGTTTTCATACTTAAGGCTATTACATTATCCATTTGCTGCCAGTTAACAAGGCCCAATATAAGTCGGTTTTGACTTACAATCGCTTAAGCTAATCAACTCCTCACAAGTTAAGGGACAGAACATAAGCGAATTGGAAGTCGGTTTGAGTTTGAGTAGAAACTTCGAGTTCCTAGAGGCTTTACAACTTAAGATAAGTTTTGGTGACAAGTTTATTCACCCCCTCTAAACTTGTGTTAGCCTTTCCAAGGACCAACAATTGGTATCGGAGCGAATCTTCCTTTTGGAGGAGATCCAAGATACATTTCAAACTAATTGTTGAAAACCCTTTCTCAGTATCTATCTTAAAAGTATTTTTAATGGATACATCCAAAATCGTAAATTGGCTAAACAATCCCTCGATGACTATTTGCAAAATGTTGTCTATGACTTTCGAGATCAAGTACTTGAAAGATTCAAAGACTATAAGCTCACACACGAATCCGAACCTCACTTCGCTTATGATGAAGACATTGATTTAAATGAAGACAAAGATGAATCAAGAGGATTCCCATCCTTAAGTGATCTTTCAGAGGAAGCAGAAAGAGAATTACTACGGGTAGCTGATTCTATAGAAGAAATGGTAACCAAAGATCCATCCAACGCGAAAGTCACAGATAATAATCTACCAACAAGCCATGGAGGAGAAAGTGATGAAGAAATCATAATGCTAGGATCTACACTTGCAAATGCTATTGATAAAGGAAAACAGACTTTAATCAGTGATGATTCCTCAACAGAAGACTTATCTATCAAACATCGGGAGGTAAGTACATCTACATCCAAATCTCACACTGTCCCAAACAATCAAAGGAATGACGGTTTCAATAAATCCTTGGACATACTCATAAAGGAGTTAGAGACAACTCAAGAAAATTATGAGAATGTCAAAAAGGAGAAAAAGTTATTGAAAACTAAGATTTCGAGATTGAATGCTGAAATCAATCTAATCATGACTAATAATGGAACCAAGGTAATTCGAACAACTGATGAACCAACAAAAGTTATGAACAACAATAAGTCATTAGTTGATCCGATTCCCAAAGTTCAATTCAAACCAGGGAAACCATTTGGAGATAGATCTGGTTTAGGATTTGACAATCAGTACAATTCTAAGTCTAGACCAGGATCAGTTGCAATAAAATTTGTGACTGCTCAACAGTCAAAAACTCAGAAAACTGACAAAATTATTAGAACTGATAGATACTCAGCACAGCCAATCACACAAGCTGATAAAACTGAAAAATCAGTTGACAAAATTAATCAAGTCAACAAATTTTACAGAAAAACTCAGAAGGCTGTAAACAGAAAAACTGATTCAAAATCAGTAAGAAAAATCTTCAAGTCATATCCACTCAAGAATGAAGATCATAATAGACTTCGAGGGAAAGGAAGATTATTTCCCACTGATGAAGATTGGAATAGACCATCACCTCAGGTTCACAAACAGAACAAACCTAAAACTGTTATGACAAAACAAGAAAAGTTTGTGAAAACTGACTTCTCTCAGTCAACATGTCAAGAGAGGTATAAAATTAAAAATAAAGTTGCGCCGTCAAGAACTAATCAGTTAGGACCCAAAGATATGGGTACCAAAGAATTCTCACTCTGTTTTGCAGGAGAAAACACCATCAGCTGAGAACTGGGAATATAATTCACAAAACTGAGTTGTTTTCACAACTGAGTTTTTGAATTCAGCATAAGGACAAAACTAAGCATATACCGCTGTTGATACGCCGTACCTTCTTTACTCACTTTTATCCAGCTACGGTTATCAAGAAAAGACGTGGTTCTTTTTCAATCCGAACCGCTCATAATTTCCACTCACCCACCTTTTCGCAATCTCAAAATATTTATGACAAGACGTTTTAAGTCCCACTCAATTCTTAACTACCCCCACTCCTAATTATAAATACCCAGAATTTTTCTTTTACAAAATCTTTACGCATAATTTCTGAATCTTCTCTCTGAATTTCAAAATTTCAAATTTTCAATCTTATCCAGAAAAATGACTTTCACTCGTGTTGAACCCGGAATGATCGTTTCTCTTGATCAATATACTGCAAAGTATGTTGACCAAACTCTAGTCAATTCAATCATAACAAAAATCCGGAAAATCAAAGGATTGGAAGCTGTCTTCAACATCAATCTAAAGAGTGTTTGCTTAGAAAGCATTGGAGACTTCTATCAATTCGGGAGAACAATTGTAGAAGGAAAAGACACACAAACCTTTGTCACCACTGTCAGTAATAAAGAAATCAAAGTGACCGAAGATTTAATTGCAGAAATCTTTGGATTTGACAAATCCGAAGGAACAGCAGCAATTAAGCTATCTAAAGAACAGAAGGAGAAGTTATGGAGAGACATAGCAATTGAATCAGGATCTGCTGTCTCACAGACTGGAAGCACGAGTCTGCTCAAGCCAGAGTTTAATTTTCTTTCAAAAATGCTGGCTAATTGTGTAATTGGAAAGGCTGGAAACTTCAGCAATCTTTCAGGAGCAAAACTAGATTTACTTTATATAATTTGGTTTGAAAAAGATTTCAATTGGGCAAGGTATCTATTTGATCAATTGACAGCACAATCAATTGATGTGCCCAAAAAAAGAAAACCGATGTGAAGAAAGGACGATTCTACCACAAGAAAACTCTTGCGTTAGTAGTCCAAAGAATACTTGATCATTTTGGAGTTGCAAAGAGAGAAGAAACACCAGTTGCTGATGGGAAAATTGTTGTCAAGGAAGAGAAAGACAGAAAAAGGAAAGCTGAGAAAACTTCGACTGAACCCAAGAAGAAGAAAAGCGAGAAATCGAATAAACTCGCAAATCGGAGAAGAAGTACTAGCACAGTTGAAGATTTAAAGAAAAGAAGAAAACAGTTGGAAGAAACTGAAAAAGGTTTAATTGATCCAGTTATGGAGGAACCTATAGAAATGTTGTCAATTCAAGAAGCTGAAGCTGATGTTGTACCTGAAAGACAAACTGAAGCTGATCTCACCGAATCTATCCCAGTTCCGGAAACTGAGTTCCCACTAACTCAAGAAGCAGTTATGCATCCACATGTAATGGAAACAACAAAAGAAACTAAAGTTGTCAGCAAGGAACAAACTGCTGAAACTAACTTACAGAAAGAAGCTATAACTCGTGAGAACAGACCACGAGAATCGTACTCGATGATGAAGAATCGATGCGATGATGAGAGATCGATTGATGAAACAACATTGAACATCTTGATGTTGCTTTCAAAATCCAAATCTACTTCTCAAGAATCATCCCCAGATCTGAACGTGTTGAAACTGATAAAGAACTTTCGGCTCCTCAACCTGAGGAAAAGGAAACCGAAGCGGTGTTCGAATCATCCAAGATCACTCCGCTAGATGAGCAAGTTCATGATGCTGAACCCACTACAGAGAAAGTTCCAGTTGTTGAATTGGAACCTGAGCAAGGTGAAAAACAATTTGTTGAAAAAGATGCAAGTGAGAAAGTTTTGCAAACTGAGCCGATAATCTCAGTTTCTAACATTGAAAAAGAAGTGTCAGTTGTACCGATCACTCGCCGAGGAGAAACCAATGAGAACAGTCTTATGCAAACGACGATCCAATGCAAATTGAAGTTCATACTTGAAGAAGATCATGAGATCACTAGAGAATCGAGAGGACACTCTCACACCATTTAAATCTCCATCGATTATACGTAACTTATGAAAGCCGATTATGATCGATTGAAAAGTTACGAACTTGGAAGTTCGGCCTATAGATAATCAAAGGAGTCAGCGTGCGGAAATGGAAATCATTGAAAAATGGGTATTCGATCTTTTCAACATTACAAATCTAATGGAAATAATCGATACCGAAGAATTTATAAATCAAGGATTTGCGCTGATCAGAAATAGTCATTGGAGGAAAACCTTGATCAGTGGAAGTTCGAAAGAATGTTGATGATGATTCGAGGAAGATCCCGACATACAAAAAGGGATTCTTGCCTCCTTACAAGAAAAGGAAATCGCAGCAGGCGAGTGCGAATGAAGAAGACTCTAATAGTTCGATGAAAGCGGTGGAAGTTCAAGTTCTCGAAAGTTTATCCGAAACTCAGCAGACAAAGAAGCGAGGCAAAAAAGGCTATCAATCTCCCACGATTTATCTACGCTTGAAATAGCAAGAACGTTGGTGATATACACGAGAAGAATCGGACAATGAACTCAAATACATCTGTCTCCCACAAAAGTTATTGACTCATCAAGATCGAGGAGTAGGCGGAAGCACCAAAAGAGAAAAGACAATCGCTTGAATTTGGAGAAAACTCTCACCTCTACAACAAAGCTAAACCATCCGAGGTGAATCAAGCAAAGCAAAGGCACAACGGGGAAATTCACAAGATGTTCCTACACAAACTGATCTCATTAAATATTATCACAATGAGATAATCAAAATTCAAAAAGACGACAAAAGCTTGTTTGGAAAAGTTTTAAAATCTTTAGAAGCTAGTCAAGACGAACGATCCAAGCTTGAAAAGAAATTGGACACTGTGAATGACAACTGTCAAACCACTCTGCTTGAGATTCAGAAAACAGCCGGAGAGCATACCACAAGGAAAAATGAAACTCAAGATAGATGGGAGGGCATTCTCAATAATCTAATCGATCGGATGTTTTTAGTGGAACAGGGCATAAAAGATTCAGTTGTGGCTCAAACCATATTGGCATCAACCCAACAAACCTTGAATGCTTACATCAAAAGCTTGATTACCAAAGATGATGTCAATACGGGGGAAAGTTTGGATACCCTAAAAGTTCATGCAGCTGAAATGCCACAGACCCTCACGAATATCAATGATAAGTTGAGTGAACTGAAGAAAGCAAGAGGAGAGTTCACTGATGAGGAAATGGAACTGATTGTCAAGTACTCAGAACCAACGGACAAAACAGTTGGTTTGGATTCCCGCCTCTACAACTGCTCAAAAATCTACCGAGAAAGAGAAGGAGTATCAAAAGAAGAAGCTCTTGAAACTTTTCTACACATGCAGAAGATACTTGTGCATCATTGGAAGAAGCTGAAGAAATGGGAAGCTGATGGCACCCTAGATAAGGTTTTCAGAGAAAGTTGAGAAGGATGAACCTGAATTTATTCAATCTTTACTGAGAACAGCCACCAATGAAAGACTAAGGACATCAGTCTTTACATTCGCAATTCTATTCAAAAGCAAGTTTTTCAGGAAAAACAGTCTATCACAATCATGGAACATCTGGGCAAGTATTCATGGAATTGAATATTCAGCCACAAATGATGAAATGAGAATCGTTGCAGATAATTATGACAAACAGCCAGTCAAGTAAAAGGAGATTGAACTCAGTTATTTATGTTGTATTTTATTACTCATTCAGCATTGTAACTCAGTTAATGTTTGAATTCTCAGTTTCTCAGTTCACTGTGTTATTTACTGCCTTTTGTTTTATCTTTTTGCATTGCTTTTAGGGAGGGTATTGACATCATCAAAAAGGGGGAAATTGTTGGAAATAAAATTTATGTTTTGATGATGATTCATCACTTATTTATTAATTAGTCTTTAACCCCATTGATGAAGTGTCATAACTAGTCATTTTGTTATAGTGCAAGCAAAAAGAAGTCTAGATATCAATGTATAAGTTTCATTAGAGTCCGATAATTGTATAAGTTAAATCGCACAAGCAATTGTAATAGTTCTAGATTGGGCCGAGAAATGAAGAAACCGAGACTCACTCTAACGAGATTCTACAAGAAACGACTCATAGCACACCTACGTAAAAATCAAGAAGGTAAGTTCACTTTGAGTTCTGATTCGGTTGGCTTATCTAGAAGATTGAAGAACCGAGGTCACAGACTCAATTATTGAAGAATGAAGAAGCGAGGGTTCAAACTCGCTTATGAAGATTACAAGTCGAGATCAGAAAGTTGGACTTCAGGCAAGATTGTGGTGACCTGAACTGACTTTATGGATCTTGTATGAAGACCTAAGAATCATAAGGACAATGAATTCTTAGTTGATAATGAGTCATGGTGGACTCTGATTGAGTCAATGATGATCAGATGAAAACCTGAGTCTCGCGACATTTGAAGAAGAGTAAAATTTCGATTAATGCTCCAAGTCGATTAGAAAATCACAAATGAAAACTCGAAATAAAGCGATAAGGAAACTCGCTTTTATAAGTCGATCATCCAACAACCGAAAGTGCAGTGGAACGTTGAAAAGGAAACAATTTCATTGGATGAGTTCTCGACACAATGAGAACGGTCGGAAAAATTATAACCGTTACAAGCGGGACAAATGTTGAATGAACCCCATAAATAAACTACCTCTACAACAGAGAGGTGTGTGCAGCATAAGATAAAAAGCAAGCAAATTGAAAAATCTATCTAGTCAAATAGATCAAGTTAAAAAGGGGAAAAGCCAAATTCAAAAGAATACCTGCCAAGCACTTAATTGCAAGATCAAGAAATTTCTTCAATATACTCAAGCTCAGTCAAGCAGATTCAAGATCTAACACTTGAAGAAATACAGAGCCATGCATAAATTATACATCCAGAAGAAAAGCTCAAATCACAATTGAATCATAGTTATTGATTCAAAGTCTCAACTTTGATTTCATCAAAGGCATAGACTGTGAAACACCAAGAAGGTGTGAAGGACAGTTGAGTGCAGTCAGGAAGACTGTGGTTGTGATGAGCTGGTGAAGAGGCAATCCTACCCTCCAAGGACCAGTGGCTCAAACAATTGAAGAACAACAATCCTACCTGTTCTACAAGTGTTTAGATAGTGAAGCTAGGGAATAGTCAAGGACTATCAGTTTGGAACTTTTTGTAATTGGGCCATCTCAAAGAAGTTCTAGTGGAATTTTCCTCCACGTCACAGAGGGAAGAGAGGGTGACGTGGATTACACCACCTGGAACCTCTATAATTCTTGTCTATTTACTTTATGCATTCATTTAATTCTTAATAGATACACTTACTTGGTTTTCATACTTAAGGCTATTACATTATCCGTTGCCAGTTAACAAGACTGAATATAAGTCAGTTTTGACTTACAATCAGTTAAGCTAACTGAACTCCTCACAAGTTAAGGGACAGAACATAAGCGAATTGGAAGTCGCTTTGAGTTTCAGAGAAACTTCAGCCTCGGGGCTTTACAACTTAAGATAAGTTTTTGGTGACAAGTTTATTCACCCCCCCCCCCCCTCTAAACTTGTGTTAGCCTTTCCAAGGGACCAACACTTTCTAAGTGTTAGAACTCGTAAGATTAGAATCTCATAACTTGGGTAGTGTGACATTAAGCTAAGTATGAGTCTTTTAAGTGAACTTTATTAACGTAGGAGTTTTAGCCCTGCGTCTTAAGTTGGTAAATCTTCAAGTTGAGTTTCGTTAAATACTTTAATGGAACCTCTCAGTTTTTTTTTCAAACTTTACGGATCCTTATTTTCATCAATGTTTTCTTATATTTGATTCATCGTTTTTTAAGGATTACGTCTTATTAATTTTCATTCAACTTTTCCTTGTGATAATGTTGTTGTATTGTTATTTGCACATTAACCCTTCAAACTTTTTCAATCATGGTACAACTTTTTAAATTCAAATATTCATTGTGCTTCATTGCCTCTACCATACAATTTCCTCATCATTTGTAACTTTGCACTAAGCATCACGGTCACATGGTTTAATTTTCATGTTTGTTTCAGTGTACAACCGTTTTCCTTACCTCATAAAATTTGAAAGTCCTACTAATCAAGAAATGTTTCTTTTCCTAAAAGTTCTTCTTTTACATCTATGTAACTTTTCAAAAAGGGTTACAATTTTGAATTTCAAAACAACATTGGAAGCTATGTTTGATCAAGAAATAGTGTTGATCATCTTTTCTTAATCCGTTTTTTTAATAATTCATACACGTCCAATGATTTGATTCTTGAATATGTTATGACCAACACTATGACGTACATCCTCCATTTTTACCCAAGTACAAAAACACTTTAGCATTGATCACAATTTATAACCTAAGTTGGTGTTTTCTAACTTGAGAAAAAGATTTTGACAAATGTTTTTTTTGCACAAATCTATTTGTTTTTTACTATTCCCTTCAAGTCCAATGACATTCCATTTTTGGTTATCACTTAGCATACTCGAAAATATATAATTCTTATCTTTCTTCATTCACAAAATCATTTTTATTTGAGTTATACACGTCTTTAATTTTCAATCATATTGCACGAAGTAATTTCAAGTTCTCATCTGCATGATGTGAAATGGTAATCCCCACCTTATGGTTGTAGGGTTGAGGTATAGGTTTGGTTGTGCCAAGAGGATTAGTTTTGAGAAAGTGTTTCTTTAAGTTTAAGTTCGTCTTAGGCTTAGTAGTCCGGTATGAGGTTTGTGTAGGTTGTCGTTTTAATGCTTTCCGATCGTGAGAAGTATCAGCAGTTACCTTTCGGCACACCACATACGTTTTTGTTTCCTCTTGTCTTTCACCAACCAAGTTTCCTTCCGAGTAATTCGCACCACAGTTAATCCTTTGCCGCCCTTTTTCCTTGCTTGTCCTAAAAGTATTTTGCCTTATGCTTTCTTTAAAAAAAATAGTTTCTCATTATTGCACTATTTTGAATCATAGAAACAAGTTTCTTTATAGTTTTGTAATCGTGTGTTAAATTTTCAACTTCTTTCAAGTCTGAAGAAAACTTTTTTATTTACTTCTGTTTACCTTTAACTACTTTCTCTAAAAGACATTTTATTGGTGGTGCTTAACTAAACTGTTCTCAATAATGCACTCTTTTAAGTGTGCATCTCTGTGTTTGGTCAAATCTCTAATCTTTTTATAATAATCTCTTTTGGGCTTATCCACAACCTGTCTAGTATGGACTTGTAAATTTTTGTTTCAAGAAATGATAGTTGTTTATCGAGTCACTTTCTATATAGCTTCGTTTAATCTCAACTTCTATCAAATTGGCACTCTCAAGTCTTGGCAATTTGTATCCACATGGAGATTTTCAGTAATTGTTTTTGCATTACTTCAAGAATAATTGTATTCTTGATTTTAGTCCAAAGAGCATTTTCATAGTAAATACTCTTATCCTTTTCTTTTGCTTCCCTCAAGTTGTTCTACATTTTTGGGTGTTCAAACTTGTTTTTCCAACCATTGTTGTTAAGTAATCTTTTTCAGGATTCTTGTGGATTGAAACCTTGTAACAATCTAAATTATAGCTAAAGTTTCAAACTAATCATTTTAAATTCAAACGTTCTCTTTCTCTATTTTGGATGTTCTTAAGTTTGGTGCTTGACACATTATGTTTTGGTTTTAATCCCTGACACTCTTGTTAACGTCCTTTGCTTTTCAAGCCAACAATAGTTCTTCTATAACCACCTCGTTTTACAAGATGCCTCTTCTTTTAAAGAATCTCGTCTTCAAGGTGTTTTCTAAATTTTGATACTCATCTCTAGCATTTTGGATCAATGCTCCATCTTTCAATTTTGAATCAACTTTGAAACTCTTCTCTTCTCGAGAGTTCTTTGCTCAAGTTTCTATAGATGTGCCAATCAATCACCAAATATTTTCAGAGTAAGGAAACTTTACCCAAACTGGGAAACCTTGTGTTTGGCATTTAGTGCCGTCATGCACCTTACTCTAAGTTTATCTTTTCCTGGTTTCAGCTTAGACACATTGTTTTTTGTAAGAGTTTTATACTCTCTTTTTACTTTGCCTAGTTGTGTTATTTCACTAGTGCTCTACTTTTCACCTTTCACTTTTGTGACCAAACAACCCTTGTTGTTAATCTTTTTAGAATTTGGTTATCCTAAACCCGATTCATCAAAAGTTTATTTTGATGTTACCTCTTATTCAAGATCAAGTGTCATTTCTTTATTTTGATATGAAATCCTTCAAGCTCGGTTTATATGTTATCTTTTTTGGTCCCTACTTCAAACAGAGTGTGAATGTTGTCCCTTCCTTTAAACCGGTAAGAGATTTTTCATGTAGTACTTCACCGTGTCTTTTGTGCTTTTGAAGTAATTTCTTATAAATCTCTATGTTATAGTTGAAGGAATCAAAAGTTGTTTTAGATCCTTGAGTGTTTTCATATCTAGGTTTGATTTCAAGTTTTATTCAAGAATACCATTTAAAAAATAATGCTGTATATTTGATACGAAAGTGTTTTGTTCTTCTCTTGGAGTTCGTACCCGCTACCTGAGTTTGCCCTTAGTTTCAGAGAAGACCCTTTAAGTCTGTTTGTAAGTGTTGCTTCCCCTGGTTAGACGAGTAATAGTGGTAGGAAGTAATCGGTTTTTGGAATAGTTCATGGAAGACTTGCTTAAGCGTTAGTATTAGATTGATCGATGAATGGTTTCATCAAAAGTTTGAACGGGGATGTGGTTTCGATGATTTAACGAGTTTTGGCGTGTTTGTCAAGTTTATTGTGGACATGCGTCTTGTTTCGGGAAGTATCTCTTGTAATGTAAGGTGAATTGTGTAGGACTATGATGTTTTGGTCTTAGGTATGGAAATTTCTTGTTGATGGACTAGGTTGAGGGAAACCCTCGTAGGCTCGGACAGGGGCGGAGCCAGGATTATAGTTTAGGGGGGGCGGAATTCTAAAAATTAATTGTCGTGGAAAAATTGTTTAATTATTTTTTCCGTAGATACATATAAGAAATTTGTTGTAGGTTTATACAGATGTGAAAGTTTTTTTAGTAATATACAAATGTGAAAGTTGTTGTGGGTTTATATTATAAAAAGACATTGACTATATTGTTTTTCATATTAATAATTGACGATAAAAAAAACAATCTAAAGATTAACAAAGTAAATAGGTTTACAAATTTTCGGATTGTCATATCAATTATCTTTTTAAAATGTTCAGAAATCTTGAGAAAATAAGTGTTGAAACTTTGAGTAAAAAAAATTAAAAATCTGAAGTTGAATATAGTAAACTTGGGAAAAGATGTGTTGATTTGAGTAAAAAAATGAAGAATTTGGAATTTAATATAGTAAATTTTGAGTAAAATAAAAAATAAAAATGCTTCCCAAAAATAGAGAGGAGGGAGGATTTGAACTCACAACCTTCCGCCTTCATTATCAACACTGGACCACTACACCAGATACACAGATTGTGCTTTGTAAGGAACATATAATATATATTACATCAATTGCAACATATTACCGAGTAGGAAGGCTATTTTAGTAATTTCTCGGAAAATTTAAGGAGGGGCACGAGCCCCCCCTTGCCCCTCTATATGTCCGCCCCTAGGCTCGGAAGCCGATCCTTCTTGTGTGTTGTTTTTCTTTGGAGTTGTCCTTTTAGGGAGGTTGGAATTAGATGTGAAGTACAGAAGGACTAAACTGTAAGTGTTTTGTAAGGTATAGTTCACGTTAAGTTGAATTGTCATGTTGGCTTATGGAGATGTCTTGAGGTAAGGAAGGGTGTTTGGTGAAGAAAAATTTAATATGCATCTTATAATCTTTTGAAGACAAGAAGGAGTGTAGTGCTAAGCTTGAAAGGTTTTATGGTTTGGTTGAGTAGTATCTATGTTTGGGTGTGAGTGAGACCTTAGAGGTGGACTGTGAGTAGTTCAGAAGTTGGAAACTTAAGAATTGAAATGCTTGTTGGTTTGAGCCCCGGTTAAGGCGGGTAAGTTCTGGCGAGTTTCGAGGACGAAACTCATATAAGGAGAGAAGAATGTGATACCCCATATCTCCATAAAGGGTATAAAAGTCTTTTTATATTTTTATATATCCCAATAATTTTATTGGGTTATGTTTTAATTAAATAATAGAGTCAAGATATTTGTTAAAGAATAGTTACAATATTTTAAATGAGTTATTTTTAGTAAGGGCATAACGGGAATTGTTTCACCCTTTATAAATACCCATTTTTCCCCAAAACCCTTTTCATTCTCATTCACCAAATTTTTCGGCAGTTGTGAGAGAAATGGGGGAAAAGAGAGGAAAGAAAGAAGAAAAAGAAAAGAGAAGAGGAAGAAAGAAATTCCGTATTTCCGATCAATCCAACCGTCGAAATCACAAACCAATTGCACCAAAATGCTTCTCTTTTTGAGAGCTTAATTTTAATACAAATTTCACTTCGATCGGGTAAGAGTTTCGTAAACCCATTTTATAGATCTATAAGTGTTCTTGGGTGTTTTTCTTAGCTTTTTGATGTTTTAAAGGTTGTAGTAATCGTAGAATTTCGTTTTGGTTGTAGATCCATAATGGGTTGCTTAGATTTTTGGACCTTTGCTTGTGGATCTAGGATGTCTTCAAGTTTCAAGTTGATGTTCTTGGAGCTTTTTGGTGCAATGATAGGTAAATGGGTGTTCAACCAAATCTAAATATGTTATTTTGGTGTGTAGATGTAGTTTTTTGCTTCGAGCATGTTTTAGTAACTTCATATTGCTTTGACTTGAATTTCATGTTATATTAGCGTTTAGATCTACTATAATGTTACAAGTATGTTGTAGAATAATTTTCGTATTATTTTTTGTATGGATTTGGAGTAGATTTAGTGTTTAAAATGCTGAAGAAAACACGGATTTTGTTGGCTATTTTTTTTCTGGGCAAAATTGGAATAAAAAGTTATGTGGAATGTTGTAAAGTCAAGTGTACATGTTATAGTGGCTTTGGCTCCGCATCATGACTCACGGGAGCATTGGAACACTCTACATATGGCCTTATGTGATGTTGACTTGAGATCAATGTCTTGATTGTAACATGACGAAGTTAAGGGTTCGGTTTCTGGTAGATTTGGCTCAGCACCTTGTGTAGACCCTCTACGGGGAGATACTCAGGATCACCGGAAGCCTAATTTCTTTGCCTCGTAGGTATTAGATTAGATTCTAATATTTCTGTGCTACGTGCTATGTAGTGTAATGTAAAGCCCGTCTAGGGTCTAGTGGTCCTTAAGAAGTCTTTTATGTGCAATGAACTTAAGTGGTTAGATTAATCGCTTAAATATGTACTTGACTTGTCTAAAAGATAAAACATGTTAATCCTTGGTGAGGCACGTTTATATTACACTTCACGGTATTGTTACACCTCCACACTTTTAGATGCATGTGTCGGACTCGTGCAATGATCCACATGAATTGCGTCATGAGAAATAATGTACGACCTATAGAGGTGTTGAGGATATGTCTCGGTGCATTCTCACCCAGAAAAATGTCCTTGGATTAACGTGTAACAAATGTCTTATGTGGTTGAGTCGACTAGTAAGAGTACTAGTAGAATGTAGTGAGCGAGTGAAAGAAATGTGTAATCATGATTGTTTGGCTTGCCCTGCGATATTATTAGTGTTGTTATTATTGCTAATCCTTGTGTTATAGTAGGTGTAGATTCGGTGCTTCTACGCTTTACTTAGTACGTTTGTACTTACCCTTTAGTATGTTGTTTTCCCCACCCGAGAAGGTGGTTTTGTTGTAAGTTGAGTTCGAGATTGCTTAAGAGTGATTCCCGAAGTTCCAGCAATTGAAGTCTACATTTCTTTTTGTTGTTGTAGCAACGGTATATGATATTCTCTTTCCTTTTGTAATAGATAAGATAAATGTTCCTTGGTTTGTAATAGAGAGTTGTAATAGTTGGATGGATATTCAACCTTGTGTTTTTTTTGGGATTTTGGTTTTAGTTGCATCCTTGTGTTACTTGTCGATCGTTGTAGTGATCTATTAAAGTTTTTCCCGAGTCTTTGTTTTGTTTTCCGCTTGTTCTCTATCATTTATGATGTCAGATTTATTTTAATTATATACGTGCCGGGTGCTATTTTCTGATTAAGGAATCGGTATCCGGATCAGGTCAGCCGGAGTCCTTCTCCAGTCACATTCAATTCATCAAACATTTATCCTTCATGAATTGCGCAACGCCTTCTAGTGAATATGGGTAATTTATAACTTTAATCCTACCAAACAAATCAACATCACCTATTGAAAAATTCTCAACCAAAAAAAAAAAATCATCCAATTCCTCCAAAGGACTTCACAATGTCAGCTACAGACATGTTGTTTGCGACGTTCCGTATTCATTAATCAGACCAACTATTTTACATATCATCGTGGTTCCATAATATGAGAATTCACTCGTGTGTTAAAGAAACCCGAACCACTGGCCCCATATAATATCAAATAATTCCAATAAATCGAATAAAATATTTATTAGGCGACGTATTCAACTTATTAATTCATGAATTACACAACCATAAATCAAGAACCGAACTCAATCGATTATAGAGTAATTACCAATTTTTCAATTCTTTTTCAGTTAATTAAACATGCGGAAGTCTTTTTAAATTAAGGGGTAAAAACGTTTTGCCCCCTCATGGTTTATCAATTGAAGCGTTTGCACCCCTATGGTTTAAAAATATACAGTTTACCCGCTTGGGTTTTTTCACAAACCATCAAATAACAATTCAGGCAAAAACATAGGAATATTTCGTCGGAATATTCTTAACATTAATGTTATTCCCTTTTATTCTTGTTTTTTAATTATCCAAAACACCTTAAATCGTTTATCTTCATAAAAGAAAAGGTCGACTCTTCCAAAGAAAACAAAGAACCAGATGATGGACGAGGGCAGCGAGGGGGCCGATTTTGGCTGCGTATTCCGGCGGTTTTGGATTTTCCAATCTCGATTCCAGCAATCTGGAAGTTCCTTGGTTAAACATGTAGGACTCTGAAAAGTATTTACTTCTTGTTTAAATTTTTTTTTAATTTAATAACTCATTTTGAAGCTAACTTAATTCTTTCTTTTTTTGGATTTATTAAAAGTCATGATCAGAATGTTTTTTTAGGGTTGAATCGAGTTGATGCATTACTCTTGTTGTATTTTGTGAAAATAAAGTTTTTATATCTAGCCATTGTTGTCCCTGAGCAAAAGATAACAAAATTCTGTCGAAATTGTAGAAAAGTGAACAAAAAGGTCTGATTGTGAAGACATAACAAAAGCACTGGCTGAGTAAAATCAGATTTTTGAAAGAAAAAAAAGGGTAAGAACTCACCTGTTATCAAAGGCTCCTCCATTTATTTGTAATTACTACTAATGTAAAGCGATGAGGAATGCAATTCAATCGTAGAATTTGCAGATTGTCTTTTTTAACTGCTTATGATATAGTGAACGATCTTTATTGGAATTTGCACATTGTCGTCCTATGGATTGCTCCCGACCCTGCTTCTTATATTTTGGGGAAATAAATTATCCCAATGATGTTTTTAAAAAAAAAGTAAGATTCCAAAAATAAAGAGTAAGGTTTTATAAAAACAAGTAATGGTAAAACGAGAATATGATTAAAAAAGAATATTCCGACATAATATTCTTAAGTTATTGCACGAATTGTTGTTTGATGGTTTGTGAAAAACTCCAGGGGGGGTGAACATTATGTTTTTAAACCACATAGGGCAAACGCTTTAATTGACAAACCACGAGGGGGCAAAAGGTTTTCCCCTTAAATTAACTATATGAAACCTAACTTATCCTAGTTGTCTCGGTGATCTATGTTGAACATAACTTGTTGAAGTCAATCAGATATTAGTTCAAGTAGGTGTATTAAACTAGCATGCATATTTGCCTAAGTGTTTGTGTTGATTAGGTGATACCAAACACATGCAGGTTTTAAATTATTTAGAATAACATGCACAATCCTATGTGATACAAGCTCCCAAACAAAACAAACCAAGCAAAACCAACCATACGTGGTAAGTTTTACTTGAATTAAACAAAGTGTTAATCAAAGCCAATCTTAGAACAATACATGAGCTGTAGATTCAAGTATAACTAGGTATAGCTATACTAAATTTACTAAGTACAAGAGTTTATACAATATAACCAAACCAAGGCCTACATCTTCGTGAAGAACATCAATGTACAGACCGCAGTAGATCCGTCCCGGTCCTTTAGCATATACCAACACACAAGCCTTGTGTGTTGTATCACCAATTAGGAGCAACCTCACCTTGGTTTGGTGAACCTGACTTGAAATGTAGAACAACACTCTTGAAACACTCTTAACCTCACTTTAACAAGTGTAACAAACTCAAGTTAAATGTTACAAAGACTATCATCACATACCAGTTGTGCCTCACAAATGACACTCCGAAAATAAATCTCAAATACTCAAACTAACTTTTAACTCTACTTGCTTCTACACAGCTCCAAGGTTCACGACTTGAGCTCTTTAGAACACATTGACAGAACTTGAGTTGTTTGTTTGAGTGGGGATATTTGACCAAGTTATTTCATTGCATTGTATCACTTGCCATTACTTGATCATTGTTAATGTGCTTATTACGGATCGATCAAGAAGTGATGGTGATTGTGAGTAAAGATAAAAAAAATAAACAAGCATGCAAACACAGAAACAAGAAGAACACATATTTAACGTGGTTTTCGGTAATGTGCCGACTTCTCCACGGACAAACGAGGATATTTTATTATCACCAGAAAGTTACATTAAGTTACAATAAATACAGACGGTATTTATAGCCTTGGGAATCCAACCATAACCGACTAAACAGCAAACCCAATAAATGACTGAAATACCCTAGAAGTAACTTAGATAAAACCCGAGTAAACATGCAACATACGTGTTCCCCAAGTCTGCTGAGGCTCAGCAGACTTGTATTCAGTAGACTTACCATCAGCAGGTTGATCAACCCTGCTGAACTTGCCCCCAGCTGAACACCAGACTTCAGCAGATGCTTTATACATTGCTGACCAAAACATGTTTCCAAAAATAGACTCAGTAGCATAGTTTAAGTCACCATTACAAATCTTCACCTTGACTTCAAATTCATGCAAACTGACCAGATGCACAACCAAGTGCCAAACGCACAACCAAGTGCCAGGAATCCTCTTTGTCTTCAGATTTGAATACCTCAGCAGACCTCCACCTTCAGCTGAGTATTCCTCGATTCAAATTAACAACTTTGGATATTCAGCAACTCCAGACACAATTGAAACTTGCTCCTTGGAACTGGTTCAATGCTGATCTTTTCCACTCTAACCCTCCTCTCATTCCTCAGAAAATGGTACCTCACATCAATATGCTTGGTTATCTCATGATGAACCTGATCCTTAGCCAAACATATTGCACTAAGACTATCACAATACAATCCAGTCTGATCTTGATGCAGACTCAGATCATTGACTAGCCATTTCCACCAGATTGCCTCATTTGCTGCTTCTGTCAGTGCCATATACTCTGCTTCAGTAATAGATAATGTCACTGTAACTTGTAAAGTTGCCTTCCAACTTTCCACAGAATAACCCAAATTAAACACATACCCAGTCATAGACCTCATGCTGTCCACATCAGTAGCATAATCAGAATCATAGTACCATGTGACAAAACATTGACTACCACCTCCATAGATGAGTCCAATATCTGATGTACCCCTAAGGTACCTGAATATCCTCTTTACTGCTTTCCAGTGTTCCTTTATAGGTTGAGCCTTAAACCTGCTGAAAACACTGACTACCTGAGCCAAATAAGGCCTAGTTCAAACCATTGCATACATTAAGCTACCCACCACACTAGCATATGGAACCTTAGACATGTATTATTCCTCTTCAGCTGACTGTGGAGCAAACACAACAGATAGATGTAGATTTAGTGCCATTGGAGTGTCTATAGGTTTGGCTGCTGACATGCCAAACTTGGATAGTACATTTTCAATATACCCCTGCTGAGACAAGAACACTTCCCATGCTTCCTATCTCTATAGATCTCCATACCCAGAATTTTCTTTGCATTCTCCAAATCATTCATCTCAAATTTAGCCTTGAGCAGATTCTTCAGATCTTGAATGTCAGACTTGTTTGCAGTAGCTATCAGCATATCATCTACATATAACACAAGATAGATGATTGACCTATCCTTTAACTTGTTGTGAAAAACACAACAATCATATGGACTCCTGCTATAACCCTACTGAATCATATAGCTGTCAAACTTCTTATACCACTGCCTTGGAGCCTGCTTAAGTCCATATAAGGACTTCTTCAACTTGCACACATATCCTTCTTTGATAGGAACTTGGAAACCCTCTGGCTGAGTCATATAAATCTCCTTATCTACATCTCCATGTAGAAAGGCTGTCTTCACATCCAATTACTCAAGTTCAAGATTCTGATGTGCCACTATTGCTAACAGCACCCTGATGGAAGTATGTCTGACCACTGGAGAAAATATTTCTTCATAGTCTACCTCCTCTTTCTGACTGAACCCCTTAGCAACCAAACGTGCCTTATATCTAAGACCCTCAGCAGATATTATTCCTTCATTTTTATTGAATATCCATTTGCAAGTTACCACCCTCCAGTCTTGTGGTTGTTTGACCAGATCCTAAGTCTCATTCTTCTGAAGTGACTCCATTTCTTCTCCCATAACAACAAGCCATTGGGATGCCTCAGAACATGTCACAGCTCCCCTGTAAGTGTTAGGTTCAAAACCATCCACTTCTTCAGCTACCTGTAGTGCATATCCAACCATATCCTCCTCAAACCCATATCTTTTTGGAGGTCTGATATTGGTCCTCCTAGCTCTGCTGAGAGCTATACCCTGATGACCAACATCAGCAGTTTGATTCTCTGCTGACCCTTGTTCAAGCCAGACCGGCTTGATCTGATGCTCGATCTGGCCGACCGCTGACTCGTCCCTGTTGATTCCTTTAATACAGCAGGCTCTGCTTGAAGCTCTACCTGTTTGTCAATCTTCTCAGTCTCAAATCAAATTTCAGATTCAGATGTGGCTCTCATAGATGAGTTAAGCATAGAGTTTTCATCAAAAACTACACTCCGGCTGAGTATTACCCTATTTTCAGCTGATGACCAGATTCTATACCCCTTAACTCCATCTCCATATCCAACAAACACACCCTTGTTGGCCCTAGGCTCTAATTTGCCCTCACTGACATGATAATAGACAGTGCTTCCAAAAACCCTAAGTCCAGAGTAGTCTGCTGACTTTCCTGACCAAACTTCAAGTGGTGTTTTTAGTTTGATCCCAGTGTGAGGCCCCATATTGATTAAGTAGCAGGCTGTACTAACAGCCTCCTCCCAAAATCACCATGCTAGACTAGAATTAGAGAGCATGCACCTTGCCTTCTCCAGAACATTTTGATTCATTCTTTCTGCAACACCATTCTGCTGTGGAGTATCCCTTACAGTATGGTGCCTAGAAATGCCTTCATTCTTGCAAAATTCATCAAACTCAGACCAACAGAATTCTAGTCCATTATCAGTTTTAAGTCTCTTGATCTTCCTCCCTGTCTGATTTTCAACCAAAGCCTTCCACTGCCTGAAGTTCTTGAATGCTTCACTCTTGTGTTTCATCATAATTACCCAAAGCATCCTTGAATAATCATCTATAAAAGACACAAAATACCTGTGACCACCCCATGACTCCACCCTTGAAGGTCTCCAACAATCAGAATGGACATAGTTAAGTGTTCATTTTTTTTGATGTGGATTGCTTTTGGGAACTTGCTCCTATGTAGCTTCCCAAACACACAGTGTTCATAAAATTCTAGTTCCTTGACCTTATGTCCCCCAAGTAGATCAGACTTAGACATAATTTGCATCCCTCTTTCACCCATATGACCCAGTCTCATATGCCATAACTTAGTCAATTATGACTGGTGAACCTCTGATGATGCAACATCAGCAGAACCTGATGCAGTAGACCCCTGTAATATGTACAATGTCCCCTGCCTGAAACCCTTTAGAATCACACTTCAACCCTTATAGACATTCTCCACTCCACCTTCACCCCTGAACTTGAACCCTTTGTTGTCATGTAGACTAAGTGATATCAAATTCTTGGTCATTTGTGGAACATGCCTAACCTTATTCAATGTGCAGAATTTACCATCATGTGTCTTAAGTTGGATTGATCCAATCTTAACTATTTTGCAAACCTTGCTATTGGCCATAGCAATATGACCTCCATCAACCTGCTGATAAGTTGAACCACTCCCTATTTGGACGCACATGATAAGATGCCTCAGTGTCCAGAATCCACACATCTCTGTGCCTTACTGACTCTGAAACTGCTAAGGCCAGTTCTTCTTTAGAGTTGGTGTGTTCTGCCAAAGCAACTGTACCCTGCTGAGTACCCTGCTGCTTCTTCCTCTTTGGACATTCATTTTTCCAATGTCCATGCTCCTTGCAGTATTACAGATATCCTTAGCTTTAGGACCCTTGGAATTCTTTTTGAATTTCTTCTTTCCAGAATTTCCTGGCCCCCTGCTGACTCCACTAGCCACCAATCCAGCAGACTGACTATCTGTTCCAAAACCAGATGCCTTATGACGTAACTCTCAAGCATGGAGTGATGACCTTACATCCTCCAATGATACTGAGTCCTTCCCAACAATAAAGGACTGCACAAAGTTCTCATATGATGCAGGCAATGATACAAGTAGAATCAATGCAGCATCCTCATCTTCAATCTTTACATCAATATTCCTTAAATCAAGTAATATTGTGTTCAGATGGTCTTGATGATCCCTCAGCTGAGTACCCTCATGCATCCTTAAATTGAACATACGTTGTTTTAATAACAACTTGTTGGTTAGAGACTTAGTCATATACAGACTCTCAAGTTTGGCCCACAACTTCTCAGCAGTGTCCTCCTCAGCAACCTCTGTGATAATATCTTCTGACAAGCACAACATAATTTTTGAATGTGCTTTCTCCTCCTGACTGGCTCTCTCAGCAGCACTTCTTTCTGTTGATTTAGACAAGGGACCCGATAATCCCTACTGCTTCAACAAAGCACGCATCTTGATCTACCATAAACTAAAGTTGTTCCTTCCTGTGAACTTGTCAATCTTAAAATTTAAAGCAGACATCTTTCTCATGAGAAAATCTTGTGTAGATCCCAAATCCTAGCGTCAATTATGACCTTGGTGCCAATCTACCTTGCTTAAAATAGATAAATAGATTTCTTGATGAACCTGGACGCTCTGATACCATTGTTGCTCTACCTGCAGTTCAAGATGAAGATGGATGCACCATGGAAAAGAATCTGTTGCTAGATCCCCCTGTTTCATGGAAGCAGGAAGGAGTTGATGCTGCACCTAGTGTGAGTGGTGTGGTTGATGCTCCTGCAGTGGTGGAGGTGATGGAATCTGCTCCAAAGGGTGGTAATCCTAAGGTGTTTGAGGCTATGAAGTTGAAATCTAGAAAATTAGTCACTCCGGCTATCAACAATGCAAAAAAGAAGGTCATTATGGCAGATTCTGAAATGGCAAGTACCTTTTCTCTTTCAGAATTACTTGAAGTTGAAAAACAGGCTGATAATGCACAAAATGTGGTGACAGTTGCCCATGCTGATAGTTCAAATGAAAGCCTTGTGTTGGATAAGGCAAGAGAGAGTGTTAATGCACCTGCTGGACTTGTGCTTGCACCTGCTGAACCTGGTTCTTTAGGTTTAGGACCTATTACTGATGGTGTTGTTAACACTTTAGGAAATGGTTGTGTAATGGAGCAGGGGACTCAGATTGGGATGGATCCTGTCTCTATTACTACTACTAACTGGGAAACTTCTATACCTGCTACTGAGGTGAATGCTACTGACAATTTGGTGGTAGATTCTAATGGTATTTTGGGTGAGACTATTGGTGGTGAGACTATAAATGTTAATGCTCAATCTGCTGATTTTATACGGCCTAATGCTGCTAAAGCTGTGGATGAGGTGGCTTCTTGGGCACAATTGGTCAAAAATAACAGGGAGCATTCAGATGATGTGGTCACCTTGACTGATCATGTTATTATTGAGGATACTGTGATGTTAGAGGAGGAAGATGTGAATGATGACAGTTTGGAGAAATTGAGCCTTATTGGTATATTTCCAGCCAAATTTCCTGGAAGGGATGCTGTTCAAAATATTGTGAGCTCTTGTCCTAGGAAGTGTAGATATCACTACCATAATTCTGGTTGGATAGTGTTCTTGTTTGAGCATGAATCTGATCTCAATGAAGTTCTGTAGGCAGGTCCTTTTTATGCTTTTGGGAAGCCTATGATTTTGAAGAAGATGCCAATGCTGTTTAATTTCAGTAAGGAGGCTAGTTCTGTGGTACCAGTATGGATTTAGCTTTCTAATCTTCCATTAAGGCTTTGGAAGGATAGGGCTTTGAGTAAGATATGTTCTTTTGTGGGGTGTCCTCAGTACACATATAATGTGACAGCTTCAATGAAGGTGTTGAGTTTTGCCAGGTGTCTGGTGGAGGTGGATATCAAGTTGGAACTTCCCTATGTGATTCCTATTACTATGCATGATGGAAAGGTTATTTTGCAGCCTGTTCTTTATGAAGAAATCCCTAAGTTTGTACAAAGTGTAATAAGCTAGGGCACAATGTTGCTGGATGTGATGATTCTAGGATTGAAGTTCCTACTTTGTATGTTGTTAGATCAACAAAATCTGGTGTTTCTAAGCCTAACCCTCCAAAGAAGAAGAAATTGATTTTTATTGATAATAATGATGCCCCTGCTGATACTCAAAAGAAGTCTACTGAGTCTCACCAGAATTCTGCTGATACCCCTAAGCACCCTGCTGAGGCCCCTCACCAGGCTGCTGATGGTAGTGCCTTATCTGCTCATGTTGCTTTTGCTGATAAGGGTAAGGGTAAGAGTGTGGTTGGTTTAAAAGAGAAAGAGGTGCTTGTGGAGCAGGATTCCACTCCTGTTGCCAATAATTTTGATGTTTTAAACTCTGATGTTAATGTTTCTTGGGAAAGTGATGTTGAGGCTGAGGATTTGGTGGATAATAGTGATTTTATTGCTTCTGGTTCCAGGAAATCAAAGAAGAAAAAGAAGAATAAGAGGAATAACACTTCTGGTGTTTTTGGAAATCTGAATAAAACAGCTGATGCAGTCTCTTGAGGTAAATCACCTCTAGGTAGACAAGAATGATAGGTTTTTGGAATGTTAGAGGGTTCAATAAGGTCCCCAAACAATATGTTGTTGTTAAATATCTCAGGAAACACAGGATTACCTTATTCTTGAGACTAAATAGTCTCAGAATAGTTTAGATCATTTTTTGAACAAGAAGATTCCTACTTGGAATTCTGTAAATAATTTTGGTAATCATGATAATAAGAGGATGTTGGTTATCTGGGATCCTTCTTTTGTGGAGATGGAGGTATTGGAAGTGGATGCTCAGTTGATTCATTGCAGTGTCAAGCTTCTAGTTTCTGGAGTTACCTTCTTGGTTACTTTCATTTATGGTTTGCATTCTGTTGGCCATAGAAGGTGTATGTGGGACAGAATTAGGGAAATGAGTCTGTGCTCTTCTCTCCCTTGGTTGGTTTTGGGGGATTTTAATTCTGTGCTATCAGTGGATGATAAGTTGAATTGGAATATTCCCACATATTATGAGATGCAGGATGTTGTGGATTGGTTCTTGGATGCCAATCTTTCTGATCTTAACTCCTCCGGTGAATTCTACATTTGGGCTTCTAGGGGTGTTCTAACTAGAATTGATAGGGTTTTGGTTAATGCTTATTGGTATTACTTGAATGTTAATGCTTTGGCTTTTTTTGATCCTCCTGGTTTGCATTCTGATCATTCTCCTTGTAGAATATCTTTGAATACTGATCCTGTGATCAGAATGAAACCTTTTAAGTTCTTTAATATGTGGATGCAACATGATAGTTATTTTGATGTTCTTGCTCATAACAGGAGTCAAGATGTTCCTGGTACTGCCATGTACCAATTGTGTAAAAAGTTAAGAAGACTGAAACAACCTTTGAAGGAGATGAATAGGAGGCATTTTGCACATATTTCTGTTAAATCTGAAAAAGCTCAGCAAGTTCTTGGAGAGTTGCAATCACAGTACAATCTGGGGCCTACTGATGCTCTTGCTACTCAAATTGTGGACCAGAAAAGAGTTTGTTCTAGTTTGGAAAATGCTGAGGCCAGTTTTCGGTCTCAAAAGCTAAGGGAATGTACATGAAGCTTAGTGACAGGAGCTACAGGTTTTTCCATTCTTTGGTTAAGAGGAACAATGTTAGAAATCATATTTCATCTGTTAGGCTTGCAGATAACACTTTTACCACTTCCTATGTCAGATCGGAGAAGCTTTTGTTGATTTTTATTCTGATTTGTTGGGTACTAAAGTTTTTGCTGCTCCTATTGATGTGGATGTGATTAATGCTGGCCCTTCTGTGTCTAGAGACTGTCTGGATAATCTGATTAATGATGTTACTAATTTGGAGGTGAAGGAAGCTCTCTTTTCCTTTTCTGATGATAAATCTCCTAGTCCTGATGGTTTTTAAGCTGGTTTTTTTTCAAGAAATCTTGGGGCATTGTTGGTCATGATTTCAAAATGCTGTGTGATCACGTGTAAGTCACTAACGTCGATATTACTTGCAAGAATACTAGGTACATCATAGTATAGTAAATGCGAGTCAAGGTCAATCTCACAGAGACAATGCAACTATAAGTATAAACGACTCTAACCTAATTAAGAAGCAACAGAAAGGTGGTCATTGACCAACAATAACATAAAAGAAAACAAACATGGTATTCCTCTCCTCTCCTCACCGATCTACTAACTTGGATTAGTTAATCGTTATGTTTACTTCCCCACGTAATTTCATTAGATTAATCGCGAGCTTTCGTTTTAATTATCATTATCAGCTACGAGTGTAATTCCTACACCTATCTACTCCGGAAATGGCAGTAGACAATCTATACGCAAGCTACCCTCCTTACTTGGTCCATAATAGCCCATACGCATAAAGAACTGGAACTGCTGATATTGAGCTCTAACTCATACCGCTAACCCGCCTAGATAGCTATCGACATTGACCAGCACATTCCTAGGGTCCATTCAAGACTATGTCCTATTAACACTTCACTTACAGTCCTTCATGTTAATTTACGAATTTTGAATACTAGATTGGCCAGACCTATTACTCATTTTAATTATTCCTGCCGATCAACGTAGCTATAGTGAATCATAGTTTAGGTTTTCTAAAACATTCCTCGGTAAACCGGTATAGACCGTCGGGTTACCGGGGGCGGCTTTTCCTAATTTCTGGATCTACATTGCTCAGTACGATTAAAATAAGTAAATCATGGGGTCTTTAAACATGCAGATTAACTAAAACAAATAAATACGAACAAATCTACCATATTGAAGATAATAAGGAACGTTCAAAGCTTCATGCCTTCAACAATGGAGAAAATCTTGATCGCGTGTAAGTCACTAACGTCGATATTACTAGCTAGAATACTAGGTACATCGTAGTATAGTAAATGCGAGTCAAGGTTGATCCCACAGAGACAATGCAACTATAAGTATAAACGACTCTAACCTAATTAAGAAGCAACATAAAGGCGGTCATTGACCAACAATAACATAAAAGAAAACAAACATGGTATTCCTCTCCTCTCCTCACCGATCTACTAACTTGGTTTAGCTAATCGTTATGTTTACTTCCCCACATAATTTCCTTATATTAATCGCGAGCTTTCATTTTAATTATCATTATCAGCTAGGGGGCAATTCCTACTCCTATCTACTCCAACAATGGCAGTAGAAAATCTATACGCAAGCTACCCTCCTTAATTGGTCCGTAATTTCCTATACGCATAAAGAACTAGAACTGCCTATATTGAGCACTAACTCATACCACTAACCCGCCTAGAAAGCTGTCGATATTGACCAGCACGTCCCTAGGGTCCATTCAAGATTATGTCCTAATTAACACTTCACTAACAGTCCTTCATGTTAATTTACGAATTACAAATACTAGATTGGCCAGACCTATTACTCGTTTTAATTATTCCTGCCGATCAATGTAGCTGTAGTGAATCTCTATTTAGGTTTTCTAAAACATGCCTCGGTAAACCGGTATAGACCACCGGGTTACCAGGGGCGGCTTTTCCTAATTTCTGGATCTACATTGCTCAGTACGATTAAAATAAGTAAATCATGGGGTCTTTAAACATGCAGATTAACTAAAACACAAAAATACAAACAAATCTACCATATTGAAGACAATAAAGGAACGTTCAAAGCTTCATACCTTCAACAATGGAGATCTAGCTCGATCTACTCAAGCTAGAGATGATGGAAGAAGGGAGGAAACCAAAAACAACTCTCCAAAGCTCAAGAAAACTTTATTGCATAATAATAATTGTAATGTAATATATAAAATTGAAGATTGTATTGAGCATATGAAAACTCTCAGTATATGCGGCTTTATATAAATACAATAGCCGACTTAAGACTCTCTAAAACCCTAACCGACCTAGATAATGCGACAGAATCAGTTTCGTGTTCCACAAGACGCCGGTTTGCCGGGCCTAGCCTTCGGGTTACCGGGCTTACTTTTCTTCCTTTTCTTCAGTAGTCTTCTTCTTAGACTTCAATTACTTGGCCCAATGTACTGCTTTTGGTTCAGACTCATTCTCCAATGCTCCAGACTTGGCGCATCCTATAAAACATGCAAAATGAGACAAAACAGTACCAAAACATCGGGAAAATAGCATAGATTCAGAATTGCGATCCTGGAAACACTCACATAGCATTTAACATATATTCCACATAATAACGAGCCTATCTATCCTCTCTTGAGCAGAATTCAGGGTGAATATAGGCATAATTACTGGTACTATTTAGAGCTTTATCAACTACCCCCCACTTACCTTTTGATCATCCTGAACAAAAAGGCGAAAAGAAAATAACACTTAGATCAATATACAAGTTAATTAAAAACAACTATCCTCACAAAGTCATGATCAAGATCATGCCACTCGTATCCATCATTAACACATTAAACACTATTCACATCATGAGCCAATGTGTGTGTGCAATAACGTTCACAACTGCTTAGTAATGCGGACTATCTCACATTACGCCAACCCGTAGTCGAACTTACCAGTCTCAAACATGTATTTGTTAATTAATTGAGCTGGCAAGGCTGATCGAGAACCGAGCATATATTACTCTTACGCTCACGTTTATCGGTCTATGCAAAAGTCATGCGTCTTACGCTCCATCGACTAAGATATTGCCAAAGAGAATATAGATGTATGTATTTCAATGCACTTCTCTTTCTTGGTGGGTAAACTCTCATTGATTTATCTATCCTCACGGCCCCACTAATGATAAACTACCGAATCCGAAATTCCTTTGCCTTTATAATCGTACGTGAAACATGATTCATGATAAAGCCAGGGTCAAATCTAGTCAAAGCAATATGCTATCGACTACACACCAAGGGAAGTGAGTTATACGGGCTTAAAATGGTGGCTCATATCAGAATATGCACTTAATATGCCACTACTTCAGAAGTGGGCACTTTCTCTTAATCGTACAAAGTAAAACAAAGATGAAGTCAATTAGCTCGAAAAGATCAAAGATATCATAATTTTTTGAAATTCTGTCAAAACGAATCAAAGTCTAAGTGGAGAATCGTGCATCAAAGAGAATCAAGACAATCATGCAATTCATGGAATATAATGCTAAGAAGCTAAGTGACGTTCCCTTACCCCCCACTTAATCGAAACATTGTCCCTAATGTGTAAGTTGAGAAATAAAAAATGAAAATGAACTTAGCTTCGGTTAAGGGCGGAACCAAAGAAGAACTGGATCGTTGTACAAATCATCGGGCTCATGGAAATAAGTCTGGAAGAATTTGCGCTAAATAACTCAAGCAAACCAAGAAGAATAGTGGTGACAAGAAACTGTATAATCATAGAGCGGCATTAAAAGAGAAAATAAATAACTCCAAAACAATTTAAGCCGACAAAATTATTATATTATAAAATTATGCTACATCATCTAAGTAGGAAAAATAAAATGAAATAAAAAAACTGGAAACCAACAATAAAAAGAAAGAAAATCTAATCCTCATCAGATTAGTCCTCCCAGTCGTCTCTATGCTCAAAACCTGGAGGTGGACCAGAACTAGAGGAAGCGGCGGCCGTAGATGAGGCTCCATGATGAGGGGCAGTCCTAGGTGGTGGGGTCGAGGAAGGTATGCCAAAGTAATCTATCAATCCTCTCCATCTTGCAGTGCAAACTCACAATCTCTCGCGAGTGCTCCTCAAGCAAGGCTCTCTGAGTCCTCGGTGCTCCATGCACCGGAGTACACTCCCTTTCAGCTCGTCCAACCCATCTTTGAACTCTCGAAACTGACTGCGAACTGAGGTTCGGCTTAGGGTCTTCCCAATAATCACCGACGAGCATCTTCACCTCGTCCTCCAAAGCAAACATATCAATCATCGGCCCATATGGTAGCAGCTCGCGCTCAGAAGCGGCAGCAAGCTCGTGGATAAGGCTGTGCATTAGTAGACCGAGGTTGATTGGAGATCCCTGCTCCAGATAAAACATCAATTCTACCCTCTTGGTGGTGACAGAGACCGTGTGCTTGGTCGGTAAAAGGCGGGCACAAACAAATCTGTTTACCATCTTCCGGTCCCAGGATAACTCATTTTCTTGGAAGATGGTGGGGGCTCCC
Source organism: Gentiana macrophylla (assembly GCA_026214975.1). Taxonomy (NCBI): domain Eukaryota; kingdom Viridiplantae; phylum Streptophyta; class Magnoliopsida; order Gentianales; family Gentianaceae; genus Gentiana; species Gentiana macrophylla. The sequence goes on along the minus strand of CM047808.1, from coordinate 49,262,906 downwards.
ACAGGGTTGCGCTTCCATTGCACCCCAAAGAAATCAGCAATCATATCCATCCTCTCGAGATCTTCAGTATTGCACGAGGATGTGTTCTCGTCCGGGCTCACCGGTGGACGTCTAACCCCAAAATGAGCGTTGATCCGCTCGATCAAAAAATCAACTTTGATACCGAGAACCATAGCATATGTGGCTCCGGGGTTATGTGAAACATATGCATAGAATTCCCTTACCACCGTGGCATTGAACCAGGCCGGTGCCTATGCCATGTCCAAGATGTCTTGTTCTTCTAATGCACCGGGAAAAATCGAGCCGCAATCGTCCAACTCTACCCCTCGTTCTTGATCAACCGGCCTTGCATTCCAATGGCCTCGGAACGACTCGTAGATAGCTAAAGAATGGAACTGCTCAACCCCGTCTATCAAGGGATTGGCATCTCCATACACTATCTGATAGATACTGGGACAAACAACTGATCGTTGACGCTTAGGACCCATCCTGAATGAGTATTGAAACTGATTCTGAAGCATTTTCAGGAAAATAACCCTCGGTAAACCGGAGGTAGGGTACGGTTTACCGGTCTGAAATTTCTAGATTTTTTTCTGGACAGTGCTCCTGGTAATGGAAGAAGAAGAACTGCAGCACTTCACTGTTGCAGCAGCAATACAAATCAGCAATTGGGGTGTTGGATGTGGTGTATTGGGTTTGGAAAATGGAAGAAAATTGTTTGGTTATGGTGGTGTTATGATGGTGATATGGTGGTGATGGTGGCCGAAATATATTAAGAAGGAAGAAATGGAAGAATTAGATGAATGGAATGATAAGAGTGATGATATTGGTGATGAAGGGGTGGTTTAAATAAGAAGAAGGAGAGAATGTGGACAGTTTTAGTGGGATAGTGGGTAGAGGAGTTATTAGGGTGAGGGATTTGAGAAGGTGATTGATGGGATTGAGGTGGAGTTATGGTGGAGTATGGGAAAGGATGAAAAATTTGAAAAGAGGGAGAAATGGGACAGTTTCTGCTGACTGACCATATTTGGTGCAACGTGTGTCCTCCCGCGTCTCTAAAAATTCAGCTTTATAACCTGACGTTGATGACGTAGATCAAGTGATAATAAAATACTTGACCACCATAAACCAATATTAGCAAAAGGACTAGGTGCATCATAGTATAGCTATAGCGAATCAAGGTCGATCCCACAAGGAACCAATTGTGGATCATTTATATACAAACAATTAATCATTCATGCCAAGGACACAAAGCGGTCTACGACCAACAAGAGACAAGAAAGATAAAGGACTCGACTCGACCTAACACAAATAAAGACAACGTAATTAACCTCCCCAGTTATTATATTATCGTTTGGATCTAGAGATTCTATATAACTAAGCTAGACTCAACAACTATTAATCCGATTCGTATTTATTTTATACTGGCTACGGGAGTCATCCCCTAAACTTGACTTAGTTCCGGGTAGGACACTAGATCATTGTGCTACATTACGTGACTTCGTTTCGTAGGCCTTCATCTCATATAACTCGCACGCTTACAAAACTAGAGATGCCGATATTAACCGTATTCCTCACCTAGGGAACATTCATGTGGTTAGGCATACTTCCTAAGTGATCGCATCAGTCTCTGTCCCATTAACAATTACCTACACGGTCTCATGCTAATCTACGACGTACGTATAACTAGATGAGCTCAATTCCCTAATACAGAACAGATCTAGATCTCGCTGAAAGTCCCGGAAGATCAATTCATGAGCAGACCTAGGAGCCGTATATTGGTATTTTCTAATCATACGCTAATTAAAATAGACGAGCAACGTAGCCGTAGCCATACCTACTAAGATAAGAAATTCTAGGTGGACAATCACACCATAAAGACGTTGCTAGATTGACGCGGCGAAAACCTAAATCTTAGCGTTTCTATATATGTAACGGATAAAATAGAGATTCATAAAGCAATTATATAGATCTACTAAAAACACGATTGTCGATCACACTGAAGTCATCTATAGATCACCGGATAACAGATCTGGGCGTGTGGATCCTTATAGACAAGGAATCCTCACTGCCTCATATCGTATCCTTAGATCTACATCGTTCGGTGAAGAACGAACAACCTCAAACGATAAACAATAATTGGGGGGACTTAATTACAAAGAACAAAGAACAAATAAATACAAGAACTCATATAATTGCTGCTGAACTTGTATTAAAACTGCTCTGAGAAACTGAGAATTTGTTTTATGAGTTGTTCAAAGTGATACAATGAAATAAGTATATATAGGCTGGAAAACCGACTTAGGATAAACTCTAGCCGACCTAATTCATAAATCCTAAACCCTAACGGAGTCTAAAACGCATCGAGATAACTCCGAGTCGATCCACTGACTTTGCCCAGCTCGCTCCCAGTGAGCTCACTATTCGTTGCCAGCGAGTCCTCTCTGCTCTGATTGGCTCGCTGGCTTTCCTTGTTCCACACTCCACTCTTCGTGCTACTTTGATATTTATCTTTAATGCAATCTGATTCCGCTCCGATTTATCTTGAGATTTACTTCCTTCGTTGGTAGATATCCTCTGATTCACCGTAATCTATAAAAACAATGATTATCACACAGTAAATCATGTTTTAATAATAACAATAGATAAATACCAAATTATATTCTATAAATCACATAACATTAAGTAAACATTATAAACATGTGATTTAATATAAAATATATATTATTATGCTCGATTTAAGGATAACGTTGATGACTTTTACGTGTATAATTTGACCGTCATCAACTACCCCCCACTTAGACTTTGATCGTCTCGAACAAAGCATCGATAAGTCATTCCCCAAGACAAAATTTTCCATGGTCAAAATCATACTTAAGCAAGAAACTCGAGTCAACTCATACCAGTCATAGTCATAAGGTATCCATTATTCTCTACTCGCTATGAATCGAAGTGATGTGTGCATGTGCATTCAGTTTTATATAAACGTGGCAAGATTAGAGTTTATGCTAACTTCGCAATCTTAACCTACCAACATCAGCATTCCCACTTCTTAAGCCTCGCAATGGGTAAAGACATGGTGCAATAAGCAAGAGCGTCATCCAGAAGGTTTTTGGACTCGGAGACCGAGAAATACTCAAAGCCTCTTAAAAAGTTGAATATCTTCGCATTTTCATAATTTCAAGTATTAACACCTCTCAAGAAAGAAACTTGCTTTAAAAGTAAAGTATGCATTGCAAGAATCCTCCCCTCACGGATTAGTCAATAGCGTTGAATATTACCACAAGCTCGGGGCTACTTTGGTAATGTTACTACAAGCCTAGTGTTTAACGCATTGTTAAAACACAGATAATTCTCAAGCTTATTACTCCGCTTTGATGGCCAGAAGATGGGAATACATCAGCAGATAAATATTGACACTAATTCTACATAACCAATCATCTACGCAATGTACACATATTTTCTTCAATTATTATAATTCGTGCGGTAATAGTCGATTCAAAATTGAGTAATCGAATAATAAATAACTACTTGCAACAGTCGGCATGAATATCCTTAAATTTACATTCACATAAGTATAAAATGATCACGTAATCATGCAACTTGGTTCCTTTCCTATCAACAATGTTTTAAGAACTCACAATTCTAAGGGTACGAGATAATTAATTTGGCATTTTTCAATTTTCTTCAACGTTTCACCGTTTCATTCAATTTTAACACATATCACATCATAGCTAAGTCTCTTACCCCCTACTTAAACATGGCATTGTCCCCAATGACAAATAAAAATGAGATATTAAGAAAAAGACTTAGCTCTGGAAACGGTTCTCAAGTAAGATGCAGAATGCAGGAGTAATCCAAGCACGTCGTGGAGAAGCAAACGAAATCCTGGTAAAGCAAACCAAACAGAACTCCACTAAATCAGCATTAACACGTCAATGGAAGTTATAAAATAATGTGGCGATAATTAGATATAAAATATCCAAAAACAAATTAAGCCACTTTATTGTATACAACCAATGACAAGGAAAACCAAAGAATAAACGACTCGTTCATACACGAATTCTAAAACGAATAAGAAGGAGGATAGATACAGACTCAAAAAGAAAAAATACTAAATAGAAAGAAAAATAAACAATCAACAAAAGATTATAGTCTCTATTGATATCCTCCACCACAAAAATATGCAGAAAACCGGGTGGATAAGACAAAGATCGGAAAGCATTACCCCATGTGTGAAAACACGAGATTTACTGGATTGATAAGGTATTTAATCCAGTGTAAAAGAAAGCTAGTTAAGGTATAACAGATTGGGGGGACCTATTGGCTAAAGATCAAAACAGATACTGAGCGCAGACTCTTCACGTTTCGATTGGATATTAACAACTTAGAGAGATGTAGCTTCTCCTCGAAATTACTAATCACCCAATTTATCACGTAGAAGGTCTCAACGTCATCAACAAGGTCGGATCAGTGTGATATTTTATAACTCATCATCTATATGTGCGGAAGGGTCAGAAAAATTGCGAAATTGAAATCTTCCGGTAGAAAGAGAAGTTGTATTTCGATCGAACCAAAAACTTATAAAATCTAGCTAGGTTCAGAGCTACACTTACCCCAGCTAGGATCATGAAAACCAAAATGATAAAAAATAATCATTAAAACTTAGCAATATTTCTAATTCCGCAACACAAGGGTATTTTGTTACAAAATGAAGGTTGAGAGTATGATGGGTTTAGAAAAAGATATACATAAGGATGGTAAGAAAAGATAAAGGGTGGGTAAGAAATTGTGGTTTGGGTGGGTTGAAAATTGGTTAAGGAAATTTGTTGGGTAGGTAGTGTTTAAGGGATTGGGGTAGGGTGGGAGAGTGAAACAGATGGAAAGACAGAGTGGGAATGAAAGAATGGTTAGAAATGTGAACTGTTGGGGCAGATTGGTGAGAGGATCGAAAAGTTTGAAGGTGAAAAAGTGTAAAGGGAAAGAAAAGGATAGTTGCAGAACGAACTGCACACCACTTTGGATTTTCACTTTGATCACCATTCTAAAAGGTTTTGGAAGTTGACCAAAATTGTTCTTGTTCACACCAATCATTCTCTGTTACATTTTCAGTAATTCTCAAGGTGCTTCCATCTTAAGGTTGATTGCTAAATTTCCTTTTCTTTAGCAATTTCTCGACTCTCCTAAGAAACTCTATTTCACGTGGTCTATATTTTGTAAAAAAGTTTTGCACATCCTTAGCCTAATGGCCATCGGAACACGGCAAAATAAAAAACCTCAACATCTCTCACGTTACTCTTATTTGACTCAAAGAAAACAAAACCTAAAATCCAAAAAAGAAATCCTAAGGGTTTTAGAAGTAGTTCTGAGTTGAAAGTCCTCAGCTCGACTTTCAAAAATTATCTTTTGTCAGTTATCCTTCTTGGATCGTCAGATGTTGACCCCTTGAGCACTATATGAGGTGGGCTCGTCGCTTTTGTGGATTAATACCCTTCCACTGGTTGTGAGACCTAGGAAACGACATTTATCCATACCATTTATACAAAGCTCTTACCTCGGCTCTCATTTTAGGAACTAGTGAATTCTAGGAAGATTCAGTCCTAGGGACCCATTTAAATCATATCCTCTATAATTCTGCTTCATTATGTTCTCTCAAAACTCAACGTCTTCTTTAGATTTCAAATTCTTAAAACTACACAAATTGTTGCTCCCAGGGCCAGTAGAAGCAATCTCATGCATAGGACAATGAGATTTTAACAAAACTATGAGGAACTCTTTATTCACTGCTTCCTTCAACTACTACATGTTTCCTTACACCCTCTAGATGAGACAGATTTGGGGCAGAACCTTCGGCACTAATAAAATTAATCTTACTCCGGGCTAAGATTCATACTCAGGTTCATGTAGAGGCTAACTTATGCTCAAAAAACCAAAAAGATAGTAAAACATAAGCAAAAAAGGTATTACCTTGACTTCAACACTGTACCACGAATAATTTGAACCTTTTAATATTTATTTTCTCGGAGCCATCTTGGTGCTTTAAAGGTGTTGCTTCCTTTGCTTTTCCCATCGTAGACTCGTAGCTCCACACGTTGCTGGGTTATTTTCTCAGCGCCAACGAAAAATTACTGACTCAGATTATTGCTTCCCTGGTTTCTGCAAACAGAAGAAATACACAAACAAAAACAAAACGGACCGTAGACTGATTTTTAACATGGTTTCCCATGCAGCTATCAGACCTACGAATTAAACATGCTAAGATAAACAGATGTTTAAATTCCGAAATAGAGGCGCTTTATGGCAAACACCTCTCTGGCTCATTGGGAGCGAAACAGATTCTCCAGAATCTGGAATTTTTACACAGAGCAGACAACTAGAGGGACTCAAAAACGTAAAAACAGACTCTAAAACAAAAAACTTAACATGAATAAAAAATTATTTATATACAAAATTGACCGTTGGTTCCCCGGCAACGGCGCCAAAAACTTGATGACGTAGATCAAGTGATAATAAAATACTTGACCATCATAAACCAATACTAGCAAGAGGACTAGGTCCATCGTAGTATAGCTATAGCGAATCAAGGTCGATCCCACATGGAACCAATTGTGGATTATTTATATACAAACAATTAATCATTCATGCCAAGGACACAAAGAGGTATATGACCAACAAGAGACAAGAAAGATAAAGGACTCGACTCGACACAACACAAATAAAGACTACGTAATTATTATGTTATCGTTTGGATCTAGAGATTCTATATAACTAAGCTAGACTCGACAACTATTAATCCGATTCGTATTTCTTTTATATTTGCTACGGGAGTCATCCCCTAAACTTGACTTAGTTCCAGGTAGGACACTAGATCACAGTGCTACATTACGTGACTTCACTTCGTAGGCCTCCATCTCATATAAATCGCACGCTTACAAAACTAGGGATGCCGATATTAACCGTATTCCTCACCTAGGCAACATTCCTGTGGTTAGGCGTACTTCCTAAGTGATCGCATCAGTCTCTGTCCCATTAATAATTACCTACACGGTCTCATGCTAATCTACGACGTATGTATAACTAGATGAGCTCAATTCCCTAATACAGAACAGATCTAGATCTCGCTGAAAGTCCCGGAAGATCAATTCATGAGCCGACCTAGGAGCCCTATATTGGTATTTTCTAATCATACGCTAATTAAAACAGATGAGCAACGTAGCCGTAGCCATACCTACTAAGATAAGAAATTCTAGGTGGACAATCACACCATAAAGACGTGGCTAGATTTACGCGGCGAAAACCTAAATCTTAGCGTTTCTATATATGTAACGGATAAAATAGAGATTCATAAAGCAATTATATAGATCTACTAAAAACACGATTGTCGATCACACCGAAGTCATCTATAGATCTACATCGTTCGGTGAAGAACGAACAACCACAAACGATAAACAATAATTGGGGAGACTTAATTACAAAGAACAAAGAACAAATAAATACAAGAACTCACATAATTGCTGCTGAACTTGTATTAAAACTGCTCTGAGAAACTGAGAATTTGTGTTATGAGTTGTTCAAAGTGATACAATGAAATAAGTATATATAGGCTGGAAAACCGACTTAGGATAAACTCCAGCCGACCTAATTTGTAAAGCCTAAACCCTAACGGATTCTAAAACGCGTCGAGATAACTCCGAGTCGATCCGGCCGACTTTACCTTTCGCCCCGGTGAGCTCATCGCTCATTGCCAATGAGTCCTCTCTGCTTTGATTGGCTCGCTGGCTTTCCTTGTTCCACACTCCACTCTTCGTGCTACTTTGATATTTATCTTTAATGCAATCCGATTCCGCTCCGATTTATCTTGAGATTTACTTCCTTAGTTGGTAGATATCCTCTGATTCACCGTAATCTATAAAATCAATGATTATCACACAGTAAATCATATTTTAATAATAACAATAGATAAATACCAAATTATATTCTATAAATCACATAAAATTGAGTAAACATTATAAACATGTGATTTAATATAAAATATATATTATTATGCTGAATTTAAGGATAACGTTGATGACATTTACGGGTATAATTTGACCGTCATCAACTACCCCCACTTAGACTTTGATCGTCTTGAACAAAGCATCGATAAGTCATTCCCCAAGACAACATTTTTCATGGTCAAAATCATACTTACGCAAGAAACTTGAGTCCACTCATACCATTCATACTCATAAGGTATCCATTATTCACTACTCGCTATGAATCAAAGTGATGTGTGCATGTGCATTCATAATGAGTATAGAAACTGATTCTGAAGCTTTTTCTGGAAAACAACCCTCTGTAAACCGGAGGTACGGTACGGTTTACCGGTCTGAAATTTCCAGATTTTTTTTCTGGACAGTGCTCCTGGTAATAGAAGAAGAAGAACTACAGCACTTCACTGTTGCAGTAGCAATACAAATCAGCAATTGGGGTGTTGGATGTGGTGTATTGGGTTTGGAAAATGGAAGAAAATGGTTTGGTTATGGTGGTGTTATGATGGTGATATGGTGGTGATGGTGGCCGAAATATATGAAGAAGGAAGAAATGGAATAATTAGATCAATGGAATGATAAGAGTGATGATATTGGTGATGAAGGGGTGGTTTAAATAAGAAGAAGGAGTGAGTGTGGACGGTTTTAGTGGGATAGTGGGTAGAGGAGTTATTAGGGTGAGGGATTTGAGGAGGTGATTGATGGGATTGAGGTGGAGTTATGGTGAAGTGTGGGAAATGATGAAAATTTTGAAAAGAGGGAGAAATGGGACGGTTTCTGCTGACTGACCATATTTGGTGCAACGTGTGTCCTTCACACGTCTCTAAAAATTCAGCTTTATAACCTGACGTTGATGACGTAGATGAAGTGATAATAAAATACTTGACCACCATAAACCAATACTAGCAAGAGGACTAGGTGCATCATAGTATAGCTATAGCGAATCAAGGTCGATCCCACAAGGAACCAATTGTGGATCATTTATATACAAACAATTAATCATTCATGCCAAGGACACAAAGCGGTCTACGACCAACAAGAGACAAGAAAGATAAAGGACTCGACTCGACACAACACAAATAAAGACAACGTAATTAACCTCCCCATTTATTATGTTATCGTTTGGATCTAGAGATTCTATATAACTAAGCTAGACTCGACAACTATTAATCCGATTCGTATTTATTTTATACTGGCTACGGGAGTCATCCCCTAAACTTGACTTAGTTCCGGGTAGGACACTAGATCACTGTGCTACACTACGTGACATCGCTTCGTAGGCCTCCATCTCATATAACTCGCACGCTTACGAAACTAGGGATGCCAATATTAACCGTATTCCTCACCTAGGTACCATTCCTGTGGTTAGGCGTACTTCCTAAGTGATCGCATCAGTCTCTGTCCCATTAACAATTACCTGCACGGTCAAATGCTAATCTACGACGTACGTATAACTAGATGAGCTCAATTCCCTAATACAGAACAGATCTAGATCTCGCAGAAAGTCCCGGATGATCAATTCATGAGCCGACCTAGGAGCCCTATATTGGTATTTTCTAATCATACGCTAATTAAAACAGACGAGCAACGTAGCCGTAGCCATACCTACAAAGATAAGAAATTCTAGATGGACAATCACACCATAAAGACGTGGCTAGATTGACACGGCGAAAACTCTAAATCTTAGCGTTTCTATATACGTAACGGATAAAATAGCGATTCATAAAAGCAATTATATAGATCTACTAAAAACACGATTGTCGATCATACCGAAGTCATCTATAGATCACCGGATAACATATCTGGGCGTGTGGATCCTTATAGACAAGGAATCCCCACTGCCTCATATCGTATCCTTAGATCTACATCGTTCGGTGAAGAACGAACAACCTCAAACGATAAACAATAATTGGGGGGACTTAATTACAAAGAACAAAGAACAAATAAATACAAGAACTCACATAATTGCTGCTGAACTTGTATTAAAACTGCTCTGAGAAACTGAGAATTTGTGTTATGAGTTGTTCAAAGTGATACAATGAAATAAGTATATATAGGCTGGAAAACCGACTTAGGATAAACTCCAGCCGACTTAATTCGTAAATCCTAAACCCTAATGGAGTATAAAACGCGTCGAGATAACTCCGAGTCGATCCGCTGACTTTGCCCAGCGAGCTCACTATTCGCTGCCGGCGAGTCCTCTCTGCTCTGATTGGCTCGCTGGCTTTTCTTGTTCCACACTCCACTCTTCGTGCTACTTTGATATTTATCTTTAATACAATCCGATTCCGGTCCGATTTATCTCGAGATTTACTTCCTTCGTTGGTAGATATCCTCTGATTCACCGTAATCTATAAAATCAATGATTATCACACAGTAAATCATATTTTAATAATAACAATAGATAAATACCAAATTATATTCTATAAATCACATAACATTAAATAAACATTATAAACATGTGATTTAATATAAAATATATATTATTATGCTCGATTTAAGGATAACATTGATGACTTTTACGGGTATAACTTGACCGTCATCAGACGTTCAGAAATTTAAAAATCCAGCCTCTGTAACCCGGAGGTTACCCTCGAGATAACGGGGGTCCTTCACTGCACACTTTGCTCAACCTCTCTGCTCAATTCTGATCTCAAATTGACTAGACCTTCACTCTTCAATTTTTATTTCCGACTCAAAACCTAACCTACTTCACTAGAATCAGCAATGAGGTAAAAAAAAACATTTCCACTGCCATTCGGTTTCAAGCCTAAGGGTGCAGTAGGATGAAAAAAAGTTCGTCCCTTTATCTGGCTACTTTTATTCATTCCTAATCTACCTAAGTGTTTAAAGAAATAGTTATGAGTTTATAGTCGCCATCTCGACTTTCTTCAGATCTTCGATCATTCAAAGGTTGGAGCTTTAACTCACCAAACTTTCGCTCCAGAGGTTTGTACTTTTAAAGAAACTTTTTTGAGCTCTCTTCCTAGCACACATTTCCCTTTTAGCTTGCGTGCTAGGTCTGCCTCTGCGTCGAGATTTAGGCTTTAGACCCAAGGACTCCACGTTTTCCACTTTTAGCTCAACTCGTTCACTACGCAACACGGAAGGACTAGCATCCGTGAGCATCTTTTCGTGGTCCTTTTCTTCTCTTTCTCACAGCATTAGTCTCATGAATTCTTGCTCAACGGTTTCTATTACAACCTCTATATCTTATGCCCCTCGATTTCTATAATTTCCACCTTTCCTGAAGCATACGTCATCTTACAACTCTCCGGTCTATTTTTCTAGGGGTTCTAAGATCTTAAAAGATACAGCGTCATTATTCAACCTTAGAGTAATCTCCCCATTATCAAAATCCATAACCGCCCTACTCGTCACTAAGAAGGGTCTTCTTAAAAGAACTGGGGCACTAGGGTCCTCAGGTACATCTATGACCGTGAAGTCAATAGGATATGTGAACCCTCCTTCCTTAATTGTACAATTTCTAAGTAGACCAGCAGGCATGTCTCTAGTTATGTCGACGAAGGTCATGGTCCTGGTTTGATTCATTACGACCGGAAGCTTGATCTTTTGACAGAGGGAAAATGGTAGAATGTTGCAACTCGAGCCAGAGTCGTAGAGCCCTAATCCTACTGATATACAATTAACAGAAATCAGGAGTCTGAATCTTCAGGATCATCAGAATCATAATCCGAAGACGATATATCAATTAATTCACAAGGGAACTCACCCGGACGATACGTGCTATACTCCTTTAAGTTCTCTTCAGGCTCTTGCTTGATCGCTTCTTTCTCCTTTTCAAACCGTTTGTTTATAGTCTCATAATGCTCTCGTGCTTCAGATCCAGGATACATGGAAATCGGTGTGATGGTCAATATTGTTCTAGGCATTTTGCTTGACTTGTTTGCTCTTTTTCAACTCTGTATGGATCGAATTTCTGAAGTTTTCTGATCGTCCTGCAAAGTGACAAAATAAAACAAAGAAAAGGTTAGCATCTTCCGCTTCAGTTGGGTGTGATCCCAACTGTTGCGGACCTACTAACTAAAATCAGCAGGGAATAACACAGAATAACATGAACTATTCAGAGATCGATTTTCCAGACCTCGGTAACTCAGAGGTTACCTTCGGGAAATTGGCCCTGAATTTCTCTTTCTGGCAGTTTAACATGGGAAGGTTTGATACAGAATGACTCAAGATTCAAAATAAAATAAAATAAAATAAAATAAAACAACTTCTTAATTAGAATTAAAACGTTTATATTTAAAATTGGCCATTGTCCCCGGCAACGGCGCCAAAAATCTTGATCGCGTGTAAGTCACTAACGTCGATATTACTAGCAAGAACACTAGGTACATCATAGTATAGTAAATGCGAGTCAAGGTCAATCACACAGAGACAATGCAACTATAAGTATAAATGACTCTAACCTAATTAAGAAGCAACATAAAGGCGGTCATTGACCAAAAATAACATAAAAGAAAACAAACATGGTATTCCTCTTCCTCTCCTCACCAATCTACTAACATGGATTGGTTAATCTTTATGTTTACTTCCCCACATAATTTCCTTAGATTAATCGCGAGCTTTCGTTTTAATTATCATTATTAGCTACGGGTGCAATTCCTACTCCTATCTACTCCGACAATGGTAGTAGACAATCTATACGCAAGCTACCCTCTTAAATTTGTCCGGAATAGCCCATACACATAAAGAACTAGAACTGCCGATATTGAGCGCTAACTCATACTGCTAACCTGCCTAGACAGCTGTCGACATTGACCTGCACGTTCTTAGGGTCCATTCAAGACTATGTCCTAATTAACACTTCACTAACAGTCCTTCATGTTAATTTACGAATTACGAATACTAGATTGGCCAGACCTATTACTCATTTTAATTATTCCTGCTGATCAACGTAGGTATAATTACTGGTACTATCGACGTAATAACGAGCCTATCTATCCCGATGATTATATTCACCCCAAAATATATCCTCTCTTAAGCAGAATTTGGGGTGAATATAGGTATAATTACTGGTACTATTTAGAGCGTTATCACCGTGACAAAATTCTTTAATAATGATGTTATATTGAAACAGATAAATCATGCTATTATTGCTCTTATCCCCACGACTACTCATGCTGCAACAGTTGGAGATTATAGACCTATTTCTTGCTGCAATGTTACTTACAAAGTAATCTCCAAGATCTTGGCTACAAGGCTTTCTGCTTGCCTTCCTGATCTTATTGATGTTTGCCAGACTGGTTTTGTTGATGGTAGGGCCATGTCTGACAACATATTTCTTTGTCAGGAGCTGATTAGGAAGTATGGTGTTGCCAGGGGGCCTTCTAGATGTATGATAAAGGTTGACATAAAAAAGTCTTTTGATTCTGTACACTGGTACTTCTTGGAGGTAGTTATGAGGGGTATTGGATTTCCTAACAGGTTTGTGAGATGGATTATGTGTGTTACTACCACTTCTTTCTCCGTGTCTATTAATGGTGAACTTAAAGGGTGTTTTCCTAGTAAAAGGGGATTGAGGCAAGGTGATCCACTGTCTCTCTTTCTTTTTGTTATTGGTATGTGTTAGGAACATTTATTATGTTTTGATGATGGCCATACTAGTTTGTTATAGCAAGCCCGAAATAAGTTAGAATTCTCTGTATAAGTCTTTACTTAGAGTCGACATGTTGTATAAGTTGAGTCGACAAGTATTGTACTAGTTGGTAGGACGGCAAAGTAAAATGCAGACATTCGGCAGAGTGAAGCCACCAAGCACCAAAGCGAGAGATACATGAAGACTTTATGGTCGACTTATAACCAAGGAAGTCTGTGATGACCTTGGATAAGTCTAAATTATATTTCAAGTGATGAAACTTAATATTCAAATATGGTATACACTGATCTCACCCCAATCAAGGATCAGTGAAGTACAAAGATTCTCCTTAAACTGAAGCAAAGAAGAAAACAAAGGAATCGGTGAGTGAAGACAAAACGGTAAAGGAAGAGCCAAAATGGCTAAGTCAGAAGGATCACTCGACCGTTCAGAAAACAATGAAGTAATACCTACCAGATCAGATTTAATATATGTTGAAGATTCAGAGGATCATGCATTAAATGCACAATCAATAGAGGATCAATCAAGGACGGTTTTTCTGCTATACGTTTGAAGAAAGAATCCGATCACTGAAATCAAGGAGAATGCAATTAAGGGGGAATCAAGAATAAAATCAAGGATTATTCCCTCATTAATATAGCCAACGGACGGAATTTCAAAATCAAGGTTATTCAAGGCTATAAATAGAAGGCATTGACAGAAAAACAAAACAACGATCTGAAAAGAAAAAAATCAAGTAGAAACTCTGTCAATTCAAAAAGCCTTCTCTGAACTTACAAGGATACATCTAGTGATCAACTCAGACATCAGAGCTACAAAGTCATATTCAGCAGTGAGATTGATCAAGCAAGGTTGTGGATCACATTCATATCAATCTGAAGCAACTGATTCAGAGGCAATCTGAGAAGGAGTTGAGTCTGTGATAGCTGTTGAAGGATTTTGATCTCAAGGAGCAGCAAAGGAGACTGAATCACTGAAGCTGTTGCAGTCAAGGAGTGATAGTCTTGTAGATTATGAAGCTTGGGAAGCCAAGGACAATCATACTATTGTATCTGTGAAAACAATAGTGAATTCCTCTGTTGGACTTATTTCTCAGTTTTGATGATGAGTGCCATACTAGTTGTTATAGTGCAAAGGCAAAAGATGTCTAGATAAAATGTATAGGTTTATTAGAGTTTGATTCATAAATAGGTTTGATCAAACAAGCACGTAAAACTGCTTGTTGTTTATCAATGAGACTAGTCTAGGTCGATGGGGTAGATAGGTCGATGGGCGAGTGCAACTTTCTTGGAAGATGAAGCCCGAAAGGCCGAGGGTTCAAACTCGATAAATGAAGGCTAAGGATCAAACTTAGTATTTAATGTCAAGGATATGGGATCGAAATTTAGGCAAGTCTGTGATGACCTAAATCGATTACATATACCTTGTGTAGAAGATCTAAGTTCCACAAGTTGGATGATGTTTGGAACTTAGTTATACTTTAAATGATGTAAACCAACTTCACAAACAAAAGTTGGATATAAGGATTAATTGCATTATATTTCTGAGACAAAAATATGATGTTATTGATGATTGTTTTACTGACAGATGATGAACCTCTTTGATATATATACCTCGATTAATTCAAGATTATTGGGAAGTTACATGGATAAGAACGACCAACTACCTCGACTTATCAAGCAAATCAAAGGCTGAGATTAAAAGAGCGTTAGGATGATCCATATTTTTATCCATTGGATACAAGTCAAAGGGTGGACCAGGATGCCTTTGTCAAAAAGTAATCTGGCGATTGTCGATCCTATGAATAGTGACGAGAATCACGGTGAGGATGGGACAAATACAAGGCAGTCACATTTGAATTTCAAATTCAAGTCACATGCATTCCTACCTATAAATAGAGGACTTTCAACTCAAAAGAAGATGATGAATTTTGAGATAAACTTTAAGTGATAACAACTGAGTGAAAAACACCTGCTTGAACTTCACGAGCTTAAAGGTCAGCTGATCTAGTTATTTTCTTCAAGTGCATTCTGTGTTCAAGCTGCATCAAGCATACACACTTGAAGATTGCAAGCTGCTGATTATATCATCCTAATCAAGCTGCTGCAACTGAATCATTTACTTGATTCATTCTTTATTTTATAAAGAACCTCTTGAAAGACAGTGAAGCATCTCACATTGGGTGTGAAAGGCTGTTGGTTTGTGGTGGAGAATTTGGTGAAGAGGCAATTCTACCCTTCAAGGACCAGTGGAAGACTCGGGAGCGACAATCCTACACATTCTTAGTTTTCGGTTTGTGAAGCCATAGTTATTGGTGAAGGACAAGCAACCTAGGACTCTTTGTAACAGATAACTCAAAGATTACTAGTGAATTTCCTCCAACATCACGGGAGAAGAGTGGGCGTCTGAGGATTACATCACCTGGAACCACTATAAAAATCTCTCTACTTACTTCTTGCATTTATTTTACACTTAGTCATTATTCATATCAACTCTTTTGAATCTAGCAAGCTGAAATCACACACATACACTCTTGAGTATCTAATACTTAGTAACATATTTAACAACAAGTAACAAGGCTTAATTTTGATATTATTCCATTTGCACAAATTCAGCAAAGCCCAGGCTGTCGATGAACTCTTTGTTTATCGGCCAGGCTCACGAGGTCTCAACAGACTCTTGAAGTATCGATGAAATTTCTTTGAAATTGCAAATTTGTTAACTCCAAAGTTTTAAGTGTTAAGTTTATTCACCCCCTCTAAACTTAACTAAAGCCTTTTCAAGGACCAACAATTGGTATCGGAGCGATTATACATTGCGAAGGAATCCTACTTGTTGTGCTTGTGAAAATTCTTTAAAACTTTCTTTCAAATTCTTGATTTTCAAGACTTGCATCATGGATAACACACAGTATGCTAGAACCATGTTGATGTGCTCTCTTGATAGATTTGATGAGTATAAGCGTCGAATGCGAGGCATATCTTGCTGCTACTCATGATGAGATGATGGATGTACTAAGCTGAAGGACCACTTTGGAGATTACAAAGCGATAACGATGGGTGACGAAGCTGAGTACATTCCTAAACCAAAGAGAGAATGGAATGCGAGAAGGCAGGAAAAGAGCAAACCTCAACAACATTGCTATTGATATCATCTACGTAACCTTGGATAGCAATATGTACATGAAAGTCAAAGATTGCAAGGCGCAAAAGGAACTTTGGGATAAGATTCACTTAATCTGTGAAGGCAATGATGCAATAAAGAAGAACAAAATCGGTGTGGCGGAAAAAAGGTTTCAAAAGTTCAAAATGCTACCTAATGAAACCATTGAGCAAATGGAGTCAGATTCAATGCAATCTTAGATGAACTTACTCTGCTTTGAGTGTAAGTTATTCAAAGAGAAGTAAACACCAAAATCTTGGAAGCTTTACACCGCAAGAGATGTTTGGAAAATGAAGGTGATTGCAATTGAAGAAATGAGAAAGGCTGCATGAGGAAGACACCTTCAAAGCTGTTCTCGATCTTAAGGCCTATGAATTTAGCAAAAAGTTAGTGCACAGGCCGAAAGGAAGAGCCAAAGACCATTGCATTGGCTGCTTCACATCATGAAGAAACATCGGGAGGACGGGATGATATCTTTGGATGAGATGCAAGAAGCGGTTGCCCTCTTGAGCAAGAAAATCGAATGATGAAGAGCGGAAGGCCCTACAAGAAATTTCACAAAGAGGCCTCTTGAGAGAAGGAAAGAAGAACCAAAGAAAGATAATGACTATCTATGCTTTCATTGCAAGAAACCAGGACACTTGGACTGATTGTCTGAGTTGAAACAAGGCAAGGAACACGATTATCTTTGCTTCAAGCTGTAAGAGGCACTGGACATTTTAGACTGATTGTCGGACCTCTCGAAGACCAAAAGTCAACAAAGGAGACATGGCAAGAAGGCTATGGTTCTTGAAGATGAATCGAGGATATGAAGTGGGATCGAAAAAAAGGAAATGAGTCGGATGACCAAGACCAGCAGTTCTTTGATATGGAGGATTATGCTTTGATGGCCAACATGGATGAAACGAGGAGGTATACAACAACTTTGTATCTATAAACACTCCTGCTGGAAGTGATTGTGAATCAACTTGGTGGTTCAAATCCTAGAAATTCGACAACAATGAGACTTTGGATGCCATCCTTAATCAAGCGAGGATAATACAATGCTGGTTATGAGATTGTGAAGGCTGAAAAAGAGGCTCTTGAGTTAGAAGTTGGAAGATTGAAAGCTGAATTAAGGGTTTTCAAAGGTAAGGAAAAAGATGTTGGACGAGAATCGACATAAGTCTGCTTTGCACATCCAGCGACCTCTGAGTCTCTTTGAACCATCTTGTTCCAATCTTGCATACAAATCGGGAAAGCCTTATGGAGATAGAAGCGGGCTTGGATTTGGAACTCGGCAATCTAACAAGAGTGGATCCATGGAGTTCTGAACCTAGTACGAGGTGGTCCTAAGTTTGTGCCTGCACTAGATCCATCTCGATAAAAATTCTTTGAAGCGATAAAACCAAATGAGAATGCCTCAAAGAAGCAAAATCGAAAGTCTCGAAAGTCAACGACTCTAGTAAAAGAATAAATCCAAAAATAGAATTTTTGTACCTTCTAAGCTCTCTTGATAGCGGACACTGCTACCAAGTCTGCTTGGACCACGAAGGAAAAAAAGCAGAAATATTCCAAGAATAAGAATCCTAAATCCAAAAATGTTGATCATTCAAGGGATACTTATCTCGGGGAAAGGTAGAATTGTTCCTGCTTGATGATGATTGGAATATTCACTGCATCTAATGTTAAAAGCAGATCAGTATAACCATACCACTAGGGTAAAACCTAGGCAATGGAATCAATGAGGACTTACACAAGACCTCGTGAGACTCCATATTACAGTAGTTTGTTCTAACAGAGACGACACACCTATGGTTATGCAAATGTTTCTAATAACAAGAATCATTTCAAACGACATTATGTACCAAAAGGCCGGAAAACATATGTGGTTCTACACAACCTCTTTGTTAGAACTTATGGATGTGTGGAATACATGTATGAACAAAGTATGACACATTTAGGAGAAGACCTTATGGAAACATACCAAGGGTCATGCTTGCCATGACCACTATGGACCCAAGCAGGTTTGGGTACCTAAAATGCATTAACTTTGTTTTGTAGGGTGTCTGCAGTACTTTGTGATGGATGTTCGGACACATGACAAAAAGAATAAGCACTTGTCTTACAAATTTTGTGGCAAAAGATGGTCCAAGGTGAATTTTGGCAACAAAAATACACTGGTTATACAAGAGGATATGGCACACTCATCGAAAATGGACTTACAATCAAGAATGTTGCATATGTGGAAGGATTGGATTACAACTTCTTGAGAGCCTTTGGACAATTACGTGATATGGGATACAAGGTCACTTTTGACAAAAACAAGCTGTATTGTCATTAGTGAAAAAGGTGATCAAGTTGTACTTGTTTGGTAGAAACAGCAGAACATGTATGTTGTGGATTGGTCTCACTGCGAGTTCGAGAACTTTGCTGATTGTGCATACCAAATCTGAACTCAATGGTTATGGCACAAGAAGTTAAATCATCTAAATTTTGATGATATTAATCGATTAGTGAAGAAGAAGTTGGTGGTTGGTTTACACGAGATCACATTCAAGAAGGATGCTATCGTGATGCATGTCGGCAAAATAAGCAGATAAAGTCAAGTTTCAAGTCAAAGACTAAACAATCAACTAACGCAGTGTTGGAGCTTATGCACATGGATCTTTTGGACCAATAACTCCAACAAGTGTGACGAGGAAGAAATACACCTTAGTGGTTGTGGATGATTTTTCTAGATACACTTGGGTGATATTCATGAACAAGAAAAGTGAGACACTCCAAAGCTTGCCTAATCTTTTGAAGAGATTACAAAATGAGAAAAGTTTAACGATTATAAAGATTAGATCGGATCGAGTCTTGAATTTCTCAACAAAGTTATAAGAGAATATTGTGAGCAGAATGGTGTACTCCATCAACTTGCTGCTTCTTTGGTACACCTCGACAAAATGGGAGTTCTTTGAAAAGAAACAGGGACATTGAAGGAAGCGGGAAGAACAATGATTTGTGAAGCATTGCTACGAAAGATATTGAAATTTGAAAGCGATAAACACGACATGCTATACACAAAATAGAACATCAGATAAACAAGAAGGCTGCTTGAAGACACCTTATGAGATCTGGAATGGAAGGATACCTAATATATCCTATTTTCACCCATTTGGAAGCAAATGTTTTATTCTAAATCATAAAGTTCATTTGAAAACATTCCAACCAAAATCGGATGAAGGAATTTTCTTAGGATATTCTTGATCAGTGAGCATTGAGTCTTGAACAAAGAACAACTGAAACATGAAGAAACAATCAATGTTGTGTTTGATGAACCTAAGTTTCTTGGTATGGAAGATAAAGTGTGAACTCTTTGAAAATCAACAAATCAACGATCGGTTCGTGTTGAAGTTTTGGAAAGATTCAATGACCTAAAAGTTTACGATCTGCCCTGCTTGAACACCTGTGACAATGTTCTTGATGCAACAAGCGAAGCAATTCAAGGATCTGCTGACCCCCAATAGAAGAAACTACAATGAGACCTACTTGAAGATGATATTCACGAAAATCAAAATAACCATAATCCACAATGGTTAAAGAATCACCTACTGTTGAACAAGTTATTGGCAATGTACGACAAGGTGTGAGGACTAGAAGACAAGCTGGAAGCTATGTTTACTTGTTTTCTATCTCAAATGGAACCTAAAGTTGTTGAAGAAGCAATTTGAGATCCAGTTGGATAATTGCTATGCAAGAAGAATTAAATGAATTTGAAAGAAATCAAGTTTGGACACTAGTTGAAAGGCCGACTCATGCAAATATCATTGGTACTAAATGGGTATCTGAGAAATAAACTTGATGAATCTGGTACCATTGTTAGAAATAAGGCCGGACTAGTTGCAAAAGGCTATTCTCAAGCGAAGGAATAGATTTTGATGAGACTTATGCACTGTTGCAAGATTGGAAGCTATCAGTTATTCTTGGCACATCTTTTGCATATAAGAACTTCAAAGTATATCAAATGGATGTCAAGAGTGCATTTTTGAATGGTATCCTAGAGGAGGAAGTATATGTTCGACAACCTCCTGGATTTGAAGTTAAAGATCAAGAAGATAAAGTGTATAGACTCAACAAAGCACTTTATGGATTGAAAGCAGGCACCAAGAGCATGGTATGAGACTCTATCTCAATTCTTGGTGGATAATGGTTTTACAAAAGGGACCATTGACAAGACACTTTTCGAGAATCGAGTGAAGGGGACAACACCTGTTTGGTACAAATTTATGTGGATGACATAATTTTTGGTTACGAGAATGACTTACTTTGTGAAAAGTTTGCAAATCTAATGAAGAGCAAATTCCAAATGAGTATGATGGGAGAAATGAATTACTTCTTGGGATTGCAAGTTAAGCAGATTGAAAGATGGAATCTTCATTCATCAAACCAAGTATACCAAAGAGTTCTTTGAAGAAATTTGGTATGGAAAGCAGACACTAAGAGCTCAACTCCTATGAGTACAAACATCAGATTGGATGAAGATAAAGAAGGCAAAGATGTTGATCGGACTTTGTCTGAGGAAGGATGATAGGCGATCTATTTGTATCTCACTTGCCAATGAGACTGATATATCCTTTCTTTGTAGGTGTTTGTGCAAGATTTCAATCAAACCTAAAGAAAGTCATTTAGGTCTTTGTCAAAAGAGTTCTTAAGTATCTAAAAGAGACTTTGGGAGTAGGAATTTGGTATTCCAAGGAAGGAAGCTTCAAGGTAATATCCTACTCAGATTACGATTATCTTTGGATGCAAGATTGATAGAAAAAGCACCTCGGGAACACAATCAATTAATGGGAAATAGTGGTCTCTGGTTTAGCAAGCAAAAATTCTATTTCAACTTCCACTTCTTTGAAAATTTGAATACATTCTTCTTGGAAGTTCTTTGTGCACAAAATACTATGGCTAAGACAACAATTAAGGGATTATGGAATTGAAGAAAGGAAATTCCAATCATGTGTGACAACACAAGTGCAATTGCAATCACGAGAAAATCTGTTTTGCACTCAAGAACCAAGCACATTGATGTGAGACATCATTTTATAAGAGATCATGTTGAAAAGAGAAAGATGTGGTGGTTACATACATCCTACTTGAAGATCAACTTGCGATATTTTCACTAAGCCACTTGATAGTGAAAGATTTGCCAAATTAAGGATGAACTTGGAATCATAAAGATTGGTGATATTCGATGTCTCTTGAAATTCACCAAGGGGATTAGTCTTTGCTATGTTGGGTGAGCTCACTTAGCAGTTAGTCATTGGTATCAACAATTCCATGTACTTATGTTTGAACAATTGAGCAAATGAGGTTGCCAAGGGATTGGTCTTTGTCATGTTGGGTGAGCTCACTTGACGATCGATCATTGGTATTAAACTTCATATTGTATTATCAATTGAACAAAACAAGGAGAAAACAAGGATCGTGAGTCACTTTATCGGCCAGAATTTCTTTGAAGCAAATTATCGGCCAGATCACTTGAGCCCACCTATTTGAAGGATACCTTCTTTGAAGGGAATTTTACTCGATCAAAGTTATTAAGGTCAAAAAGCGATTTGGCGGGATATTTATTTTATCCATTATTACCACGATTAAACCATCCAACGCGATTACAAGCGTTATGGTAGAGTAATGGGCCACGTGTCAAGGCGAAATTTATTCAGATTAATCGTGGTTACATCAATGTACGTGCTATGGCAGTTTCAACTACCCACTTTATCTATATATTGAGACTATTACTCGGGAGAATCGACACTTGCAAATCTACTTTATCTCTGCAATCGTTACCTTTGTGTGAACACGATTTGAGATTCAATCTTCTTCATCTCATTCTTCTCATTATAATGGCGGAAAAAGTTGATGTACAAATTGAATCGAGCCAAAGTGTTAGAGGTTTTGTTGAAGATGCAAGCAGTGGCGGCCATTAACATTGGTCGAAGAATAAGGAGGTATGTCGATGCGGAAAATGTGTTAAACATAAGGCCCGGACACAATTTCTTATACAAATGTTGTCGGTTTACGGAGAAACATTCAAATAAAGGAAGGAAGCTGAAGCATTTAAGGCTACTTTGTAAATGGGCGAGAAATTGAAGTTTCCCAGTCTGTGAGGAAGTTTTGGATTTGTTGAAGTGGTGGGCGGCTCTGTCAATCCTGAAGCAATGGGATTGGACAAATTGGCATTTGTAGATCGAGATCAAGGCAGATCTGAAAAATCAAATCCGTTCAGGCATCAGCTGCAAACACATTGGTATTGAATACAACTGCTTGAGCAAGCTCATTGCAAAGAACATACTCGGGCTAGTTGGCGTTATGGATACTCTATCGGGACCCAAGATAGAGCGATGATTATCATCTGCGAAGCATGAAGTTTGATTGGGCGGTACTTTATTCATTATATGAAGAAAGTGGCCAAGAGAGAGTTTAGGGAAGAGAAGTCAAGGCAACGCCGCCTTAGGATTAATGGTCGGACTCTGTTTGAATCATCTTGAAATTCTGATGTAGCACTGTGGACATTAATCGATCCGGATACAAAAGGAGATTGATTATGCAATTCTGGACTTGATGATGATGAAGAATTCTTTGGAGAGAGGCTGCGATGATAATGATGATGGAGATGATGGTGATCTTGGTGGTGGCGGAGTTCGACAAACCAAGAAGATTTCTATCAAACTCTTTGCACCAAAGAAAAGCTATTTGGAAAGAGAAAGAGTGCGATGCTAGAAAGACAGCGAAGTCTTAAAATCAAGAAGAACAAGAAAAGAAACAAGCCTGAGGCTGCTTTGAGTCTGCTTTGAGTCAAAGTGGAGGTTCTTGACCTGCTTTGTGGCTTCAAGAAAAAAGCTGTTGGGGAAATTTTGAGAGAACAACGAAGAAGGAAGCAAGTAGAAAAAGAAGATTGACTAAAAATATGATGATAATGAACCCCTATCCAAGAGGATGAAGGAAGTTGCCAAAAGAAGAAATATGGCAAAGGAAAGAGTTGAAAGATTTGGAGGCACAGAGGGCCCAGAAGAAGCATCGATAGAGGAGGAAGAAGAGAGGCATTGAAGGTGAGCCTCTAACTATCATTCCACCAGTTGTTATCGGTGATTCCTCCAATGAAGAAGTTAACAAGTCCACGATCTTTGAGCAGGTTGTTTTTGAAAAATCAGCAGAGGATGTCTGATCCTCTCTGACCACTGAGCTCTTTGTAGCATCCAGCGATGAACCACGACAAACCACTTGAACTGAACTCTGTGTGGTGGTTGAAGAGGTGATTGAGACTTGGTTGAAGACCACGCAAATTTGGCAATAGTTCGGGGGAAGAAGCGATCTGCTGCTAACCTGTTGATGAGCATATAAGTCGGGGGAACCAAGTGTGATCTGAGATGGAAGTAGTAGGCACAAATGAACAATCACGACAACTCTTGACTTTCAAACATCTGTAGAAGATACCTTGAATCGCTTGTTGGATCCTTTGGAGGTCAACAAGCAATTGAGGCTAACTCTCGAGAAGATCTTTTATGCCATTTGAGAGGCATGTGAAAAGAGCAAGAGAATCCCGAAGAGTATGTGGATCCCAAACTTGACAAATTCTTTGATTACTTCGATGGAAGTTTGGGTTCTACAAAGACAAAAACAATTTGCTCAACCAATGATGATTTTGAAGAATGGGTTTTTGACAAGTTGGGAGTGGAAAATTTCTTTGGATCGATTGATACAACCTTGCTTTGCAATCAAGGCGATGGATCTGTTTGATGAGCAACGAAGGAGGAGGGTATCAATTTAGAGATCCAAGAGATGGTCTGATGATTCCTCTTCATCATCGAGATAGCGGAGGAGATTTTCCCTCTGGACCGGGAGAGAATCAAGTGGGGCTGCACTAACACATGCACCATCGTACAGCAGCAGATCCAACGATCTTTGGAAGATCTGCTGAGGGCAGTGATGGAGAAATGGATGAGGATCTACAAGATCTCACCATGGATGATCTAGAAGCACTAATCAGGGAATTACATTGAGTCTTTGTAGGTGGTGATGAACCAAGCACATTTCATGTTGTAGAGCCTCTTGCACAACTTTGAAGATATCTGAGAATCTTGATTTGGATGTGGAAAAGACCATGACTTGATGAACCAAGTGCTAGTTACGAGGAATCTATTGAATATCAAAGTGGTTTTGACTTTGAAGGATTCTCACCAAAGCGCCATGATTACGACCAAGATTGGTCATGCGAGAAGGTTTTCAAGTGGATAATACCAATATATTCAATCCACGAGGAAGTTGAAGAGGAGAGTGCAGTTCTTTGGGATACAAAGCGGCACTGGACAAAGGTTGGAACAGGAGATTTGGGTTTGAGTCTCAAGCGAGGAAACAAAGGTTGGAACAGATTGGGTTTGGAGAAACCCTGTTAATGAAATTTCTTTGTAGTGGAGCTGCTTTGGAGCCAAAGGCCATTTGTAGGAAAGATAGTCGTGATTCTTTGTTAATGAGGATGAAGCATTTCTTTGGACTATAATTCTGATGATGAAGAATTTCAAATTTTTGGAGAAGAAGAAGTTGTTGAAGAACACACACAAGATCCTATCCTTGAAGATGTTCTTGGTGCAATGGTTGAGAAGGACCTCCCTGTTGGGAGAGATTTGAGTAGAGCCATGGTCATCGTGGACAACAGGCACAATATAGAGTTGAGGAGCTCTGTGATGAATCTCTGATAGTATAGAATGGCGAGTGGAGTGCCAATTGAAGTTGTCAATGAGTTAAGAAGCGTAAGAAATGATATGCAACAGCTAAGAACTCAATTGGACGAGCAAGAACAAAGATTTGAAGAACTAATGAAGATGGTAAATGATAATAGACAATCTCTTGTCTGATTTGCTTCAAACTTTGCATCTACTCAAAATCTTGTGAATGATCGATATATGATGTAAGATATATCAAGCAAGGAATACACTTTGAAGGACAAGTTTTGAAAGATCAACTTACATCCGTTCATCAAAAACTTGACAAGCTTCTTGAAAGTCTCTTGAGAGCCTCTGCTTTGCACAACAACTGCTATGCACGATCCCAAATTTCTTGAAAGGATCAGCAGATGGAAGAGACCACGCAATCAAGGATTACTTCACTTGATACTAGAAGCTGGAACTATGGCGGGTCAATTACACAGAGTGATAGTATCACGAGGAAGCTATTCATGCCCTCGTCTCACGTTTTGTTGATGATGTCACTAAGGGGAAGAGGGCCAATCAATTTGCGGACAAAGGAGGCTGCGGACTCTTTGCACAAAAGAGATGGGTGATGATACAAATGCCTTTAGGCAACTTTGCACTGGCAGTGCAACTTCTTGATGATCTCTTATCACGGTACAAGAAAGAGTTTCATAACGAAGAGAGACCTATCGTGACATGGGATTTCATGAAGGTCTTAACTCTTTCTTGAGTTTGAAGTTTTGGGAGGCAAGGATTAGAGCTTTAAGAGCAACTACGGAGGCGGAAGGAGTAGCGAGAGGTGAAAAGGTCTTTGCCAATTACAAAAGCAAAAGATTCAACTTGAATGAATTTAAGGAGTTTGTATATGAAGTTTGGCTTGAGGGTGAATCGAGATCAATCTCATCTTGCACGAAGCATGGAACTGGTGGAAACAAGTCAATCACTATATTGATTTTACACTAATTGAGAATGAATGGATGGTTGAAATGATAGAAGAAATCGAGCCTATCAAGAGCAAGGTTGAAGGCCGACAAAGAAAGAGAAAGAGACAATAGATCGGCTACTTTTCATTGTTTATCTTTCTTTGTATCTAGTTGTAATAAGCGTGTTCAAATTTTTATAATGAGAATTGACTAAATTTGTTACTGTTTATGTTTTTATCTTTTGCTTTCTTTGATTAGGTGAGGTAGTGGCATCATCACCAAAAGGGGAAATTGTTGGACTTATTTCTCGTTTTGATGATGAGTGCCATACTAGTTGTTATAGTGCAAAGGCAAAAGATGTCTAGATAAAATGTATAGGTTTATTAGAGTTTGATTCATAAATAGGTTTGATCAAACAAGCCTTTGTAAAAAATTGGCTTGTTGTTTATCAATGAGACTAGTCTAATCGATGGGGTAGATAGGTCGATGGGTGTGCAACTTTCTTGAAGGCCCGAAGCGAAGGCTGAGGTTTCAAACTCGATAAATGAAGGCTAAGGGATCAAACTTAGTATTTAATGTCAAGGATATGGGATCGAAATTTAGGCAAGTCTGTGATGACCTAAAGCGATTACATATACCTTGTGTATAGAAGATCTAAGTTCCACAAGTTGGATGATGTTTGGAACTTAGTTATACTTTAAATGATGTAAACCAACTTCACAAACAAAAGTTGGATATAAGGATTCAATTTGCATTATATTTCTGAGACAAAAATATGATGTTATTGATGATTGTTTTACTGACAGATGATGAACTCTTGATATATATACCTCGATTAATTCAAGATTATTGGGAAGTTACATGGATAAGAACGACCAACTACCTCGACTTATCAAGCAAATCAAAGGCTGAGATTAAAAGGCGTTGGGATGATCCATATTTTTATCCATTGGATACAAGTCAAAGGGGTGGGACAGATTGCCTTTGTCAAAAGTAATCTGACGATGTCGATCCTATGAATAGTGACAGAATGCGGTGAGGATGGGACAAATACAAGAACGGTCACATTTGAATTTCAAATTCAAGTCACATGCATTCCTACCTATAAATAGAGGACTTTCAACTCAAAAGAAGATGATGAATTTTGAGATAAACTTTAAGTGATAACAGCTGAAATGAAAAACACCTGCTTGAACTTCTGAGAGCTTAAAATTTCTTTGATCTAGTTATTTTCTTCAAGTGCATTACGTGTTCAAAGCCGCATCAAGCATACACACTTGAAGGCGCAAGCTGCTGATTATATCATCCTAATCAAGGCTGCTTTGCAATTGAATCATTTACTTGATTCATTCTTTATTTTATAAAGAACCTGCTGAAAAGCAGTGAAGCATCTGTTGGGTGTGAAAGGCTGTTGGTTTGTGGTGGAGGTGGTGAAGAGGCAATTCTACCCTTCAAGGACCGGTGGAAGACTCGGGAGCAAACAATCCTACACATTCTTAGTTTTCGAGTTTGTGAAGCCATAGTTATTGGTGAAGGACAAGCAACCTAGGACTCTTTGTAACAGATAACTCAAAGATTACTAGTGAATTTCCTCCAACATCACGGAGAAGAGTGGGCGTCTGAGGATTACATCACACGGAACCACTATAAAAATCTCTCTACTTACTTCTGCATTTATTTTACGCACTTAGTCATTATTCATATCAACTTTCTTTGAATCTAGCAAAATCACACACATACACTCTTGAGTATCTAATACTTAGTAACATATTTAACAACAAGTAACAAGGCTTAATTTTGATATTATTCCATTTGCACAAATTCAGCAAAGCTGAGGCTCGATGAACTCTTGTTTATCGGCCAGACTCTCGAGGTCTCAACAGACTCTTCAAGTATCGCAGAGTCTTGAAATTGCAATTTGTTAACTCCAAAGTTTTAAGTGTTAAGTTTATTCACCCCCCCCTCTAAACTTAACTAAAGCCTTTTCAAGGGACCAACATCCTCCAATCATCACATGAGAAGAGTGGATTAAGGGATTACACCACCCTGAACCACTATAAGCCTTGTGTCAATTTACTTTATAGTATTTATTTAAATTGCCTAGATCATAACTTATATCTGTGATTGCCTAAACTGATTTGAAAACAACATAGTAAGAAGGGACTTATCCGCTGCCCAAAAGCTTTTAAACAAAAGAAATTTTTTTGAAACTCCACTATAGTCATTCACCCCCCATCTGACTATAGTTTCACCCTTCTCTGGGACCAACAGTATGGAGAATCTTTCTAGAATGTTGAGGATTTTAGGGGAAGATTCTGAGTTCAATTTTCGTAATGGCTGTCAGAACCTGAAGATCAATCATCTGGCTTTTGCAGATGATTGATGCTGTTTGTTAGAGGGGATCCTATTTATGTCACTCTTATAATGAATTGTCTGACTGCTTTTGGTGATTGTTCAGGCCTTGTTGCTAATATACAAAAGTCTGAGATTTTCTGTGCTGGTTTGGATGATTATAACAAGGATGTGCTGCTTGTTATTACTGGTTTGAAAGAAGGAGTGCTGCCTATTAGGTATCTTGGTATTCCTTTATGTGCTGTTAGGTTGAATGTTATGCATTATGATCCTTTTTTTTGCATCTTTGAGAAACTATTTTGGTAATTGGAAAGGAGCCACTTTATCCTATGCTGGTAGGTTACAACTTGTGCTCTATGTCATTCAAGGAGTGTACTGTTTCTGGCTTGGTATCAATCCTATAATTGGTAGTGTCAAACTGAAGATGGACCAAATGTGTAGGAGGTTTTTGTGGGGGGGGGGGGTTCTTGTGATTCCCACAGAAATCTCGATTGGATGGAAGGAGGTTTGTTTACCTAAGTCCGAGGGTGGTTTGGGTGTTTTTCATTGGATGTGCTGGAATCTTGCACTTTTGTGCCGGATTTTGTGGAATTTTCGATGTAAAAAGATCTGCGTTTGGGTGAAATGGATTAGTGAGGAGTATTTGAAGAATGTTGATCTGTGGTCTTATCGGTATAAGCATGGTGATTCTGCCTGATCAAATCTGTTTAAGATTAGGGACGATGCTCGAAAGTCTTTGGTTCTCTTTGGTGCTGCTGATCACTTTAATGCAATCCTGGTCTACAGGCTCTAAGTTATGCCCTGGTAAGGCATATGACTTCTTTAGGCACCATGGTCATAAATTTTTGTGGTTCAAGTCTGTCTGGATGTTGGGAAATCTACGCGGAAACGCAGCGGAATTCAAAAATTTATTTCCTTTAACGAGGATCGACTTCGTTTAAGCATAAACAAATAAGTTAGTAGACGGTGGTTACCTTGGTTGATCTAAAAGATTGACGCTTTGACCATCTAAGGAGAGTAGTTCTGCATAGAGCCGCCCAAGTGTTCGGCCTCTACTGCTAGTCCACACGAACACCCCGCCGGAATCCCATCATGGATTGCTATTGGAAAACTCCGGTTGCTAGACCGACCCTTTTCCCCTCTCTCCAACTCTCTATAGGATGCTCTCTATTTTACACAAGAACTATTAGTTCTTGGAATTGTGATGTACATAAGAGCTTGACACCCACCCCTTATTTATAGTGAGATGGGCGCCCCATCTAGGTGTGGAGGAGAAGAAAACATTTTCCCAATAAAATAAAGAAAATATATTTGATTGATTTATCTCAGTTAATTTAATATTAAATATTCCAATATATTGTCAATATCTTATATTGATTATATTTATCTTACTACCATAAATAAATTTACACATGTGTGCAAATCTATAGTCATTAATATCTAATATTAATATATGGTAATTTTATTAATTAAATTGCACAATCCAAGTGTATCGTAATACACCAAAATATGGCGCCATATGTATATATCAATACACATATATTTAATCAACTTAATATATATATATATATATATATATTTAATTAATCAACATAATTAATATCTTGTATTTAATTTATTCATAATAAATAAATACCACCATATTAATTTACCACTATAACCTTTATAGTACGAGATAAACTTTCCTTATTTGGTTATCATCTATAACCACATTTTAATCCGGCTAGATGTTCATAAGTGTGTGACCCGATAGGCTTCCGAATATGTTGGCCGTAGACACAAAGTGTAAATTACGAAAATGCCCTTCATACCTAACGATCACGGGATAGCGTCTAGAAACACACCGTGACCCCCAATCATCGGAAGAGTCAAATGCAATGACTACTACCTTTCATGTGAAACAATTACCGTGTAACTTACAATCCTATCGCTGTAATAATATCCATACAATCGTTAGTCGAGTGTCAAAACATCAACGACTGTATCTTATAATCTGGATATCATCGGGAAAATAGCAGAATAACGAGCCTATCTATCCTCTCTTAAGCAGAATTTGGGGTGAATATAGGTATAATTACTGGTACTATTTAGAGTGTTATCACCGTGACAAAATTCTTTAATAATGATGTTATATTGAAACAGATAAATCATGCTATTATTGCTCTTATCCCCACGACTACTCATGCTGCAACAGTTGGAGATTATAGACCTATTTCTTGCTGCAATGTTACTTACAAAGTAATCTCCAAGATCTTGGCTACAAGGCTTTCTGCTTGCCTTCCTGATCTTATTGATGTTTGCCAGACTGGTTTTGTTGATGGTAGGGCCATGTCTGACAACATATTTCTTTGTCAGGAGCTGATTAGGAAGTACGGTGTTGCCAGGGGCCTTCTAGATGTATGATAAAGGTTGACATAAAAAAGTCTTTTGATTCTGTACACTGGTACTTCTTGGAGGTAGTTACGAGGGGTATTGGATTTCCTGACAGGTTTGTGAGATGGATTATGTGTGTTACTACCACTTCTTTCTCCGTGTCTATTAATGGTGAACTTAAAGGGTGTTTTCCTAGTAAAAGGGGATTGAGGCAAGGTGATCCACTGTCTCTCTTTCTTTTTGTTATTGGTATGTGTTAGGAACATTTATTATGTTTTGATGATGGCCATACTAGCTGTTATAGCAAGCCTGAAATAAGTTAGAATTCTCTGTATAAGTCTTTACTTAGAGTCTGACATGTTGTATAAGTTGAGTCAGACAAGTATTGTACTAGTTGGTAGGACGGCAAAGTAAAACAGACATTCGGCAGAGTGAAGCCAGCCAAGCACCAGCAGAGATACAATGAAGACTTTATGGTCTGACTTATAACCAAGGAAGTCTGTGATGACCTTGGATAAGTCTAAATTATATTTCAAGTGATGAAACTTAATATTCAAATATGGTATACACTGATCTCACCCCAATCAAGGATCAGTGAAGTACAAAGATTCTCCTTAAATCAAGCAAAGAAGAAAACAATTGAATCGGGCCGAGTGAAGACAAAGCGGTAAAGGAAGAGCCAAAATGGCTAAGTCGGAAGGATCACTCGACCGTTCGAGAAAACAATGAAGTAATACCTACCGATCGATTTAATATATGTTGAAGATTCGAGAGATCATGCATTAAATGCACAATCAATAGAGGATCAATCAAGGACGGTTTTTCGCTATACGTTTGAAGAAAGAATCCGATCAACAAATCAAGGAGAATGCAATTAAGGGGAATCAAGAATAAAATCAAGGATTATTCCTCATTAATATAGCCAACGGACGGAATTTCAAAATCAAGGTTATTCAAGGCTATAAATAGAAGGCATTGACGGAAAAAACAAAACAACGATCCGAAAGAAAAAAATCAAGTAGAAACTCACAATTCAAAAGCCTTCTCTCGAACTTACAAGGATACATCTAGTGAACAACTCAGACATCAGAGCTACAAAGTCATATTCAGCAGTGAGATTGATCAAGCAAGGTTGTGGATCACATTCATATCAATCTGAAGCAACTGATTCAGAGGCAATCTGAGAAGGAGTTGAGTCTGTGATAGCTGTTGAAGGATTTTGATCTCAGGAGCGACAAAGGAGCCCGAAATCACCAAAGTCATTGCGAGTCAAGGAGTGATAGTCTTGTAGATTATGAAGCTTGGAAGCCAAGGACAATCATACTATTGTATCTGTGAAAACAATAGTGAATTCCTCCAATCATCACATGAGAAGAGTGGATTAAGGGATTACACCACCCTGAACCACTATAAGCCTTGTGTCAATTTACTTTATAGTATTTATTTAAATTGCCTAGATCATAACTTATATCTGTGATTGCCTAAACTGATTTGAAAACAACATAGTAAGAAGGGACTTATCCATTGCCCAAAAGCTTTTAAACGTAAGAAATTTTTTGAAACTCCACTATAGTCATTCACCCCCATCCGACTATAGTTTCACCCTTCTCTGGGACCAACAGTATGGAGAATCTTTCTAGAATGTTGAGGATTTTAGGGGAAGATTCTGAGTTCAATTTTCGTAATGGCTGTCAGAACCTGAAGATCAATCATCCGGCTTTGCGGATGATTGATGCTGCTTGTTAGAGGATCCTATTTATGTCACTCTTATAATGAATTGTCCATTGCTTTTGGTGATTGTTCGTGCCTTGTTGCTAATATACAAAAGTCTCGAGATTTTACAGGCTTGGTTTGGATGATTATAACAAGGATGTGCTGCTTGTTATTACTGGTTTGAAAGAAGGAGTGCTGCCTATTAGGTATCTTGGTATTCCTTTATGTGCTGTTAGGTTGAATGTTATGCATTATGATCCTTTTTTTTGCATCTTTGAGAAACTATTTTGGTAATTGGAAAGGAGCCACTTTATCCTATGCTGGTAGGTTACAACTTGTGCTCTATGTCATTCAAGGAGTGTACTGTTTCTGGCTTGGTATCAATCCTATAATTGGTAGTGTCAAACTGAAGATGGACCAAATGTGTAGGAGGTTTTTGTGGGGGGGGGGGGTTCTTGTGATTCCCACAGGAAATCTCCAGTTGGATGGAAGGAGGTTTGTTTACCTAAGTCTGAGGGTGGTTTGGGTGTTTTTCAGTTGGATGTCTGGAATCTTGCACTTTTGTGCCGGATTTTGTGGAATTTTCAGTGTAAAAAAGACTGCGTTTGGGTGAAATGGATTAGTGAGGAGTATTTGAAGAATGTTGATCTGTGGTCTTATCAGTATAATCATGGTGATTCTGCCTTGATCAAATCTGTGTTTAAGATTAGGGACAGCATGCTCGAAAGTGCTGGTTCTGCTGGTGCTGCAGTCACTTTAATGCAATCCTGGTCTACAGGCTCTAAGTTATGCCCTGGTAAGGCATATGACTTCTTTAGGCACCATGGTCATAAATTTTTGTGGTACAAGTCTGTCTGGATGTTGGGAAATCTACGCGGAAACGCAGCGGAATTCAAAAATTTATTTCCTTTAACGAGGATCGACTTCGTTTAAGCATAAACAAATAAGTTAGTAGACGGTGGTTACCTTGGTTGATCTAAAAGATTGACGCTTTGACCATCTAAGGAGAGTAGTTACAGATAGAGCCGCCCAAGTGTTCGGCCTCTACTCGCTAGTCCACACGAACACCCCGCCGAATCCCATCATGGATTGCTATTGGAAAACTCCGGTTGCTAGACCGACCCTTTCCCCCTCTCTCCAACTCTCTATAGGATGCTCTCTATTTTACACAAGAACTATTAGTTCTTGGAATTGTGATGTACATAAGAGCTTGACACCCACCTCTTATTTATAGTGAGATGGGCGCCCCATCTAGGTGTGGAGGAGAAGAAAACATTTTCCCAATAAAATAAAGAAAATATATTTGATTGATTTATCTCAGTTAATTTAATATTAAATATTCCAATATATTGTCAATATCTTATATTGATTATATTTATCTTACTACCATAAATCAATTTACACATGTGTGCAAATCTATAGTCATTAATATATGGTAATTTTATTAATTAAATTGCTCAATCCAAGTGTATCGTAATACACCAAAATATGGCGCCATATGTATATATCAATACACATATATTTAATCAACTTAATATATATATATATATATATATATATATATATATATATATATATATATATATATATATATATTTAATTAATCAACATAATTAATATCTTGTATTTAATTTATTCATAATAAATAAATACCACCATATTAATTTACCACTATAACCTTTATAGTACGAGATAAACTTTCCTTATTTGGTTATCATCTATAACCACATTTTAATCCGGCTAGATGTTCATAAGTGTGTGACCCGATAGGCTTCCGAATATGTTGGCCGTAGACACAAAGTGTAAATTACGAAAATGCCCTTCATACCTAACGATCACGGGATAGCGTCTAGCAACACACCGTGACCCCCAATCATCGGAAGAGTCAAATGCAATGACTACTACCTTTCATGTGAAACAATTACCGTGTAACTTACAATCCTATCGCTGTAATAATATCCATACAATCGTTAGTCGAGTATCAAAACATCAACGACTGTATCTTATAATCTGGATATCATGCTCTCTCGAAGTAACTCATTTACTCCCACTTTGCAAAGATTCACGAGAGCTAGACATTCCATATAAGAAGGCCATTTTGGATATTCGATCCAAATCATAGGATACGCGATTCCCAGACGACCAATCATGTATACTCCACATGCTTCAATATCATACCCAATCACTACCGCATGATCGCCCCGTGGCTAGGGGAAACCTCAATAGTGTCAAAGCATGACAATCCACACCGTGATGCCATAAAGACTCCGGTCCTAAGGATAATTACACAACCGTCTCATAGTGTGACACTTAACCATGTAAGTGGGTCAGTCAAACGTACACATTCTCTAATACACGTCCACGTACAGTCCAAGTGTCTCTACACTTCGATAGACGAGATCTATCCCTGCCCTTAAAGACAGAAGACATCTAATACGTTCTAGTCTGTTTATACTATCAATGCCCTGTTTAATAGTGCATCAGCCTAGAGACATTTAAGTATCAAACTTATTAAAGTGATTAGAGATCTCATCAACAATAATCGCCCATCATGGTTTCTCTATCACAGTTTAACACTAAGGACGTTATCATATTAAAATTCATAATTGGTTCTTTAAAAGAACATATATATGACAACAGAAAAGCCATTTAATATATGTATAAACATAAAGAAATAGTAGAAATGATCCGACCCGGTCGGATCCGGTCCAACCCGATTGGGTTTAGGACACTATTCCAAAAATCTCCAACTTGGCATAAAACCAATCACTCGCACACACAAGACCAAGTTGAAACACAAGAATCTCATGCAATACTCGCAACCAGCCCTAGCCATAAATGGATCGCTATCCGTGGGGACTCGGACTATCTTCATATCATGTTCCAAATGACTGAGTCAAAGGAACTACCTCAACACACACTCGAATCTCTGACGAGACCCTAGTCCTTGCTTTAAGCAATGAATCCACTTACTATATCAGCTATATAGAAAAGGTGGAAGAACCACACAAGGTTCAGGAATGAACCTTCTAGATCCATGTACTGCTCCCGCTGCGCCTCTAAGGCACTACTGTGTTTTGGCTAAGTTGTAGAGTTCACAGTGACCCATAGCTAAGAACATTTCCAGCTCACTGTATCACTTAATCAAAGTGACTGCAAACCCAGACAGTAGCTCCCACTCGCCTTCATAAGACGCATGATATACGTCTGTATATCTACGTTTATTTATTTCCAAGTTTCAATAAACTATGAACTCTTCCTTAACTTGTTTAAGGATATTCTCGACATTCACCAGATTTACTTTCATACTTGCTCATGACTATTCATGAATTATGAACATCCGGCATTTCCTTTATGATGGTTCCAATTGCCGTAGCAAAGGAAACCTTTCATAATCATCATCTTTCACCTTATCTTTAGGACTAACGTCCTAACATAGATAGATCATGAGAACACCGGCTAGCAGTATCTCCCATTGTGATCTATGCTAAACTCTTTTAGCATCACATCTATATTGGTAAAAAATAATCTAACGGTAGTTAAATCTATCACTATAGATTCTTATTTCTAAAAATAAGAACTGCTAATCCAAGTGCTTTCGTAAAGTCCTTGAACTACCAAACGTTAATTGACTGTGACATAGGGTGATAATTCTCGAGAGAGATATTCAATGCCTTACAAAATTGGTAACACACTCCCACTATCCATATTGCACATGGGGCATATCCTTCTTTTGACTAAATCAAACTCATTTGATTATCAAACAAAGAAATCATCTAGAGAAACTTGTTTGAGTCCATAAATGGATCTCGTGGGCTCACATATCATGTTATCGTCAATGAACATCGAGTTGTTTGCCAAACGTCTTCAACACTATCATATAGCCTTGATACGAAGTTACAACAAGCATAGTCTGAATAGAACTAGGCTCAGCCTTACAGGGACATACCCCTCTAGGTAAGACAGACTAGGTTCACAACCTGGTTGTCACTGATGGAATATAATTCAGATATTATGGAACTGGCCATATCTCTCAATCTTGCCTTTCAAACATTCCTTCATAAGTCGTGAGATATTCATTCTTCAAGATGAACATACTAGCAGCCCTTTCAGGCTTGAGGTTATCCATAGACTTACAGAACTTTTGTTTACACTGAGCAGTGTTCTACACCTCATCTCTATGCGGCGTCTGCTCACGTTCCTTTGGTTGCATATATCTTTGTGGTTCTCAAACTCTTTTGAGATCTAATTTACTCCCACAATTTTTTTGGAAGAAACACTTCCTCTAGAAGACAGCATGTTCGGAGACAAACATTTTGCTCCGCGGACAAGTAAATAATATCCAGCGTGCTAGCTAAGACAATCCACAAAGTTGTATATGTCGTACTAGGCTCCAAGCCTTTCTGACTCTGCCTATGACAACTTCAAATTATCGGTTAAGATAGATTCGACATTATCCTCTTCCATATCAAATATGGAATTTATTCAACCTTTATTCTTTGGAAATCGGTTAAGTATAAGGGCACTATCCCGAAACGGGTAAGGGATACTTCGTATGGTTTGCGTCACACCTTTATCATATAAGGTGCCGTTTCTATTTTGGGAACACGATCTAATTGCGTATCCCAAAGATGGTATCCTTCAAAGGAAGAATCTTATTCCTTTTCAGACGACTTCTGAAACACCCTTTAGGTATTAATTGCTTCAATCCAATTGAAGATTAATTCCTAAGTAGTTCATCAATCTCACATTCGTGCTAGCTCAAACTTATCGGGCTTTACGAACTGTCGTACTTCAATAAGTACATTCAACTATTTCTAAAATAGTCCAAGAGAGAGACCAACAATTGTTTATGGTATAAATTGTCACAAGCCAACAAAGATCAATATGTTTAAGCTATAGTCAATCTTCTAGGTTTCATAACCGTTTCTTAAAAGGGTATTTTAGTCAACTTTGGATAAGATACGTATAACCCACATGATTCATAATCATATGGTTCAAAGATCATCGAAATGACGCTTTGATTACACGCTTCCCTTCCATAGAGACTGTGCCTAGAGTAACCACAAATCAAGGATAACAGCCATACAAATATTTAGTTGAGATCTCATCATATATATCAACTATATAGTGACATGAATCAAGTATGTTAGATTCAGTGACCTTTCAACTTTATCGGAATAACAATTATTCTTTACAATTGAATATGTCTACTAAATCTTAATAAGCAACTGAAACTCGTTCCTCATAAGAACCGGAACATAATAACATTTATTTAGTTCCCTTATCAGTTTACTAGATTCAGAATATGGTAAGTGTTACAACGTTTGCTTCACCTTCCATATCTGTATTTAATCTTTCGAATTTAATCACACTCGTAAGATATCATATATCTAAGAGTTGACTTTGAACTTAGATAGATTTATCTCAACTCACTTGCCTAGAATAGAGACTTCAATAAGTTCTCTATTTAAGCACACGCCCTAACTTCCTTTTCAATCCTTCAAGCACTTGTAAATATTTCTTAGTGTAGTCTTCATAAGACTTAAGAAAGATCACAAGAGCTATGTCTTTAATTTCCTTTCATAAAGAAAATATAAAGTTTATTAAATAGTTTATTTAGCCTTTTGAATTGTATTCAAAACATTGACAATTTAATTAACCTTTAAGCAATGATAGAATTAAGTCGATACTTAAATCTTACAATTTTGAAAACGACCTTTCCAAAATTAGATGTGGTCATTCTTATCCAACGTTTGAATTAATTGTCATCGTATGACTGAATGGTCATCTTGGATCGTATCCAATATATGATTAATTCATTGAAACTTATTTCAAATGATTCAATCATATCATGAACTTCCGCTTTCATTATAATTAAAGCCTTGGTGTACTCCATCAAATATGTAGTCTCATTGTCTCTAACTACTATAACGGGTTCTCTCGTGTCATTGCTTATTTTAAAAGGATTAAAATTACTTAACCATATTTGAGAACGTTTCTCAAAAGGTAACAGTCATAATTTGGTTTTACCAATCGAGAATAAAACATAAACATAAAAGTTTGCTAAAACTACAGCATAAAAATGAAAATAAAAGAGTGTTGTTGTTTATACACGCAAAATAAAAAATGGTCTTTTGATTTATGATTTTGCTCCCACTAGTCAACTACTCCCAATTCACTTTCAAGAATCTTTCAAATTTTTTTAGTGGCCAAGATCCCATCTGGTTACCCCGATTCTCGACAAGGGCCGATCAACCAGAATAATTCGAAAGGTATGTAACACTTACCAATAACATCTCTATGTGACTCTTGGTGGTTGACTAGTCAACTCTTTAACAATTCACATCTTTATGTGGTAGTCAACCCCTTGCCTCTAGAATAAGACGGTCTTGACGAGGGCCAATCACCGCAATACTCTAGTCAAGTCATAACCCAATTCGTTACGCATAGTCTGTGGAGGGTTAGTCGGTATGTAATGATTACATCAATGGACACTTATTGACCTGACGCTTTGAGAATAAGTTATATCTATACTCGATAGAGTTCAGTTTCAGATTAATGGTGGCTTAATTCTGGAATTAATAAGTTGAGTAGAAATATTATGTTCGATGAATATTTTATTCAATTTATTGTAGCTACTGGTTATGGGTCCATGGTCCCCGTGTTGGCTCCTAACACGCGAGTGTTTTCTCGTATTTTGGAACCTCGAGATAAAATTAAATAGTTGGTATATTTAATGAATATGAGAAATATTATTTATTCGGTAAATAATATATAAAATAGAAAAGACATTTTCTATTATCCCAATTGGCATTAAAAATGGCGCCACTTTATTTGATTTGGGAAAAGAAATTTTCTCCTAATTATTTATAATATGGATAATACAATTATTTATATGTTAAATAATTATAAATAAGAAATTAGTTTTCTTATTGGATAAATAGGAAATTTGTTTTCCTATTCAATAAAGGTTTTATTTTCCTAAAAGGAAAAGATAAATTTGTGTGTAAAAGATGAACTCTCAGATTATTAGTTATTTTCTTATAATAAAAGAATTTCTCCAACTCAAAATTAAGCTAGATAACCAACGCCATTTAGAGAAAAAAAAACCACGCCAGTTTCCTTTTGTGAAAAAGAGAAATTTTGTTTTCTTGTCTTAGCCATTGGGAAGGAGAAAAACTAGGTTTTTCTTAGAGGCATATTCGAGGAGGTTCGAATACGGGATCGACGTCCACCAGTCGTCGCTTGGAGATACAATCCGGTAGATCACGGCTTCTCTCCGGTTGGGTAAATCTACTAACCTTCTTGTAGATTATTAGTTATTATGTGAATTAAATCGTAGTAAAATCGTATGCGAATTTAATTCGTAGCCTTCGTTGTGCATGATCAAGCGTCTTGATCAGTGTTGTGAATCAGATCTGATGATCCAATTATGGATCGGATTCGGATTCGGGTTTCTATATATCCAGCATGTGGTATCAGAGCGAGGTTAAAGCGATTTCGTGATCTTGATTGCAAAATTAATTAACAAAGTGTGGAATTGAATAGAAATTGCATATTTTATAAATTTTATTTTATATATGTGTGGTTGAATGTTCTTGGCGAGATGGATTGGGGTTGATACTTGTTTTCCGTTAGATCTACTATATAGAAAATTTAGTGTCTAGAATTAATTTAATTTCGGCTATGCTGCAATTTATTTAAAATCGAAGCTGTTCATCAACAAACAACACGGCGGCGCAGCGGTTGAGGATCAGAATAACAGATCCGGACGACACATGTTTGAATCCCTTCACACGCGGTTTCATTCAATTTTTTTTCCAAGAATACGCGGTCTCTTAATTATAAATAAATAAAAAGGTACAGCAAGCTGGATTCGAACCCGGGCTACAGCAGTGGAAAGAAGAGCATGCGACCAACTCAGCTGGCAGCTCTTTTGTGCAAGAAACGGAGCTGCAAATTAATATACAGAGTGGCGGCAGATTAATTAGAAATTAGTAAATCCTTTAAACGTAGGGTTTATTTATTTATTTAATTTAAAATTTATTGATTAGATACGGGGGTACCAACAGTCAATCTCAGTGGTTTATTTTTCGCATTTATTTTCTCTTGTGATTATTTATGTGATATAACCATGCAATGCATCATATTCATGAATTCCACTCCTAGCATATGCATATATGTAGAAAATTAATTTTGGCATTAATTAGACATGTATGAAAATGATAATTAATTTAGATTAATAATAAATTAAATTAATTACAAGAAAACGGAATTTTATCGAGATATAAAATTCACATGATAAACTTGATTTAGGATAATAAATCCTTCGGGGATTTAATTATGTAATGGCTACAAAAAAAGAATTTTAATAATCGAAAATTTGGAAAATCGTGAAAAGTTGGACACTAACTAGACGGTATTTGGAACCGATAAGTTGGTGATTTCTTTTCATGATTTATTGTTTTTCGATTATTGTAAAAAATTCTGAGATCTAAATTTTTATCTTGACAAGATTATGACTATAAAATTCTTCGGGAATTTTAATTGTGTTGTGTCTACACGAAAGATTTCTAAATAATTGATAAATTGGAAAATCATGAATATAGTGTCACTAGTGGGAGCTTTAAATTTGGAACCGATAAACTAGTGGGAGCTTTAAATTTCGTGATTTATTGTTTTTCGAATTATTGGGAAATCAATAAGTCCTAATATATTACGACTATAAAATTTGGTGAATTTTAATTGCGTAGTGTTGATAGCAAAATAACTAACTGCTAACTTTAACCGACAGAGTATCGGGTCAACAGTAGTATAATGGTAACAAGGTCGAATCCACAGGGAATAACGTTTAAGTACCAAAGTCGACGTAGAACTTAGTTCAGGCGATCAAAGTTGTGGTGGAGAGTATTATAACTAATGCAGAAAATAAATATTATTCTAACGGATTTATCTAGGTGATTAAAAAGTATAGCCGAGCCAAGATCCAACAGGTTATCTCCCCACAGGAAAAACTTGATAAAGAGTGTGTTTTATCTGATTCAGTTTATACGACATTCACGGGTATCAACTCCTCGATTACGTGTTAAGGTCTCGAACAACTCTCACTTAACCCCATACTAGGTTTATTAACCTCCCTTTTAGAGAGCTAACTTGCCTAACATGGTTGACCGGAATAAAAAGCTGCTGAAAAACCTCACAAAAACATAGTTTTAACGTATCACTTAGGTTGTCGATCTAACGATTAAGGCTATGTTTTAGTAATTCTACTACATGTTTCATTCATCTCGTAAAGATAAGAATCTCACATAGGCATAGTCCAGATCTGTCACTCAGGTTGTCAATCTGATAATCACGACTATGATTAGTGATCCTCAGATCCCATATCTCACCGCAAAATACATTTATAAGCTTGATGTAACAATGAACAAGGTTGTCAGTCTCATTCAAGGTTATCAAAATGATCAAAACAAGTTTAAAACATGAGTTTATCATAAAAATGTTTAATTAAGCACAACACAACTCCCATCTCGTCTCCCGAAGGTTGATTTCACCCGTTTTCACATATTTCGGCTATGAAAAGTTTAGCTACCCATATAAACGGATTCTGTCAACATGTCATAGATTAAATGGCGGGAAGTTTTACATAATAGACTTCTGTCAATATGGCAGAATTCTATTAAAACCAAATTAAAACCAAAATCCAATCATTTGTCGATTCTCCTATATATATGGATACTACTACAGATATACATACATATATATATATATATATATATATATATATATATATATATATATATATATAACGAGAATGAAAGAAACAAGAAACAACAAAAAAAAAAAAAAAAAAAAATAGCTAGATATAGATATAACAATAATGAGAGAAAACAAAAGCAAACTTACTATTATAACGGAGATATCTTCGATTACATAAAAAAAAACTTGATATTACAACGATTTCAAAGAACACCTAACTTCCAATAATTTCCCGAGCATTACAATGATACTATTATTACTAAATTTATTTCGCATAAGGCCTTATATACAACCTAAAAATTAAAGAAAATAAGAAGGAGATATATATATATATATATATATATATATATATATATATATATATATATATATATATATATATATATATATATATGGTGCATCCCATCTCGTCTCCCTGATTGATCCTTATATAGGCAAAATTCAAGGGGTCGGACCAGTCCGGGTAAGGGCCGGACCAGTCCGGCCTAATCATGACATGCACCCCCCTTAAATCCCAATTTTACGTATAAAAATTTATATTTTGGAATAAAACTTTAAAAATTCATATCTTGAGTTCTAGATCTCCAAATGACCTGATTCAAGAGGCATTAGAAAACTCTCGGAAAAATCTACAACTTTCATGAAGGACTCTTCTTCAGAAAATGTCGTTTTGATGAGCCATTTGTTTGTCGAAGACATTTCTCGATTTCCACTAAATCGAATCGATTAGCCACTTGACCACTTGACTTAATGATACTTGAGTTGTAGAAGTCCGATTGATGTCATTCAAAATGCGTTGGAAAGCTCTTTCAAAGATCTACAACTTTCATTAAGGACACTTCTTCAGAAAATATCGTTTTAATGAGCCATTTGTTCGTCGAAGATATAATTCGTTAGTGGTACCACTAACCACTGAGCCATTTGACCACTTAAGTTAGTGGCACACTCTTATATCCCTAAAAATATCTCTTTTAGGCCTCAAAACGTGTCATTACTCGGGATTTTGGTCAACCTATAATTCTGCAATAAACCATCAAAATACCAAACGTAAATCCGACACGACACTCCGGTTACTAAACCGGTACAAAAACTAATAAAAACACATAAAAATACTATATTTTATAAAATAACTACTACTAACATACTTAGATAAATCTAAGGAATTTATTACTCGAAATGATATAATAACGCTTAAAATGATATTAGAAATGGGGTAAAATGTTATGAAAATAACTGTGAATTTTTCCCTCATCACAACCCCCAGCTTTTGGCCGTCCTCGAGCAAAACAAGCAATAAAATAAAATGAATGAGGAAAAATTCATGAAGAGATAAGATGTAAGGGACAACCGTGATGATGAAACTATTCAATCATAACCACACGTTAACCTCAATATAAATGTATAACAGTGCGTGTGTGACAAGCCTTTTCAATTTCCACTATCCTCTCTTGAATAATTCAAGCAAACGCACAAGTAACCATTCAGATAAATCCTAATGACTTTCCTAGGTATAGCGATAATGATTCCACATAAAGTCCTCTCGTGTACTTATTAGGATAATCCCTAAAGCATATCATTCGATTTATACTGGGATAGTCGAAAGATAACTAAGTTTTCAACCATGCTTAATTCATTCCCAAAGAATAGGATGTTTCGTGATAACACCCTAGTGGACTTAATTTCACATGTGTAGCATAAGCCTTCATTCCCAGCAACAGGATGTTTCGTGATAACACCCTAGCTGGACTACTATCATCAGGCAGTTGCCCTCTTTCCCAAAGAATAGGGCGCTTCGTGATAACACCCTGCAATTTGGACGACTACTATCATCGGGCGTGGGAGCTTTTAAACCTCATAGTGATATAGGGCGTTTATGATAACGCCTCTACTGCACTCAAATCATTGGTAGCTACAACCGACATATTCTTAATTTGGTATTTTTCTTTTCATTCCACTTAAATTATATTCTTTCTATCACATTCAAATCTTCAGATATTCACAGTACACGTTCAAAAATTAGGTACTAAGTTACTGCAATTATCTCTAGAATAACCACTAGGATACTGAATGGATATAGTTTAAAATTTTCGCTTTAATGTCAAAGGCTTACGTGAACAATGAATTCATGTTACACAAATAAATTTGGGGTTAAAATGCACTTACGGTTCACTTTGGTTATATACATCCAA
Organism: Gentiana macrophylla; assembly: GCA_026214975.1. Classification (NCBI taxonomy): domain Eukaryota; kingdom Viridiplantae; phylum Streptophyta; class Magnoliopsida; order Gentianales; family Gentianaceae; genus Gentiana; species Gentiana macrophylla. Next base: position 49,218,074 of record CM047808.1, on the reverse strand, counting down.
ATCGATCATTACATCATCAAATCCATGAAATATATACCTTATACAATTTATTTTAATCAACTAAATAATGCTCGAAAAAGATCAAAAACTAAGGGATTTTCTGATACAAAACAAGCACTAATGCCATTACTAGACCAACCTCGACTCTACCCCCCACTTACGAACTTGCAATGTCCCAAGCGTGTGAATGAGATAGAGAGGAAGACTTAGCTTATAAACCTGGCAGAAAGGTGCTATCGAATCCCGTAGCAGCCATGAGAAAACACGAACCGAATCCCTATACCAAACCAAAACAAAGAAAACACGGGACATGGTCCTCGTGCCAAGACATCGAACAGGGATAGGGGAATAATAAGAAAATGGCCCTGTCACGTCAGAAAATTCGATAGGCAATATGTGCATACATATCATATAGAGCATATACATATCATAGTCAAGGCATCAATTCAAATTGGAAACAGACTAAATCATAAAATGTAGTGAGTCTTTTATACCCAGATTCTCAAGGCTTCTGTCAAAACAGCCCAACAACCTAAGTCCAAGAAATGAGGCATTTGAATTTTTCTCTGTATTCTACCTAGAGATTTTCGGATAACCACCTAATCGTTCTCTTTTAATGTCATTCAAACACTCATCCTGAGACTTGGTTGTGCTTTGTGTTCAACTTCCATTATGATCATACTTTCCACAGATTCTACATTTCATTAAGACTAGTCTTATCCAAATTATTATTATTTAACGGGCTGCCTCCCGGTAGCGCTTTTGTTTAACGTCATTCGCTCGACAGAGACTCAGAAACGATATATCAAGACTCAGGATCAGTCAAATGCACAATTTCGAGAGCCTCATCGAATGGTAACTTCTTATACGTTTTTAGACGAAGGCCGTTCGTGATGAACGTTCCGTGCTTCGGATGTGTTACCTCGATCGCTCCTGAGTCGAAAACTTGCAATACCGTATATGGTCCTGACCACCTTGACTTAAGTTTGCCTTGAAATAAATGGAGGCGAGTATTATAGAAAAGGACCTCATCACCTACGTTGAAAATACGAGGTTTGATCAACTTATCATGAAGCATTTTGGTCTTTTCCTTATATTTCACGAACAATCGTAAGCTTGAAAGCGAAACTCATCTAACTCGCTCAACTGAGCCATCCTTCTTTCACCGATTAATGCGTCATCCATATTTAGATTCTTAATCGCCCAATAGGCCTTATGCTCTAACTCTACGGGAGATGGCAAGCCTTGCCAAAAACAAGCATGTAGGGTGACATACCTATTGGTGTCTTGAACGCACTACTCGGTGTGCCCAAAGCGCATCATCTAACTTCTTTGACCAATCCTTAAGATTAGAATTGACTGTCTTCTCCAAGATTCTTTTAATTCCCCGATTGGACACTCTACTTGGCCACTAGTCCGAGGGTGGTAGGCCGTTGCCTAACTTATGAGTGACCCCATACTTCATTAAAAGCTTATTGAAATCTCTATTTGCAAAGTGACTTCCATTGTCACTGATTATCACTCGAGGTATTCCAAACCGGGATAGAATATGTTTCTTAAGAAACCGTATGACTACATGTTTATCGTTAGTAGGCGAAGCAATTGCCTCAACCCACTTTGAAACGTAATCACAGGCGACAAGAATGTACTGATTCCCGAAAGAAGACGGATATGGTCCCATGAAGTCTAATCCCCATATATCAAAAACTTCACACACTATTATCGGTTTCGGGCATCTCATTTCTCTTGAAATCCTCCTCGAGCGTTGATAAAGCGTTATATGTCTTAACATACGCATGTGTATCCTTGAAAATAGTGGGCCAGTAGAACCCACTTTGTAACACCTTCAATGCTGTTCTCTCGCCCGAGAAGTGGCCACCGGCCTCTTTATCATGGCAGAACGAGAGAATACTCACTATCTCACTGTCATCAACACATCCCCTCAGGATTCCATCTGCACAAAGCCTAAAAAGTAAGGGATCTTCCCACACATATCGGTCCACCTCACTATAGAACTTCTTCTTCAATCTCAACTTTTGTAAAACATCTCTCTTCACTCGGCTCCATCCTACTCAGATGGTCAGCTACTACGTTCTCACACCCTTTTCTATTCTTAATCTCTACATCAAACTCTTGAAGAAGCAAGATCCACCTTAACAAGCGTGGTTTTGCATCCTTCTTGGCAAATAGGTATTGCAACGCAAAGATGGTCGATGTGAACTATGACTTTCGATCCAACCAAGTATGACCGGAACTTGTCGAAAGCAAAAACAACAGCTAAAAGTTCATTTTCAGTTGTGGCGTACTTTTGTTGAGCCGAGTTCATTGTATGACTCGCATAGTAGATAGGGCGAAACAACTTGTCAACCTTCTGACCTAGGACAGCTCCTACGGCATAATCACTCGCATCACACATCACTTCGAACCCCTTGGACCAATTAGGTGCCACCAAGATGGGAGCCGAAGTAAGAAGTTTCTTAAGAGTTCGAAAAGCATCTAAGCATGCCGCATCAAAAACACAAGGGGCACCCTTCATCAATTGAAGAGTAAGAGGTCTAGCAATGTGGGAAAAACCCGGAATGAATCTACGATAAAAACCTGCATGTCCCAAGAATGAACGTAGAGTCTTCAGATTTGTAGGCATAGGAAGCTTAGAAATTGCCTCTATTTTTGCTCTATCGACCTCTATTCCTTTATCCGATACCTTATGTCCTAAAACAATTCCTTCAGTTACCATGAAATGACACTTTTCCTAATTTAAAACCAAGTTTGTCTCCTCACAACGTGCAAGCACCTTATCAATGTTCGACAAAAACTCGTCAAAAGTATCACCAAAAACGCTAAAGTCATCCATAAAAACTTCCATGAAATGCTCTATCATATCGGCAAAGATAGCCATCATGCATTGCTGGAATGTCGCAGGTGCATTACACAACCCAAACGGCATTCTTTTGAATGCAAAGGTGCCGTACGGACATGTGAATGTAGTCTTATCCTGGTCATGTATATCGATGTGAATTTGATAATAGCCACTAAAACCGTCCAAAAGCGAAGAAAATACATGACCACTCGTGACGCTCTAGCATTTGATCAATAAAGGGAAGGGAAAATGATCTTTCCTAGTCTTATCATTCAAAGATGCTAAAATCAATACAAACTCGTGACCAAGAACTTCAAACGAGTAGGAATTGGCACACCTTTTTTCATTAAGCTCAACTGTGATGCCTCCTTTCTTAGGCACGACTTGCGTGGGGCTCACCCATTCACTATCGGAGATTGCGTAGATTATTCCTAACTCAAGCATCTTTACTACGTCTTTTCTTACCACTTCTTGCATATGTGGGTTCAGCCGTCTCTAAAATTGCCTAACCGGCTTGGCACCTTCTTCCAGGATGATCTTGTGCTTGCAGATATCAGCACTAATCCCTTTTATGTCAACCATCTTCCATCCGAAGGCGCTTTTGTGTTTCTTCAAGATGTGGATCAACTTAGCTTCCTGCAAAACGGTTAGTGCAGACGAAACAATAAGAGGAAGTAATTCATCAGGTTCTAAAAACACATACTTTAAATGCTTAGGTAGTGGCTTCAGCTCCAGATCGATGAGGTGGTTCCTCGATTGATGGCCTCGGCGACTTGCCGATCAAACCGAGCTCTAGCTTTATTCCACTTAATGTCGACAAAAGGAGTTGCCTCCAAATGATATACCTGAACTCTCATTTTTGGATCGTCATCCTCTGCGGTGCTTGACTTCATCAAGCATTCTTTCATTGGTTCTTGGTATTCCTGCAAGTTAGTGTGCTCCAAAATATAAGGATATATAGCATCAATAGAAAAACAATCACTCTTTTCATCATCAGGATGCTTCATTGCATTATAGACATTTATGGCCACACTCTCCTTCCCGACTCGTAGTATGATCTCTCCCCTCTTTACGTCTATCAAGGTCTCTCCTGTGTTCAAGAAAGGCCGACCTAACAAAAGCGGGGCATTGGCATCCATATCTAAGACTACGAAGTCAACGGGGAAAACAAACTTGTCAACCTGCACTAACACATCTTCAGCTACCCCTATTGGTTTCCTAACAGACCTATCTGCCATCTGTAGGGTCATCCCTGTTGGTTCTAACTTACCCAACCCCAATTTCTCATACACTCCTCTAGGCATCAGGCTCACAGAAGCCCCTAGATCACATAGCACATTTTTAAACACAGTTTCTCCAATGGTAATGGGGATGGTAAAGCTACCTCATCCTCGCAACTTGGGGTATCCTATTATCAAAGATTGCAAAACATTCCTCACTCAAATGTACCATCTGCTTTGCATCTTCTCCTTACTCGACAACATTCCTTTCAAAAACTTAAAGTATGGGGAATGCTCAAATTGCCTCTAATAGGGGAATATTCACCTCTACCTTTCTTAAGAGATTCGAAAATTTTGCACGACCTTGAGTCGAGATGTCCTTTCTGGGTCCCTTAGGAGGATAGGGTAAAGTATTAACATCAAAATCAGGGAGAGGAGGAGGAATTATGTTTTTCTTACCTCTTTCTTTAGGCGACGAGGCTTCTTCTTCTTTGATGTCCAATACCACATAGTCTTTCTTCGGTGCTTCCCCTTCCACTGCTTTCTGGTTTGCCTCAGCCAATGCCTTTTTCGTCGCTTCCAATTCTTTCCTTATTGCAGCCATTTCTTTCTTCACACTGTCCACTTCCAAGTCCTCAATCTCGACTTCACCATACATGGCCCCTTCACGGTCGATTGCCTTCTCTTTCTCAATTTTATCGGTTCTGCTTTTTGACCCCATAATTCCTTCTTCTTATCACTCACCCAACTCTTTACCACTTCGTGTGAACACAAAGATTCACATCCTTTGGGTTCCTCTCGGTGTTACTTGGAAGTCCACCACTCATTTTTTTTTCAATGTGTCGGTTATTTGACCCACTTGGGTCTCCAAGTTCGAATGGCGAAATGTGTGGCCACTTTTTGCTCTACAAAGATTCTTGTTTAGCTCTGTAAACAATCTGTCTAATCTTTCGTAAGTATCTCAGCGGCCGTCTTCTGAACACCAGAATTGTTTGATTGCTGACTGTTTTGGTTGTTCTGGTGCAGATGAGCATTCGGATGCTGATAGGTGCCAGAATTATTATTTCTCAATGGTTGGCTCGCTTGCTGATTCTGATTACTTTGCTGGCCCTGATTCTGATTCCAACCTTGATTCTGGCCCCAATTCTGCCCTTGCTGTTGCTGTTGGCCTTGTGACTGAGATTGCGGGTTCTGACTGTTTTGATTCCAGCCTTGATTCTGATTCTGGTATGAACTCTGATTCTGGGGATTCTGATTCCAAGGTCGGTTGTACGGGCTTTGGTTTTGCCTAAAGCCTTGGTTCTGATTACTGTTTCGATTCCAATTCTGATTCTGCCCCTGGTTCCAACCTTGATTCTGCTGATTCTGATTCCATTGCCCCTGGTTTCCTTGTCCAACATAATTCACATCATATTGTTGTGAATCATTACCCATACCATAATCCATTTGAGGCCCTTGCTGATTATCAAAGTTATGATTCCACTGTTGCTGGCCAAACTCTTGCTGATTCATATTCATTTGACCTATTGCATAGATATCCATTCGCTGTTGGTCATTCTGATTTCCCAACTGTTGCTGCACTGGAGTAGGTCGCAATTGTTGTGGATAAGTGGGTTTTCTCGATGATGTACATTCTATGGCCGAATGTCCACCTCCACAAAGCTGGCATTGCTGTGTTTTCTTTCTTTCTAACTCCATTCGGTCCATCTTTAGTACCATTTCTTGCATCTTATCGTGTATGGCCGATTCTCTATCAAGTTCTTCTTTCAACGACTTCACACTTTCCATTGGGGCTTTCTTCTTCTTTCTACTGGACCCCCATTGTCCTTCTCCTTCGCTGCATTCTCAATCATCTCTCATAGCTTGTTCTCGCGGCAGATTCATAATGTCTCCACCATCAAGCGGCATTCACTTGTTCTCGTCCATCGGCTCTAAGGCCCTGAATAACATAATGACTTGCTCTACCGTAGAAAAACCGTGTGGAGGGCATCTCTTCAAGAAACCCCAAATCTCTCATAAGTCTCTTTTAATGTCTCTCCCTCGAGATCGTCAAACGAATAGATTTCTTCTTTCAGATCTAACATCTTCGCCGGAGGAAAGTACTTTTTCAGAAATACCCTCGCTACATCTGCCTAGGTATGCAATGAATCATTGGGTAATGAATCGAACCAATCCTTTGCGGCTCTTCTCAATGCAAACGGAAAACGATTAGCTTCACCGCCTGCGTCACTCACCCCATTATATTTCATCGCTCCACAAATCTGGGAGAAAGTGGTCAAGGAAACTGTTCGGGTTCTCAGTTGATTTCCCGTGGAATAGAGCATGTTCCCCCAACATGTTCAGAATGTTCTGTTTGATGTCCATGTTGTTTGCATTAATTGGGGGCACTCTAATGGGATTGTGCCCTATAACTTCCTGAGGAGTAGTGACGTAATCTCGGCAAACCCTCGGTTGCTGTACCTGCTGAGCCATCTGTGGCTAATAATCCTGTTGTTGTTGCTGTTGATAATCCTGCTGCACAGGTGGTTGCTGATTATATGGGTTTTGGAACCCCTGTTGATTTCCTTGATTCTCTAGCATCTGCAATACTCGATTTACCGTCTCTTGGTCTAATTTGGGTCCTAAGTTCTGCGTATTCTGAATATTTTGTCCTTCCCTGTACTGTCCAATCCCTGTCCTCTGATTAAGCTGTGGGGTTCTCAACTGACGCAATACTGTGTTGTCATCTCTTGACGGCTCATGACAAGGAGTCCTCGATGGAGTATGCAATGGTAGTGTTGTGTTACCACCAGTAGTGTCTGAGGTTTTCCCTTGTACATTGTGTTCGCTTAAGGTCTCTTTGCCATCTCTATGAGTTGGTGAATCCTCCATTCCTCTCGAGGATTCTCGACAATGAACTCTCTACTACCCTTCTTCCTCAAACAAAGGGTTCGGATGGCAATCGAGGTTCTCTCGGCGCCGATCGCTTCTATGACGTCGCGTAAGCTTCAATTTCTTCAATTGGCTCGATGAGTGGTTCTTTGGAGCTTGGGTCATGCATTGACAAACAAGAAACAACGAAAGAGAAAAAAAAATAAAAACGACCTAAGCCCAAGCTTTCGGTCAACTTACAAGATATTAAACGTAGTATTCCCCGGCAACGGCGCCAAAAAGCTTGATAGCAAAATAACTAACTGCTAACTTTAACCGACAGAGTATCGGGTCAACAGTAGTATAATGGTAACAAGGTCGAATCCACAGGGAATAACGTTTAAGTACCAAAGTCGACGTAGAACTTAGTTCAGGCGATCAAAGTTGTGGTGGAGAGTATTATAAATAATGCAGAAAATAAATATTATTCTAACGGATTTATCTAGGTGATTAAAAAGTATAGCCGAGCCATGATCCAACAGATTATCTCCCCACAGGAAAAACTTGATAAAGAGTGTGTTTTATCTGATTCAGTTTATACGACATTCACAGGTATCAACTCCTGATTCTGGTGTTAAGGTCTGAACAACTCTCACTTAACCCCCATACTAGGTTTATTAACCCTCCCTTTAGAGAGCTAACTTGCCTAACATGGTTGACCGGAATAAAAGTCTGTGAAAAACCTCACAAAAACATAGTTTTAACGTATCACTTAGGTTGTCGATCTAACGATTAAGGCTATGTTTTAGTAATTCTACTACATGTTTCATTCATCTCGTAAAGATAAGAATCTCACATAGGCATAGTCCGGATCATCACTCAAAGGTTGTCAATCGACAATCAAGACTATGATTAGTGATCCTCGATCCCATATCTCACCGCAAAAATACATTTATAAGCTTGATGTAACAATGAACAAGGTTGTCAGTCTCATTCAAGGTTATCAAAATGATCAAAACAAGTTTAAAACATGAGTTTATCATAAAAAAAACGTTTAATTAAGCACAACACAACTCCCATCTCGTCTCCCGAAGGTTGATTTCACCCGTTTTCACATATTTCGGCTATGAAAAGTTTAGCTACCCATATAAACGGATTCTGTCAACATGTCATGGATTAAATGGCGGGAAGTTTTACATAATAGCCTTCTGTCAATATGGCAGAATTCTATTAAAACCAAATTAAAACCAAAATCCAATCATTTGTCGGATTCTCCTATATATGGATACTACTACAGATACATATATATATATATAACGAGAATGAAAGAAACAAGAAACAACAAAAAAAAAAAGAAATAGCTAGATATAGATATAACAATAATGAGAGAAAACAAAAGCAAACTTACTATTATAACGCAGATATCTTCGATTACATAAAAAAAAAACTTGATATTACAACGATTTCAGCAACACCGAACTTCCAATAATTTCTCATGCATTACAACGATACTATTATTACTAAATTTATTTCGGCATAAGGCCTTATATACAACCTAAAAAATTAAAGAAAATAAGAAGGAGATATATATATATATATATATATATATATATATATATATATATATATATATATGGTGCATCCCATATCGTCTCCCTGATTGATCCTTATATAGGAAAAATTCAAGGGGCCAGACCAGTCCGGCCTAATCATGACATGCACCCCCCTTAAATCCCAATTTTACGGATAAAAATTTATATTTTGGAATAAAACTTTAAAAATTCATATCTTGAGTTCTAGATCTCCAAATGACATGATTCAAGAGGCATTAGAAAACTCTCGGAAAAATCTACAACTTTCATGAAGGACTCTTCTTCAGAAAATGTCGTTTTGATGAGCCATTCGTTTGTCGAAGATATTTCTCGATTTCCACTAAATCGAATCGATTAGCCACTTGACCACTTGACTTAATGATACTTGAGTTGTAGAAGTCCGATTGATGTGATTCAAAATGCGTTGGAAAGCTCTTTCAAAGATCTACAACTTTCATTAAGGACACTTCTTCATAAAATTCCGTTTTAATGAGCCATTTGTTCGTCGAAGATATAATTCGTTAGTGGTACCACTAACCACTGAGCCATTTGACCACTTAAGTTAGTGGCACACTCTTATATCCCTAAAAATATCTCTTTAAGGCCTCAAACGCGTGTCATTACTCGATTTTGGTCAACCTATAATTCGCAATAAACCACCAAAATACCAAACGTAAATCCGACATTTACACTCCGTTACTAAACCGGTACAAAAATAATAAAAACACATAAAAACACTCTATTTTATAAAATAACTACTACTAACATACTTAGATAAATCTAAGGAATGTATGACTCGAAATGATATAATAACGCTTAAAATGATATTAGAAATGGGGTAAAATGTTATGAAAATAACTGTGAATTTTTCCCTCATCAAGTGTCTACACAAAGAAATTATAAATCCGAGAAATTGGAAAATCATGAATATAGTGACACTAGTTAGACGGTATTTGGAACCGATAAACTAGTGGGAGGATTAACTTAAATATTCATGATTTATTGTTTTTCCGGGTTATTAAGAAATTCTGAAAATCCTAATAAGACAACCTATTTTTCAAAATAACGAGCGGGAGCGGGGGAGGTGACAACCGACCCCACGGCCTCTACTGTTGACACAAGCAAGTGAGAGAAGGGTGACACCTCGTGCCGCTTTGATTTCGGCCCCCTGAGGGTGGCTTTCACCCCTATCAAAATTCAAGGCTTGGTCTCCGAAAGGATAGGATTTTGTGTACTCGTCGAGTCACTGACCGACCCTGAGGCGGCATACACGGGGCGTACTTGGAGATCTGAAACAGCAGGTAACACTCCAAAGGATATTTTAGGAAATATCTTGGCTGAAACAGGAAGGTAATCAACAATTTAATAGAGATGTATGATTCTCAGTTAATTGTTGAGAGAGATTGTCTCAATTTAATCGTCACCTCTTTGACCTACCCTGAGGTGGCACTGTAGGTGTGAGATTGAATCCTTGGAATGGTAGGATAAACTGCATGCATGATGCATGACATCACGTTTATAATTCCGAAAATTCTTATTTGTTGTAGTGTAGGATTTGATTTATATTTCTGTCATAATTTATTTTTGCAACTACATATAATCTCAAGGTATCTAAAATACTAAACATATTATATTGAATGATAACGACTTAGTAAAAGTGGAAAAGTAACATGAACGTTGAACTCATTAATCGAATGCAACTAATTTTCAGTAGAGGATTCTCCTCTTGAGCCTTCGAACTTAAGTGACATTGATAAGTATGTCACTGCTGTCACTCATGTCGAATGAGAGACAAACAAAATTAGTTCAAAGATGACGAGAATGATTTGGTATCAATCTCACTAGACATCCCACAGTTCACGAGTAGTGTCTACTCAAATGAACTGCTAGTTCACGGCCATTTCCTTAAAAGAAATCCAAGAATGGGAAGGTAAATGTCTACAAGTGTAAGTCATCTAAACTAAATAAGTTAAAGGCTAAACCGAAATATTAATAAAAGAAAGTAAAGGATAAGGAAAGTGATTTCGGATCACTAACCTATGAATCGTTAGAGACTTTCTTAACCGAGTAATTTGACTCAAAAGCTAAAGTTATTTTGTTAGAACAAGGTAGCTGGGAATTCATGATGAAGAGTAAACAACGGGCAGTTATTTCAGCTAACATAGTGGGAGTGATATAAGGAAGAAATTTCGGATTTTAATCCTTCAAATATCGCAGAAATTTAATTTTTGTTTTCAGATTCGTTGGAACAAATGGATTCACTTTCAAATCAATAATATAGTTGCGTTAAAGAAAGTGAATATGACATTTGTATACGATTCCGAGACTCGGACTTTTGTTTGATAGAGTCAAAACCACTGAGTAATGCTGAAAAGATATATGTAACACATCAAAACTATTAAGGCAAATGGTTTTCGTATTAAGATAAATGATTCTTTAGTATCTATTAATTAGTGCATATATCTGAATGATAAGATCAAAGACTGGCTAAGGGTGATTCCTATCTCCCAGTCTAAGAACACTATTTCAAAGGAAAAATGCCTATGTAACCTTTCAATTAGGAAAAGATAATAGAGTTGAAGAAGTATCACATCTTGTTCATATTGACCTTCGGGGTCTTATGAAGATACGAGCTAGTGGGTGCTTTTGAGTAGTGGACAATTTGTCTGATAGCTACTCGAAACGTCGATTAGTTTATCCAAAAATTTGGAGGAATCTCTATTGTTACCAGAGAAATGAGTATTTCATGCTCAGATATAGGCTATGGCATGGTTTTGGCACTGATGCTTGGGCTACCTCCGAGTGAAACAAGTTCACTGAAAGGACAAACCATGTATTGTTTTGTATAGTTATTGATATGCTACATTACACTGCTTAACTCAACTAAGATATTAGTTGAAAAATAACTGTTTACATTATTATGTAATACCGAGAAGCCTACCTAGAAAATGCTTATGAATTTGTGGATAAAGGGTGAAGTACATTTACTCCACTTCCGCAAATAGAGGCATTTAGCACTAGTGCTTGAAGGTAGGACTGGAGATTTTACATACACGTTCAGATGGTGACTGTTCGTGAAATATCTTAATGCAATGAGTAAAGGTTGGTTATAAGATTCCTAAGAACGGATAATGAAGGTAGAACTGTCACAGCCTTTCTGAAAGAATGTTAAAATAACAAGCTAAGACCTTGAAGTACAGTTACTCAAGGAGTTACTATCTGATTTAATCAGACCACATCCAACATTGGTTGTTGGGGATTACGCTGATTAATACTACTGAACCAGATCAGATTATCAATCCACCTAAATGCAGTGCAAGTATGGTTTAACCATTGACTCGTTGTGATTATGCAGACTTTATCGTCTGCTGGGTGATGACGTAGATCAAGTGAAATTAAAATACTTGACCACCAAAACCAATACTAGCAAGAGGACTAGGCCCATCGTAGTATAGCTATAGCGAATCAAGGTCGATCCCACAGGGAACCAAATTGTGGGTCATTCTATAAATAATTAATTAATCATGTCAAACACATAAAACGGTCTATGACCAACAAAGAACAGAAAGGATAAATTGACACGACTCGACACAACTCAAATACAACATAATTAATCTCCCTAATCATTACATTATCGTTTGGATCCAGAGACTATATATAGTAAACTAGACTCACTAACTATTAATCCGATTCGTATCTCTTTTATATTGGCTACGGAGTCATCCCCAAACTAGATCTAGCTCCGGTAGGCCATCCAAATCACTATGCTACATCACGTGACTTCGCTTTTTGCCTCCATCTCATATGACTCGCACGCTTACAAAACTAGGGATGCCGATATTAACCGTATTCCTTACCTAGGCAACATTCCTATGTTCAGCGCGTATTTCTAAGCGATCGCATCGCCTCTCGTCCCATTAACACTAACTTTTTAGGTATCTTGTTAATCTACGATTTACGTGTAATCAAAAGGCGCATGAAGTCCCTAATATAACACAGATCTAGATCTCGCTAAAAGTCCCGAAAGATCAATTCATGAGCCGACCTAGGAGTACTATATTGGTATTTCTTCACTACACATTTTAATTAAAACAGACGAGCAACGTAGCCGTAGCCATACCTACTAAGACAAGAAATTCTAGTTGGACAATCACACTATAAAGACGTGGCTAGATTGACACGGCGAAAACCTAAATCTTAGCATTTCTCTATACTTATCGGATAAAATAGAAGCTCATAAAGTAATTATATATACCTACTAGAAACACGATTATTAAATCAAAATAAAATCATACATAGATCACAAAACATAGACGTGGGCGTGTGGATCCTTATAGACGAGGAATCCCCACCGCCTCACGTCACAATCCTATATCTACATCATTTAACTAAGAAATAACAATCTCAAACGATAACTAATAATTGGGGAAAAATTAATTAAAAGAACTCAGAGAAAATAAATACAAGAACTTACATAATTGAAGAACTTGTAAAAAACTGCTCCAAGTAAAACTGACGATTTTATTATGAATTGTGTGTATTGTGGTGTGTTTGTGTGTGGCGTGTGTATGTAAATATATAGGGGAGAAATTCACATAGGATAAACCTAAACCAATCTGAAATAGTTTTCCTAAATTCAAAAGGAGTTTGAAAACACATTAGGATAATTCTCGGCCGATTTTTGGATAAGGGCAAAAATTACCCCCTTGGTGCGTCCCCCCTTGCATGCGGCCTCCATATGTCAGCGCCAATCTTCATTGGATTGGCTTGCCGGCTTTTGTCTTGCCTTACTCCTCTTTTCCGTGCTTATCCGATCCTTATCTTCAACGCATCCGTATTTGCTTGGATTTATCTTGTAGTTTAATTCTTCCATTAATAATTATCCTCCAAAAATTATCTCAATCTACAAAATAAATAATTATCCCGAAATAAATCATATTTAAATAATAAAAAATGGATAAATACCAAATTAATTTTACAAATCACAATACAATAAATAATAAATATAACCATATGATTTAATATAAAATATATATTATTAGGCCCGATTTAAGGATAATGTTGATGACTTTTTCGGGTATATTTTGACCGTCATCACTGGGGGTGATTGATAACCTATGGTCTTTTGGAAGGACTGTATAGGATTCTGATAAAAGGAGGTTGGTTTAAAGCTATAAACCTATAAATGGAGTTTGGCACTCCAGTTCTGTTCACACTCTTATAGAACCACCTAAGTGTCTCAGGCCCAATGGGAGCAATTGGATCTGCATGAAAAAGAGTCGAATGAATGAGAAAGTTTAACTTTCAAGGCAAAGCCAAGTGGTCTAGGGGTAATTCCTTGAGAAGTAAATAGTTCAATTGGGTTGATGCCCTGAACTCTTTCAGCATTCAGCCTTGCTTGACTCCATGAAAGCAGAAAGATTACCAGGGGTGATGCCCTGAAACTTTCTTGCCGTACAACGGAGCTTGAATTCATTCGGAACAGAAGGTTTTAACTTAAAACAAATGGCAGATCGACTACCTATGCTTATATCCATTGGAGGGTTAAAGCAAACCTCTAGGTCATTAAAAGTCATATGGTTTAAATATATGGACTTGACTAGTATATTGATAAGTCTTTCGTAGACAGTGTATCAATGTTGGTAAAGTAGTGTATATTGGTGTTCGTAACGATAACACTGAAACAGTCGTAAACAACATGGGTGTGTTATCTGAAGTCAAGAACTGACGAGCCAAACTTCTCTGAATTAGAGAAGTGGACTATATTCTTCGAATTCAATTCGTTCGAATTCAATTTGTTCGAATTCAATTCGGTCGAATTCATGAGAACGAATTCTTGGCAATATCACATTCATCTTATTGTTAAGATGATGCATTTTTGAATGCTAGATTCAACGAGAGGTTTCCTTCCCAACCCCTCATGGAATAATTCTCTTAAATCTTCGGATATAGAGAAAATGGGATAGATTCTCTTTTGGATAGAGAAAGTCAGGTTATTAAAAGTCAATAATAGTCGAATCAAGGATTCAGACGTTGAGTAACAGTATAGTGCATCCTCAAGTACCTTCGGAGAACGAGGAGTAATATGCGTCTATATTCTGGTGTATACCTGAGTATTTTTCACTACACTGATTCTGACCTACAGTCAGATTAAGCATGATCGTTAATTGATCTCGGGCTCAGTGTTTACTCATTGTGATGGAGCTATAGTCTTGAGCAATCCAGCATTGCCAATTTGACTCTGTTAGTCGAATACTTAGCAGCTTCTGGAGCAGCTAGAGAGGCAGTATAGCTTGAAAGGTTCTTTGCTGATCTAGGAGTAATTCCACTTCTAGGTAAGTCGATATCACTTCACTGTGAAAACTGTTGAGAGGTAGCTCATGCAAATGATCTTCGCAGTCACAAGAGGTCAAAATCATATTGAGAGAGTACCACCTGATCAGACAGACCGTGTAGAGAGGTGACGTTTCGGTCCTAAAGATCGCCTCAAAACCGACAACCTGCTGATCAGTTTAACCAAGTCGCGTGGCATCTAATGTCACTGAAAAGTGCATGGCGGCTATGAAATTCGGAGATATGTCTCATCTGCTTTAGATCAAGTGAGAGAATGTTGTGGACAGTTAGAATAAGGGTGTGGTGCCCTAAAAACAATTGTTTCTTGTCTTTACAGGCAAGTGGGAGATTGTTGGATGTAGTGCCCGAAAGACAATTGTTGCATGTCCTTACGGGCAGGTGGGAGATTGTTCGAAGTAGCGCCCGGAAGACAAATATGTAATTGTTTTTATAATTAATAAATGACAGATTTTATTTCATCTTATTATATGCTTTGTGCTTATATTTAATACACTGCTGAAAACCCCAAGTCGTATCATATGTAGCCATATAACTTAGTCTGTATCACACATGAGGATTATGTTTGTGGTGATACACTTGAACTGTTAGTCTGTGGTAAACTTAATCAAAGTATGGGGTCTATTGATTAAACCACCATTAAAGCGCCCAGAACACTTTATGGTGTGACAGTCTTATCCGGACCATCGACATTGGTTGTCTAAGTGGGGCATTTATATATGATGAGAGTATATAGGACTGGACCTATTTAATCTGCATTTCTCATATAATTCCGTGACTGAGAAATCTTATTAAATCACAAGATGACCATATATGGATTAACCTTAATCCTGAAGTGATTGCATACTCCTACTTGTTTCAAGATAGGGTTTGATGTGTTCGTTAAGGATCGATAAGAGGCGCGGTCCGAATCAATTTCACGTTGGCACTATTTTGGAATGAGTGAGGAGTGTGTGTCTCACAGATATGAAATCCATTCCTTCCCGTGGGAAGTAGAAAGACAAACCCCTTATTTGTTGATCCTAGAAACTGATCGATCGGCCGAGTTCATATTGGTTATAAACTAATTGATCACTAGTGGGTTAATAGTAAATAAGGATAAGATTTAATGAAGAAGGTTTACGGAAATAATCCCGCTTCGTACGGATAGTCTATGGAGGGTTAGTCTGTATATAATGATTATATCAATGGACACTTATTGACCCGACGCTGTGAGAATAAGTTATATCTATAATCGATAGAGTTCAGTTTCGGATTTATGGTGGCGTAATTCCGGAATTAATAAATTGAGTAGAAATATTCTGTTCGATGAATATTTTATTCAATTTATTGTAGCTACTGGTTATACGTCCACGGTCCCCGGGTTTGCTCTTAACACGCAAGTGTTTTCTCGTATTTTGGAACCTCGAGATAAAATTAAATAGTTGGTATATTTAATAAATATGCAAAATATTATTTATTCGGTAAATAATATATAAAATAGAAAAGATATTTTCTATTATCCCAATTGGCATTAAAAATGGCGCCACCTTATTTGATTTTGGGAAAAGAAATTTTCTCCTAATTATTTATAATATGGATAATATAATTATTTATATGTTAAATAATTATAAATAAGAAATTAGTTTTCTTATTGGATAAATAAGAAATTTGTTTTCCTATTGGATAAATGTTTTATTTTCCTAAATAAATGGAAAAGATAAATTTGTGTGTAAAAGATAAAATCTCAAATTATTAGTTATTTTCTTATAAAAAGATAGTTTCTCCCAACACAAAATTAAGCTATATAACCAACGCCATTTAGAAAGAAAAAAAACCACGCCAGTTTCCTTTTGTAAAAAAGAGAAATTTGGTTTTCTTGTCTTAGCCATTGGGAAGGAGAAAAACTAGGTTTTTCTTGGAGGCATATTCGAGGAGGTACGAATACGGGATCGACGTCCACCAGTCGTCGCTTGGAGATACAATCCGGAAGATCACGACTTCTCTCCGGTTGGGTAAATCTACTAACCTTCTTGTAGATTATTAATTATTATGTGAATTAAATCGTAGTAAAATCGCATGCGAATTTAATTCATAGCTTCCGTTGTGCATGATTGAGCGTCTCGATCGGTGCTGTGAATCAGATCTAACGATCCAATTATGGATTGGATTCGGATTCGGGTTTCTGTATATCCAGCACTTATGTATATAAATCACGGTATTTAAGTGTAGTGAGAGAGTGGATTGAGGTATGTAATGATAAATCTCAGGTTTCGAGGCGTTGCATTCATTCCTTAATGCAAAATATATCTTCCACGATTATTATGAGCTCCACGTCTGTAATCTTCCATATAATTATTCTCCATAAATTAACCAATTTTTCACATGTATAAGGTTGATTTTGTTCACACTTCACTTCGTTGTATCCTCCAAGGTGTATATCGATGGAGTAACTTGGCTGGTCACTTATGCCGGTTTAGTGATTCCTTTACTGAGATGTTGTATAAAACTATTCCTAACAATGAGTGAGGTTAACTTAGTTGGGTACCTGCCAAGTGAGCTCACCCGAAGTTTCAAAGGTTCAATCAGCTGGTGAAGTTACTTAGCCGATTACTCCAGTTAGTTGCTCCTTATACGATTTCTATCATTCCCAAATCAGTTCTTAACTTGCTGAATCTTTCATGACTGAGTGGTTTTGTGAAGATGTCAGCCAATTGGCCTTCAGTTAGTATATATCTTAGAATAACATCTCATTTTCTACATGATCTCTGATAAAAATATGTCGCACATCAATGTGTTTTGTTCTTGAGTATAGTACTGGATTTTCTATGATAGATATTGCACTTGTGTTATCACACATGATTGGAATTGTCTTCTCCTCCATTCCATAGTCCCGTAGATGTTGTCTGATCCATAGCACCTATGCCAAACAACTTCCTGCTACTATATATTCTGCTTCAGCTGTTGATGTGGATATAGAGTTTTGCTTTTTGCTAAACCATGATACTAGTCTGCTACCTAGCATTTGACAAGTTCCAGATGTGCTTTATCTATCTATCTTGCATCCAGCATAGTCTGAATCTGAATATGATATCAGTTTGAATACTCCATCTTTTGGATACCAAATTCCTACATTGATGGTGTTCTTCAGGTATTTGATGATTCTTTTAGCTGATAGTAGGTGAGATTCCTTTGAATTAGCTTGGAATCTTGCACACACTCCCACTGCAAATACTATATCAGGTCTGCTTGGAGTTAGATAGAGTAGAGACCCAATGATCCCTCTATAAATCTTCTGATCAACATCCTTTCCACTTTCATCTTTTCCAAGAATGACTATTGCACGCATTGGAGTATCTGATGTGCCACTTGTATCCATACCATATTTGTGTATAAAGTCTTTTGTATACTTGGCTTGATTGATAAAGATACCATCCTTCATTTGCTTCACTTGTAGACCAAGAAAGTAATTTAGTTCTCCCATCATGCTCATCTGAAATTTGCTTTTCATTAGGTTTGCAAATTTCTCACACAGCTTCTCATCTTATGATCCAAAGATGATGTCATCAACATAGATTTGAACTAACAAGGTGCTTGTTCCTTCTTCTAGCTTGAAGAGGGTCTTATCACTAGTCCCTTTGTTGAATCCATTGTTGATCAAGAATTGTGATAGTGTCTCATACCAGGCTTTGGGTGCCTAATTGATTCCATAAAGTGCCCTTTTGAGCTTGTACGCTTTATCTTCTTTCCCTTTAATTTGAAAACCAGGGGTTTGTTCCACATATACTTCTTCTTCCAAAAGTCCATTCAGAAATGCACTCTTGACATCCATTTGATAAACTTTGAAGTCTTTATGAGCTGCAAAAGCTAGAAAAAGTCTGATTGCTTCCAATCTTGCTACTGGTGCAAAGGTTTCATCATAATCTATTCCTTCTGCTTGATAGTAGCCTTTTGTAACTAGCCTTGCTTTGTTTCTGACAACTGTCCCTTGTTCATCCATCTTGTTTCTGAACACCTATTTTGTTCCAAAGATGTTGGCCATGTCTGGTCTGTCAACAAGTTCCCATAACTCATTTCTCTCAAATTCATTTAGCTCTTCTTGCATGGTTGTAATCATATCAGCATCTTAAATTGCATCATCTATTGTTTTGGGTTCCATATGTGATAGAAAACACGTTAGCATTCTCTCCAGTTGTCTTCCGGTTCTAACTCATGTATGAATATCTCCAATGACTTGTTCTTCAAGATGATCTCTTAGCCAGTTCAGGTGAGGTTGAAGTTGCTCTTGAGTTGGTTCTTCCACAACTTTAGATTGTGCATCAACTTCATGTTCTTGTCTTGGTGCCAGGTGTGTTGTGTTGACTGGTGCACCATCTTGATTGCCAAAGGTGTAATCCAGAATAGTAGCAGGTATTGTTGTATTTATATAAACTTGTCTTTGTCCAGCTTCTTCTTCAAGATCTTGTAGACTTTCACCATTTGTGTTTGGTTCATCAAAGACTACATGAATTGATTCTTCAATCACCAAGGTTCTTTTGTTGAGTACTCTGAAGGCTTTTCTTGTGTCTGAGTATCCCATAAAGATTGCTTTATCAGCTTTTTCATCAAAAGTATGTAACTAATTCCTGTTCAAAACAAAACATTTAGAACCAAACATATGTAAATGTGAGATATTAGGTTTTCTTCCATTCCATATTTCATATGGTGTTTTTCCATGGTGTTTGTTGATGATTGATCTATTTTGAGCATAGCATGATGTATTTGCTGCTTCAGCCCAAAATCTCTTTGGTAAGCATGCTTCTGCAATCATTGTTCTGACTGCTTCTTTGAGTGTCCTGTTTCTTCTTTCTGCAACACCATTTTGTTGTGGAGTCCCTGCTAATAGTTGTTGTAGTACTCCATTCTCTTCACAATAGGTTCTGATAATTTCATTTAGAAATTATGTGCCTCTATCTGATCTGATCTGATCTTGATGATCTTCAGTTCCTTTTCATTTTGAATGCAAATCTGGCAGCTTTTTGAGTGTCTCTCTTTTCTTGTTCATGAATATGGTCCAAGTGAATTTGGAAAAGTCATCCACCACCACTAGAGTGTACTTCTTCCAATTGCACTTACTGATGTGACTGGTCCAAAAAGATCCATATGCAATAAATTTAAAATTCTTGTTGTAGATTGATAGGGCTCTGACTTGAAAGAGCTTTTGATTTGCTTCCCTTTTTGACATGCATCACAGAGGCTTTCCTTTTTGAAGGTGATCTCTGAAAGACCTTCAACTAGCTTGTTCTTTGATAGTGTGTTGATGGTCTTGAAGTTGAGATGATTCAATCTTCTATGCCAAATCCAGCTTGTTGATTGCTTCTTTTTGACAAGCAAACATGTTTCAGCCTTTGCTGTCTTCCAATCTAACACATACATGTTATCTTCTATTTTTCCTGCAAGTACAACTGTGTTGTTTTCATTGTGAATCACCTTGCATACTTCTTTGTTGAAATTCACATTGTAGCCTTTGTCATAGAATTGACTGATACTTAGAAGATTGAAATTCAGTCCTTTAACATAAGCCACATTTTGAATTTTCAAACTGTTTTGAGCATTATGCCTTCCCCTTAATTTTGCCTGAGTTTTCTTTGCCGCCAAATGTTACTTTGGGTCCATAAAAAGCTTTAAAATTAGTCAGCCATCCTTTATTCCCTGTCATGTACCTGGAACATCCACTGTCTATATACCAGACATCCTACAAAACAAATTAAGTATGTTTAGGTACCCAACACTGTTTGGGTCCATACCTGTTAGCAGTCATGCCTCATACTCCAAGTGTATATCCAAGGAATTTTCTTTTTGGATAATTGAAGTCATCAACTTCATATGTATAAGGCAAGGCAGAATACCATCTAATATTCTACTAAAGGTATTCTGATACTTTTCTCCACTTTTTGGTGCATTTTCATCCTTTTTCACTCCTCAATATGCAGGAGGAAACTTATTTTCATATTGCTTATTATGTCCAGGAACATACCTTGGTTGGCTTTTCCTAAGCACATGTTGCATAGCATGAAATGGTTTCTTCTTGTATTTTAGAGGTGCAACATTCCAATCATCTTCTGAAGGGTAAAGTCTTCCCTTACCTTTCAGTAAGCCATTGCCTTTAATTGGCTAGTTTGTTGATTTACTCGGCTGTTTCACTACACTGGGTTTTGACTTCGCCGGTCCAGGGTGAGTAGAAGAAACTATGGTCTGTCCTTTTCTAAATTTAGGTCGTGTTTTGGTCCTTGATTCAGAATTGTGTTGTCCATTGTTTCTTTTCTCATCCTGAATGTTATAGCCAAGACCAGATCTGGATCCAAACCTTTTTGAGGGTTTGTAAGCTGGTGCAAATAGTGGTGTAGTGGCGCTTTTAACTGGTAGAGATATTTTCTCAGCTGGTCTTTCAACATCAGATCAGTGATCATCTGCTGCTTGTTGATCAGTTGAGTGAATTTCCTTACTAGTTTGTTCAGCTTTCATTTAATCCAGATCTTCTTTAATATTTTATTTACCTTTCTCAGATTCTCACCTTCTTGTTCTAGAATTTCATGATTTACTTGAATTTCTTCAAATTTACTCATGAGATTTTGAATTAGGTTTGCAGAATCTAAATGGAGAGTAGAAGATTGTGCAGTGTCAGATGTGGATGCACTAGATGATGAGTATGAACTAGATGTTACCTCTATTTCATCAGTTTCCTTAGCCATAAGACATAGATATGCTTTGTCATTGTCTGAGATGTCTGCTTCATCATCATCTGAATCATTTTCAGATGATTCTTCATTCGTTTCAGTTCTGGTTTCAGCTTTGAGTGCCTTCTTGCTCTTTCTCTTTTATGTTCTTTTGTACTTCTTCTTTTCCTCTTCTTTGTCTTTTTCTTCAGGGCAATCAGCCTTGAATTGACCTTTCTTCTTGCAATTGAAGCATCTGTATTCATCATCCTTTTTGTTGGTCCCTTGGAAAAGCTAACACAAGTTTAGAAGGGGGGTGAATAAACTTGTCACCAAAAACTTTCCCAAAACTGAAAGTGCCCTAGGAACTGAGTTTTTACCAAACTCAAACTGATGCTCAGCTCAGTTTTGTTCCTATCCCTTAACTTGTGCGGAGTTCAGCTAACTCAACTGAGTACAAGTCAATACTGACTTATATTTAGTCTAGTTAATCGCAAATGATAAAAACAAGCCTTTTGTGCAAATGATGTGTTAATAAAAATCTTAACCTTCTATGTATCGATTCAGGTCGACTCAATGTCTGGTGTTTGCTGAGTGAAATGATGAGATGATTATGCAACAAATAAAACAAACATAAATGCATAAAGTAAATCAACACAAGATTTTTTATGGAAGTTCCGGTGGTGTAATCCCGACGTCTCCCCTTCTCCTGTAGTGCGGGAGGTATCACTAGAATCTTGAGATAATCATTACAAAATCCTAGCACAAAGACAAATTCCTTCACGACACCCTAGTTTCACTGTCAACACATAATGAAGAAAGGTAAGATTGCTCCTTCACTATGCAAGACTCGATCTTTCAGAGGGTGGAATGGCTCCTTCACCACCTCACCACTAACACAAACACAAATCCATAAACAAAGACTAACAAATTGTGGCAACCGAGTTGCAACCAGTGATGAGGAAAGGTGGAGTTGCTCTCCTCAAACTATGCACAACCAACCATTTTTCACAAAGGTTAGGTTTAGAATTAATCAAGAGATTAATTCAGTGAACTGTTTCCTTCTTCAGGATCTGGCTTTGTAGCTCCAAGATGCCTTCTTTCCCCCTTAATGGGTTATTGGATCTTTCTTTATAATCCTCAAGGCTATTCTGTTGGCTTCCTTTTCTAGATATGCAATCGATTTTACGGATCTCGGATCTTTAGATATATGCTTGTGAAGCTCCTTTTCAGATCCTTCTCACTCTTTTTCAAGTGATTCTCTTGAGTATTTATAGGGGCGATGTAACGGTCACTAGATCTTGTAGCCGTTACATTTGTTGTTTAGCCAACGTTCATATGTACGACCTTTTGTCGTATTGTCAACTCAAATTCAACAAGACCATAACTCAGTTTTTCTACTCTTCTTCTAAACTGAGTACCTCGTATATTTGACATCCGACTTTAATTGACGAAGTCAGGGTACACCATTCAGTTTCTTCTTTTCCTGGTAACTGATAATCTTTGTCCTTAAGATTATTCAGCTTTTCATGATCTATAGTTCAGTTTCAGGTCACCACAGACTTGCCTGAATCCTGACTTATAGTCATGACTAAATCAGCTACTAACTAAGTTTGCCACCTCGCTTCTTGATCTTCGATAATCGAGTCAGTGTCCTCGCTTATTCGGTCTTAGATGAGCCAATCGAGTCTGTCCCCTCAAATGAACTTATCTTCTTCGCTTTTCATAATCGAGTCTGAACCCTCAGTTCTTCACATGTATACTCAGTTTCCTTGCTGTGACTCAGCTATTCGCCTAGTTCCTGTCTATTACAATGCTTGTCTGAAACAACCTATACAAGGTTCAGACTCTAAATAGAACTTATACATTTTCTCTAGACCATTTCTTGCTTCTTCTTTCATTTTGCACTATAACAGTTAGTTATGACTTCATCATCATGTGTTGTAAGTGATCTTACTAATTAAATGACGAATCATCATCAAAACACAGATATTATTTCCAGCAATTTCCCCTTTTTTGATGATGTATCATTACCCTCCCTAAAAGAAATAATAAAAGAGTAGTGCAAGAAATCATAACAAATTAAAATAACAAACTAAGAACAACTGAGTTCATTACACAGAAAACTGAATAACTGGACACATTACAATTTTTCTTTTTCAAGAGATAACATCTTTTCACCAAGGAAAATGCTTCTTTTTATTTCCAAAAGTCTTCTTTCTTTTCCTTCTTCACTTGATTCACCATCTCTAGGCTTGATATCCAGATATTCATTGATCAGCCGATCTGCTTCTTCATTCTCTTGGTTTTTGAGCTTTACCAAAATCTCTTTAATCACCTCATTCATCAACTTTTCTTCTTCTACTGAAATCAAGTCATGTTTTTCTTTATCAGCTTTTCTTTCTGATTTCATTTCAGTTTCCCCCTCAGTTTTTGTCTCTTTGCTTTCATCTGCCTTAAACTTTTCAAGAAATCGCACAGACATAAGCTTCTTCCCGATGTTCAACACGCCTTTAACCGAGGCTTCTTCATCTTCCTCGCTTCTTGTTTCTTTGAAAGTCTCTTCTGCAATTAACTCTTCAATCAGATAATCAACTGCTCTTTCATTTGGTTGAATAGTCATTAGATCAGCATCTACTTGTCTGTCTTGTTCTTCAACCAACTGTTTGGCATAGATTTCTTCAGCTTTCTCAGCATTTGCATTACCTTCAGCTTCATCATCTTCAATTTTATCTTCCCCCTTGTTTGAAGATATGCAAAAGCTTTCTTCAAATAACTTGCGCAAGGTGATGATGTTGGAGTATTTGTTCAATCCTGAGTAATGTGCTTTTCCAATCAACTCATGTAGATTGTAAAGTTTTTTATGTAGAGTCTTCATCAGGCCTTCGATGATCTCTTTCAATCTTTCCAATCTTTCTTCAATTTCAGTTGACTGGCACTGAGGTCCTTCAGTTGCAGATTTGCTTGTAGATGCCTCATGAACTTGAGATGAGGAGCTGGCTTCATGATAATGAAAATGAAAATCATAACTTGACAGTTCCTTTTCATACTCAGCCTCACAAAATTCAACATCTTCCAAGGCTTCTCTTTGATCTTCAGCAAATTCTTCATGCATTTCTGTTGGAGAATCACTTTCTTCGGTTTCTTCACGTTCACTTCCTTCAGTTTCATCATCAATCTGAATTACATCTTCAGTTTCAGTTTTTCTTTCCTGAAATTTGTTCCACATTCTTCTCTGTCTCCTCAAGGTTCTGTCATCCAAACTTGCAGTTTCTCTTGAGCTAGAGTCTGAAGTTTCTCTTCTTTCTTCTTCAACAATTTTCCTCTTCTTCACTCCAGTGGATACTGACTTGTGTTTCACTTCTGTTTCTGTGGTTTTTGAGATGGAGAAATAGTCTAGTATCCTTTGAACTAGATAAGTGAATCCCTTTTTCAATAAAAACTTTTCTCCAGTAGCCTTCCTTCCTTGGCTTTTTCTTTTTCGTCTGAGATTTGCTTGATCAACTGCTTAAGAACAAGCTTATTCCAATCCAGTTTCTCTTCAAACCATATAGCATAGATCAGCTTCATCTTTTCTGTCAAAAGAGTGTAGAGATTCCACGTGTGACCAATGACGTTTATGGTCAGAAGAATTGTCAAGAATGCGAATTCTTGTTTCTGTTGATACATGGAACCAATGAAATTCTTCTCATTTTTGTTGAGTGCAGTGACTTTCCAAAGTTTGCCTTTTTCTTCATTTCCAAATGTGAGAGATGAAGATCCTCCAATTATGTCTATACCAAAGACTAAGGAGAGAAGATGTTCATTAACAATAATACTCTTGTCTTGAACCGTTGTCCTAAAGCTCTTTTCATCATCGGTGATTACCGCATTTTTATAAAAATCTTTGATACTTTCTGGGCACAGTGCAATGACCTTTGTATCAATCAAATTCTCCAGTCCTCGAATCTTCTTGATTTCCTTTGCAATTTGAATTGATAGGGTGGAGTTCGAAAATTTTTGACAGAAATAGTCTAGACTTGTGGTGATTCCTTCATCAATGTTGTATTGCTCCATGGATTTCTGAATTGAGAATTCTTGGTAGAGTCTTGAATGCTTTGAAATTGATTGAACAGGATTTCGTCAAGATAGCGTTTTTCAATCGTTTTCAAAATGAGAGTTGTGTCGCAATCAATGAGATTTGTAGGGATGTGCATCTACTTTTTCTCCTAGATTGACATGTGGCTTCGAGTGATTTGTCTTGTCAGCTCAAACATCAGATGGTAGCTGGAAAGTTTTCTGCTTTTGACCAATTTGCCCTTCATCAGCTTTTGTTTAGAAGTCAGTTTTCTCAGGACTCAGCAATATGAGAACTGACTTAGCCTGCAAAATAATTTTAATTTTTCTTTGGTACCCATATCTTTTTGGGTCCGGCTGGATTAGTTACTGAATTATTACTTTCAGTTTCTTCGATGAGAGAATTAAGCTTTTTCATCTCTTTTCTAGATAAACCATTACGCTCAACCTTAGTTGATTTCACAAGGATTTCTTTAGATATAACATCCTTAATTTCTTTGTGTAATCCACTAGGTCTTCCAGTATCTCGATGTCTAGAGTTTACACTCCTTGAAATCTTAAGACTGGGTAGGGGCGGGGAATCATCATTGCTTTTGTCAAATTTACTAGACATTAATCTTTCAGCAAGATTTGACATCTCAGTTTCAAGAAACTCATTCCAATCTTTTGCTTGGCCAAGTTCTATGTCTTTTAATTTTAATTCCAATGTAAAATTTTCAGTTAACTTGACAAGCTTAGAGTTTCTCTGACTGAGTTCAGCGAATGACAACTGAGTTGAAGAATGTACCTTTTCTTGATGTTTTGATAAAGTTTTAAGATTCGAATGTACATTCTTTTGTTGCTCTAATGAATCTTCAATATTAACCGTTATTTGCAACAACTTCTTTTCTCCTTCTTCTGAAAGACCTCTTAGTGATGGAACTCCTCTGGATTTGTCAACATATACATTAAGATCGCTATCCACATCATCACTGAGTTGAGGTTCTGGAATTGTCTGAGAATCATTAAACCTCTCAAATATTTGATCCTGAAAATCAGATACATTTTGCAAACAATTAGTCAGAGGGTGAATAAGCCAACTTCTAATTCTGGATGTAATCATTTCAACTAAGTGCTTTTACAACTGATACAGTGAGGTCTTCCAACAACTGGTGTGCAAGCTATCAACAACTGACACTTAAAATCAGTTCTGGATCTCTTCAAAACTAAAGCACTGCTCCGATACCAATTCTTGGTACCTTGGAAAGGCTAACACAAGTTTAGAGGGGGTGGGGGGTGAATAAACTTGTCACCAAAAACTTTCCCAAAACTGAAAGTGCCCTAGGAACTGAGTTTTTACTAAACTCAAACTGATGCTCAGCTCAGTTTTGTTCCTGTCCCTTAACTTGTGCAGAGTTCAGCTAACTCAACTGAGTACAAGTCAATACTGACTTATATTTAGTCTGGTTAACTGGCAGCGGATAAAAACAAGTCTTTTGTGCAACAGATGTGTTAATAAAAATCTTAACCTTTTATGTATCGCTTACATCGACTCGTTGTCCGTGTGTTTCTTTGAGTGAAATGATGAGATGATTAGGCAACAAATAAAACAAACATAAATGCATAAAGTAAATCAACACAAGATTTGTTTATGGAAGTTCCGGGTGGTGTAATCCCGTACGCCTCCCCTTCTCTTGTGGTGTAGGAGGTATCACTAGAATCTTGAGATAACTGTTACAAAATCCTAGCACAATGACAGTCCTTCACGACACCCTAGTTTCACTGTCTACACATAATGAAGAAAGGTAAGATTGCACCCTTCACTCTGCACACTGATCTTTCGGAGGTGGAATGGCCCCTTCACCAGCTCACCACTAACACAAACACAAATCCATAAAACTGCGAATAAATTGTGGCAACCGAGTTGCAACCGTATGAGGAATGGAGGAGTTGCTCTCCTCAAACTATGCACAGCCATCCATTTTTCACGAAGGTTAGCTTTAGAATTAATCAAGAGATCAATTCAGTGAGCTATTTGCTTCTTCTGGATCTGGCTTTGTAGCTCTATGATGCCTTCTTTCCCCCTTAATGGGTTATTGGATCTTTCTTTATAATCCTCAAGGCTATTCTATTGGCTTCCCCTTTTCTAGATATGCAATCTGATTTTCTGGATCTGGATCTTTAGA
Organism: Gentiana macrophylla; assembly: GCA_026214975.1. Taxonomy (NCBI): domain Eukaryota; kingdom Viridiplantae; phylum Streptophyta; class Magnoliopsida; order Gentianales; family Gentianaceae; genus Gentiana; species Gentiana macrophylla. The sequence goes on along the minus strand of CM047808.1, from coordinate 49,190,306 downwards.
TATATGCTTGTGAAGCTCTTTTTCAGATCCTTCTCACTCTTTTTCAAGTGATTCTCTTGAGTATTTATAGGGGCGATGTAACGGTGACTAGCTCTTGTAGCCGTTACATTTGTTGTTTAGCCAACGTTCATATGTACAACCTTTTGTCGTAATGTCAATTCAAATTCAACAAGGCCATAACTCAGTTTTTCTACTCTTCTTCAAAACTGAGTACCTCATATATTTGACATCCGACTTTAATTGACTAAGTCAGGGTACACCGTTCAGTTTCTTCTTTTCCTGGTAAATGATAATCTTTGTCCTTAAGATTATTCAGCTTTTCATGATCTATAGTTCAGTTTCAGGTCACCACAGACTTGCCTGAATCCTGACTTATAGTCATGACTAAATCAGCTACTAACTGAGTTTTCCACCTCGCCTTGAGCTTCGATAATCGAGTCTGTGCCCTCGCTTCTTCGCTTCTAGATGAGCCAACTGAGTCTGTGTCCCTCAGCGAACTTATCTTCTTCAGTTTTCTCATAACTGAGTCTGAACCCTCAGTTCTTCACATGTATACTCAGTTTGCTTGCTGTGACTCAGCTATTCGCCTAGTTCTTGTCTATTACAATGCTTGTCTGAAACAACCTATACAAGGTTCAGACTCTAGATAGAACTTATACATTTTCTCTAGACCATTTCTTGCTTCTTCTGTCATTTTGCACTATAACAGTTAGTTATGACTTCATCATCATGGGTAGTAAGTGATCATACTAATTACGTGACGAATCATCATCAAAACACATATATTATTTCCAACACTTTTTCTTCATGTCTTTGTTTTAGTTTGACTTCTTTTTTGATGATGAGCTTCCTTTGAATTGCTTCTTCTTGCTAAACCTGTCAAAACATTTGATCAGTAAAGCTACCTATTCTTTCAGCTCATGTGTTTCTTTGCTGCTTGTGTCAGCTATTTTGCTTTTTTGAGGTGCAACCATTACCTGCCTTGTGTGTCTCTCTGGGTGCAATTTGTCTTCACCGTTCAACTCAAATTCATGAGCCTTTAATTGAGACATTAGAGTTAAAGTATCAGTTTTTGCAAGGTTTTTGTTCCTCTAAGCATTGATGTGATGATCTTCCATCTTTCAGGTAGACCTCTCAAGATTTTCAGACACACTTCTTTCTGTGGATATATGTGTCCAAGTTGTTGCAGTTCACTAATGATGCTTGAGAATCTGTTATCCATTTGATCAATGGATTCACGATTCTTTATTTTAAAGTTCTTAAATTTCTGTTTTGCAACAGATAATTTGTTTTCCATGACTGCTTCTGATCCTTCATTGATCCGTGCTATTTTGTCCCACATCTCATTTGCTGTTTTGCAAACTTTGATCCTCATGAACATATTACTGTCTAGAGTCTTCAAGATCATTTTTTTGCAACAGAATTTGGGTTTGCTCTTCTTCTGTCATCCTTGGTCCAATCTTTCTTGAGTTTTTCTATCTCATTTCCTTGATCTGCTTTTGTGGTTATCACAGTTGTGATCTTGATTGGGCCATCATTAATTACATCCAGCATCTCCTCCTGAGTTGCTGCAAGATGAGACAACATCCTTATTTTATATTCATCAAAATTATTAACATTGAATACAGGTACCTTTGACATGAAATTTGAGGAATCCATGAGTACAGATAAGAGATATGTATCGAAAGCACAGATTTGAAAACTACTTTGAAAATGTGTGATCTCTTTGTTACCAGAAATAAGATCTGAACAGGTTTTGATACTAGGAACACTGCTCCGATACGAATTGTTGGTCCCAAAGAAGGGTAAAACTATAATCAGAGGGGGAAGAATGACTATAGTGGAGTTTCAAAAACTTTTCTTATATTTAAAAGCTTTTGGGCAGCGGATAAGTCCCTGCTTTAAATGTTGGTTCAAAGTAGATTAGACAATCACAGATGTAATATGCAATGAAATAAAGTGTTGTAAAGTAAATTGCTGAAAGTAAATAGACACAAAGGTTTATAGTGGTTCAGGGTGGTGTAATCCCTTAATCCACTCTTCTCCTATGATGATTGGAGGAATTCACTATTGTTTTCACAGATACAATAGTTGGATTGTCCTTGGCTACACAAGCTTCACGATCTTCAAGACTATCACTCCCTGGCTACAAAATATTCAGTGACTCAGTCTCTATCACTGCTCCTTGAGAACAAATCTTTCAGCAGCTATCACAAGGGTTGCAACTCCTTCTCAGATTCCTCTGATTCAATTGCTTCAGTTTGATGTGAATTGGATTCATAGATTTGTGATCAATCTCAGTGCTTGATATGGGATTTGAGTTCTGATTGCTGATTTGATCTCTAGATATTTCCTTTAAGTTCAGATAGAAGGCTTTTCAAGTTTCTGCTTGTTTCTTATCAGATTTTTAATCGTTGTTTTTCATATCTGTCAATACCTTCTACTTATAGCCTTGATAATCCTTGATTTGAATTTCCGTCTGTTGGCTATTTGATGTGGGGAATAATCCTTGATTTAATTCTTGATTCCCCCTTAATTATATTCTCCTTGATTTCAGTGATCGGATTTTTCCTCAAACATCTATCAGAAAATCCATCCTTGATTGATCCTCAATTGATTGCGCATTTAATGCTTGATCCTCTGAATCTTCTTTATACTTCATAGTCTGAACAAGTAAAGTTTACTTGGTTGTTCCTTCAACGGTAAAGTGATTCTGTTTACTTGGCTGTTCTTCACCGCTTTGTCCTTACTAAGCCGATAATCAGTTTCCTTTTCCGGTTCACTGCCTTCTTTGATTTTATAAGACTCCTTGTACTTCACTGATCCTTAATTTGGGTGAGATCATTGTACACCATATTTGACAATGTATTCCATCATTTGAATTATAACTTAGACTTATCCATGGTTATCACAGAATTCCCTGGTTATAAGTCAGATCATATGTCTTCATGCTTCTGCTGGTACTTGGCTGCCATCACTCTGCCGTATTTCTGTTTTACTTAGCCATCCTACCAACTAGTACAATACTTGTCTGACTCAACTTATACAACATGTCTGACTCTAAGTAAAGACCTATACAGAGATTTCTAACTTATTTCAGGCTTTCTATAACAACAAGTATGGCCATCATCAAAACATAATAAAATGTTCCTAACAGGGGTCGCTGTAACTCCATTCTTTTCACGAATACACTATCACAAATGATTTATCACATGACACATTGACGCATTTGGTAAGTACTGATTAATGGGAAGCTTATGGATTGTCGCTTGTTGCATGTTCTGCCTGAAATCTTCACTGAATATGTGGTAGTTATTGAGGATCACTCTTGGAGGTACATTCCGCCTTGATTCTCTGCTCGAGGACGAGTAGAAGGCTATTGGGGATAGTTGATGACAGTCAAAATGATACACCTTACGGCATCAACAGTTCACCTATTTTAAGCTAGAAGTAGTAGTTTTCGACCACTTATATGAACCATTTGAGTTGAATGTCATATGTCGGGTTCATCAGTCGAGTAATTTGCATTTAATGATTATTTTCCCCGATTCGATATTATTTCATGTATTATTTGACTATTTTCAGGATACGAAGATTGGGCCAAGTATTGAAGACCGATTGTGGGGCCTAACAGGATGAAAAAACGGACCTAGGGTATTCCAGAACCTTCAGTTAAGTCGGCAGAGTGAAAAAGACCAAAATACCCCCGCCGCCGCGTGAGTCAGTGCCGCAGCCGTGAAATTCCAGAAGCTTTGGAAACCACAATTTCTTGGATGAGAGGAAGTTATTAGGGTTAGCTAAGTCGGTTATGTAGCTATAAATAAGAAGCATCGGACCTCGAATTGTATGTACAATTTTCCACAAGGCAAATACATTATATTCAATAGAAATTCTCTTTGTTCTTTTATTTTCTCTATGAGTTCTGGTCACTAAGTCGACGGATTCGCTACCTAGGTAGCACTTTATGGAGGGTCTACGCTCATCTTTGAGGGTATGATTTTCCGGCATTCTAGATGTAGATATGTCGTTCTCATATTGTGATTAGAATGATTTGATTGCTTATATTAGCTCTACTATGTAGTAGTTAGTTTAGTTTACCCCATATGTGTATAGATCTGAATCATGGGTGAATATCATGAAATAGAGGTTGCGTTCTTCAGGATCTGTGACGGTCTTTATCGCTAGATGTGAATACCTTGTAAATCCTAGTTCATGATAATCGGCGCCAGCTACGTCTGATCGAAATGTTTGTAGCCTGATAAACTGTATGCATGTCCTCGTAAATTATCATGAAGGTCGATAAAGTGAAGTGTTAGTTAGGACAATGTCTTGATCGATCCTTAGGACCGTGCTAGTCAATCCATGATAGTTTCATAGGGAGGTCTGTGGTCTTGAACCGGCTAGTCCTAATTCTTATTGCATGTGAATTAATACAACCAATGAATATGGTTAATGGCACATAGGCAGCTATTGTCCCTTCAATGGAAGTAGCGTAATATTAACAGTTTAGCACCCATAGCTGTTAAAGATCTAAAATTTACCAACGGGAATGATTGATGCATGATATGTGGGGAATAACTAATCACTTGTAGTTAGAACTAATCTTTATAAAATCAGTGGAATAAAATTGTGTTTGATGTTATGTGCTTATTGTCACCACTTTTACTTCTCTATTCTATAGTTGGTCGTAGACCTTATTCGTGACACCCTCAATCTAGATTAAACGTGTTTTTACGAGTCTCTATAGGATTCAACCTCGACTCGCCAGTATTATGCTATGATAGACATAGTCCTATTTCTAGTAAAGGCCCGTGCTCACACCGCAGGCGCGATCAGGTTCACCGCTTGAGCTCTTGAGAACACCTTGAGAGAACTTGAGTTGTTTGTTTGAGAGGGGGATGTTTGACCAAGTTATATCATTGCGCTGTATCACTTGCAATTACTTGATCATTGTTAATGTATAGCTGGGTATTTATACACTAATAGACAACTAGTGTCTATAGCATATATTTCACACAGTTTAGAATGAGAGGGTAAAATAGTATATGATTAGGGAATTAGGGTAAGGGGTAGAACTATAAATACATAAAGTTAAAAGATCCCAACTATTGTATTTGAGTGAGGGAGGAGAGCCGGGAAGGATGGGGCTTTTACATTTTAAGTTTTTCATTTTAAGGGAGTTGTAATATATTATGTTAGGTAGATAAGGTAATACATACATTATAAAAAGGTGAAAAAAATCGAAATATTTGTATGTAATAATATATTATACTCCCTCCGTTTTTTTTATTTGTCCCAGAGAGAAGAATCACAAACATTAAGAAATTAATTAATATGTCTAAACTATATTATAAAATGACTAAATTATCCTTTGATTTTTTGAATATATGCATGGGTAATAGTGAGTCAAATTGACTTTTAGAGTTTTTAGTATTTGAATGTATTTTTATTAGAGATGTAAATACTTTATAGGTAAAGGAGTAAAAAATAATAAATGGTGCATTGGAAATTTGAAAAGACAGATAAATAATAACAGAGCAAATTCTGAAATGTGACAGATAAAAAAATGGAGGGAGTAGTTGTAATCATACTTAAAATCTGAGATCTATTATGATTTCAACACCTTTAAAAACTGTGATCTATTTTAGTTGTTTTAATTAGGTGATACCAAACACTTGTAGGTTTTAAGTTATTTAGACTAGCATGCACAATCCCATGTGATACAAACGCACAAACAAAACAGACCAAGCAATCCAAGCAAAACAACCGCAAGTGGTAAGTTTTACTTGAATCACACCAAGTGTTAATCCAAGCCAAGCTTAGAATAACACTTGAACCGTAGATTCTAATATAACTAGACTAAGCTTTACTAAATCCTCTAAGTACAAGAGTTTATACAAGATTACCAAAACCATAGCCTACAGCTTCGTGAACAACAACAATGTGTAGACCACATAAGATCCATCATTAGGCACATCCCAACACACAAGCCTTGTGTGTTGTACCACCAATTAGGAGCAGCCTCTCCTAGACTTGGTGAACCTGACTTGAAATGTAGAAAAACACTCTTGAAACACTCTCAACCTCACTTTTACAAGTGTAACACACTTAAGTGAAATGTTACAAAGACTAACCTCACCCAAGTCGTGCCTCACAAATGACACTCCGAAGATAACTCTCAAACACTCAAACTAACTCCTAACTCTACTTGCTTCTACTTAGCTCCAAGGTTCACCACTTTAACTCTTGAGAACACCTTGAGAGAACTTGAGTTGTTTGTTTGAGAGGGGGATGTTTGACCAAGTTAAATCATTGCACTGTATCACTTGAAATTACTTGATCATTGTTAATGTATAGCTGGGGTATTTATACACTAATAGACAACTAGTGTCTATAGCATATGGTTCACACACAGTTTAGAATGAGAGGGTAAAATAGTAAAGTTGATTAGGGAATTCGGGTAACGGGTAGAATTGTAAATACAGAAAATTAAAAGATCCCAGCTATTGTATTTGAGTGAGGGAGGAGAGTTGGGAAGGATGAGCCCTTTATATTTTAAGTTTTTCAATTTAAGGGAGTTGTAATATATTATATTAAGTAGATAAGGTAATACATATATTATAAAAAGGTGAAAAAATAGAAATACATGTATGTAATAATATATTATAATTAAAAGTTCTTTGAATAACTCTGTCAATTGCAAGATTTCACAGACTTTTAGCAAGCAGCCCTCTGGAGAGATTTGATGACAATAATCACTGTTTACCATTCTTAATTTAGATCTTGCACACTTAACAAACCATTAGTAGATTCCAAGCCATATCTGAAAGCAAATATAGACAAGGTTAAATAGATACAGCCTTTTTAAGTTGCACAGAGACCGAGATGCATAACACATGGGAAGGATAAAACACACATTCCAAGACATAAAAGAAATCAGACCTAGAAGGAAAAAAAATTAACTTATCTTCTTATTAAGTTATAAAGGACTTTTCAAATCTTGATTTCAGACAAAAGAATACCATACATGCTATATAGCAGTTTAGCATAGAACATACAAACTAACCCTATCGCCATATACTGATCAACAAGCTAACAAGAGTACTTACACCTTTATCACCTATACAAACTTTGAGAGAAGATCTTATAAAAGTTATTCCAAGTATATTTTTCGAATCAGCATCAGGTAAGATCATTAATTATTCACATCAGACGAAGCATAATACACCAGATTTAGATCTAAAACATGTCATACACAATTTTCATAGATTGACACATAAAACATCTCGGTTTGCACATATTTGACTCTGATAAGGTAGATTAGCACATAGGGCATATACATCAGTCTGATAAATACAATTTAGACACAGGACTAAGGCATGCGTATAAAGATCAACGAATTTCCAGATAAAATCACATATTATTACTATTTAAGTTCTATAGACATGTCCAACAACACAGATGTTCAGATTTGTAGAAACAACAGATAAAGCCATAAAGATTGAGCCTTTTACCATTTACCCATGAAAATAGTAAGAGAGAAATGAAGATATTACCTTTGGGTGCATATGAGAGTGACATGAGGGTGTTTTAGGCATTATTAACCTCAGGTTGAGAAAGAATCACTGGTCTCAACATTTTAGAGCACAACGGGGCTCTAGAAACCTCAAATCTATGAACTTTACCATCACGGGAATTCATAGAATAGGACAAAGCAAGATTGCAAGGAAACTATGTGTTGTGGAGATTTTAGAAGAATTTTCCTTCTCAACACCGTTTGCGTCCAAAAGAGATGAGCAGCTTTATCATAGAGCAATAGATACGTGAGTTGCAAAGAAAAAGAAGAAAGCTATATTTGGAAGGAGAGAGGAATCATTAGAGGAAAAACACTTCATCTGGTGAGAGAAAGAGACATTTTGGAGTCTGAAAAGTAATAAATGGAAAGCAGAAAAGAGGTGGTATTAGAATGGAAGGAGGCGTGTTTGAGGAGTGGGGTATTTCCTAGAATTTCTAGGATAGGGGATAGTGTATGGAAGGAGGCGGTAGTAGAATGATATATGGGGTTTGAAAGTAGTGTTATAAGGATTAGGGTATAAATAGCTGATGGGCTCATGAATTATAGGCTGGATAAATACGGGCCCGGGTGTTGTAAGGAAGATATTTTTAGGTTAGCTAACAAAAGGGATAATGGGCCAACGTATGTGATAGAGGGATGGAAGGAAGAAAAGCAGGCAGGCCGAGAAGAATGTTTTTAAAAAAAAAGCATGCTTATAAAACCTTTTATGTAATACAATTTATACATAATATAATATTACATAATAATAGATCATAAATAATATATATGATATAAGTTATATATTAATAAATATCATACTCTAAGTTTTAATAAAAGAGAAATAAGCAATGTGACACTTACATAAAAATAATTTTCAAACTTATGTCACATAAAAATACATTATCATAATATAACGGATTGTAGAACAATCATGTAATCTATTACAATTTAAAAATATTTTGAAATACATTAACAAACTACTCAACAAATAAGTGTCCATGATATAATCACATACATACTAACTCTCCATAAATTATATGTAATAAAGCGGGAAAGTTTACGTAAACCTTATTCATTACGTCTTTTTCTTATTTATCATTAACCCACTATTGATCAATTAGTTCATAACCAAAACGAACTTGGCTGATCGATCATTTTCTTGGATTAACAAATAAATGAATTGTCTTTCTACTTCCTACAGGAAGAAATTGATTATTTATCTGTGAAACACATTCCCAGCTACTCATTCCCGATAATGCCAATGTGAAAGTGATTTGGACCATGCCACTTAGCAATCATTAACGAACACATCATACCCTATATTGAAACAAGCAGGAGTCTGCAATCACTTCAGGATTAAGGTTAATCCGTATATGATCATCTTGTGATTCAATAAGATTTATCAATTACAGGATTATATGAGAAATTCATATTAAATAAGTCCAGTCCTATATGACTACATCATATATAAATGCCCCACTTAGATAAATAATATCGATGGCCCAGATAAGACGGTCACACTATAAAGTGTTCTGGACGCATTAATTGTGGTTTAATCAATAGACCTCATACTTTGATTAAATTCACCACGGACTAACCATTCAAGTGTATCACCATAAATTTAATTCTTAATTATGTGTGACATGCACTAAATCATATTGCTGCATATGATACAACTTACGGTTTTCAGCGGTGTATTATTTACAAACACAAACCAAAATAAGATGATAAATAAATTTGTCATTTAATAATAATAAATAAAGTCAATTTTGAAAATTATCTTTCGGATACTACTTCTAACACCAAATATGGGAGTAAAATCATGTATTAAACTTAGTAAGGAAAATAAGATCAAAAGATATATTCATATTTGTCGAATGAATGCTGGAAGACATGATATGAACCTATTTTATCCAGTTACAAAACAGTTTAAAAGCATAACTAGAAGCATTGTAAAACTACTTAAGGGCCCGTTTGGATTGAAAGAAATACATAAAAAGGAAAATGAAAGATAGTGATGGAAAAGAAAGGAGAGGGGAATGAGGGATTGTAAAGTTTATTTTGAGTGGTTGGATAGAACTAGACGGAAAGGAAATAAATGTTTAAAAGTGTGTTTGGAATATCAATGGAAAAGAAAAGAAATCACAATATTAGTGTGGGATTAGTATTAAATTTAAGGTTATTTAAGTAATTATATACAATCTTTTTTTAAGGTGTAATTATATAAAATATTTTAAAAAATCATTTCCTTCCAAATCTTGCTGAAAGTGGACGGAAATCAGTCAGCCTAATTTCTATTACATCATTTCCTTTGGTTTCCCTCCTTCATCTTTCCTTTGGTTTCCCTCCTTCACATTTCCTTTCCTTCTACTATTGACATACCAAACACCCCCAATTAAAAGCAGTCCAAGCCCTTTCTTTTCTTCTCCTCCATTTTTTCTTTCAATCCAAACAGGCCCTAAAAGAATAACTTGCTCAATGCATGGAAACATTATCTATTAACTATATATTTCAGTTAATCTTGCACGTACTTATTCAGTTTCAATAACTACTTACTTAACTTATTCCTATTCTAGTCATGTTACATACCATGTTCATGTTTCTTACTTAGCACATAAAAGCCATATGTTTTAGGGTACAATGCTATGATGAAAACCCACCATGGAGACCAGGGTACAACTTTGGGCAATAGAGTTGCACATCCCACTATGACACGTAAAATCACGGTATTCTTGTAATACATCAAATTTCAACAAAGGTAATTAACTAGTCATAATCCAAATACGACGTGTGAGTCGATCACAGTGCTCTTGCAGTCATAATCCAAATACGACGTGTGAGTCGATCACAGTGCTCTTGCAACACGTTGCCAGTAAGTAACTGCACTTCACCAAGACAATCCGGACACAAGTAAAACAAATAAGAGTACATAAGGCACGCAAGATCATGTTAAAGCCATATATAACCTACATGAGCATACAAAGTCCGTAGCAACACAAAACTACCATCTTCTCTCCATTACTCGCAGTATGTTGAATGCATAAAATTATCCAGAATACAGAATAACGTTCTGAAAGTACAGTACACGTCACAAAATGAACCAAAGACTAATTCTGGAGTTTAGGCCGTGTGCTATCCCGGGAGAGTGGTCGGGGAAGAGGACCAAACTTACACTACATAATTGCTTCCTGAATTGTAGATACCTGGCAGCTACTCTAAACACATAAACATTACCATATCATGCAATTTAACAGAAAATTAGTAGTAAAACTAATAAAAACATAAACTTTAAACCAATAAGGATGCTTTTGATAAGAAAAACTCCTTACCTTGTAAATGAAACGAAACCCACAAGCCAAGCAACGAATGAACTGCGATTATCCTACGAACTGTTGCGAATCAACGAAGAAACAAAAACCCTAACATCAAAACTATGAATTTAAACGAGATTAAAATGACAGAAACACCGAAAAACTATGATGATACCTTCATAAGACGAATCCGACCTTGAAACTGTTGCAAAAACTAATTTACATCTATAAAATGAGCCTGAAAGTCAAACCGAGCCGTCCAAGACTTTGACTATGGCGCTTTCCCGGGAGCTCAGACGGAACAGCGAGCCAAAAATTTACTGAAAACACGAAAACTTTAATGCCTAGGGTAAGTTGGAGTCTTTTATATTGAATTTTTTAGCCAAGTCGGTTTTTGAGCAACTTAAGGCACATAAAAAACCTAAATGAAAAAGGAAACCAATTTCAAAAAGAATATAACACTCTTAGTAGGAGGTGGTGAGAGATTTTACACTATTATCATGTCTTACAATTATAATTAAAATTAAATAGAAAATAGAATAGCCACCGAAAACAACATAGTATTTTTAAAAGGAAAAGTTAGTGTTGTGTAACTATTATTTATTATTATTATTATTATTATTATCATCATCATCATCATCATCATCATTATTATTATTAGTATTCCATCCGTCCAAAATTATAAGTCGTTTTGTTTTTTGTCTATTATCATAATATAAATCCATTTACAATACAAACGAAGCACTTAATATGTTTTTCTAATTTTACCTTTCATTTACTATATATACACTCACCTTCCAATATTTTACAGTTATTTAATTGACTTCAGTCAAAAGGTACTCTAGACTTTATTATAAAATTAGTAGCATTTAACTATTTTCTTTCTTCAAAAATTAAATTAAAAAAAAACTATTACCTTCAACTGTGTTAAAATTTTCTAATAGACTTATATTATACAACGGAAAGCATTATTATTTAATTAAAAAATAAGTTTATATTTTAGGACAGAAAGTATTTTTATTTAATTGTTTTTATTAGGGGAGTAGAAAACACAACATATTTGAAACGATTTGTCAGTAAACGTTTTGGCATCTACCCCCACGCACCCACACAGACACGCCAATTACTCATGCAAAAGCTTAACATTTATTTATTATTATATACTCATATTTTCCTTGTTAATTATTTATAGCTTCCATTCAGATTTCCTTTGTTAACACCATTCACTTTTTCCAACCTTGCCTACCTCCATTTCCACCCACTACTCACGTTTTTAATTTCGGTGTAACACCAAGAACCATTCAATAAAAAAATTTAAAAAATAAAAATCGAAGGGCCGCTCGCTGAGAAGATGACCGATGATGAGTGGGTAAAAGTGGCTATGGTGGAAGATTCGGTGGTAGCGGAGTTTCTAACAAATTTGAAGGATACGAACAAGACAACAGCGCCGCCGTCGACGTCAGCGCCATCGAAACCAGCTTTGTCATTCGAGTGGAGGGTGCGACAACGGCGTTCTAAAGGAGTGTCTGTGGTCCCTACGAAAAAGCAGCAAACCTCCACCACGGCTAGCCCCACTACGCCGCTTTCATGGAGTGGCGCCACTTCTATCAGCGGTGCCGGAGGTACTGGCGGTTGCAGAGGATTCGAGGTTGAGGACGATTCCAGCCAACTTTCTGCGCCTAAAATCACTGACGTGTCAAGATCTAAGGTTCGTAAACATAATCCCACTTTCTCCACTTTTTTTTCTCACGGTCTGTGGAGTTCTCCGGCGGGGAGGTGTTGGTTGCCACGGACCACGGTGTCATCGATGAGTGGGCGTGGTTTTCCTGCACCTTTGATTTCTTTTGTGTTTCATCCAAGTCTCGTGTCATTCGATTTTTCATGCGATATTACCATATTAACCTTCAATAGTACAATCTTTTCTGCTACGTGTCCCAGAGCAAGTCAGATTGAAGCCTACCCCTTATCTCATCTGTCACCGTTTTTTCAGTTTTGGAAACTGACAAAAAAAAAAAAAAAAAAAAAGTTATTTTTGTTTCATTAAAAAAAAAAACCCGTGAAAATTATCCTTTCACACACGATCTAAATATCTCTTTTTTTTTTTCGATTGGTTTCTGAAATTGTTTTGTTTTTCGGTCTAAACTGAGAAAAGAAGAAAAAAAAAAGGGGAAAAAAATGTGATTGGTTGTTTGCGTGAAGAAAATATATTATTATTTTGTCTGAAAAGAGATAAAGTGGTGACTTTCAGTGAAAGCATATGGGTCAGAAGAGAAGTTTAAATGACCCGTCACGTTTTCTTATTGTACCTTTCCGCTCACCTGCCGAAAATCCAACATTATTGTTTACCGTCTACGTGTCACTCATTTTACGGAATTGCCCCTTGTATATGAGGGTAATCTTGTCATTACACTTAAGTCTTTTTTTATTTTTTATTTTGAGAAACTAATTAAGTCTTTGTTTATGCGGCCATTTGCATACAATGTAGGTACCAAGAAAATGTCGGAGGACTTTCTTACCATTCTTTTCATTTTAATATTTTTCTTTTTTATTATTAAATCAATTTTATTACCCATTCGTTTTTTTTAATGGCGGAAATAGAAGAATCTCAGAAAATAAAATGATTCATGTGTCTGACAAAACTAACCAATTTATTTTGTTTTTCTTTTGAAAGGATAAAAACTAACAAAATTTGTGAATTGAAAATTGTAGCAAATATTAAAATGAAAGATAAAGGAAGAAAAATAATAATAAATACTGAAAAGTGACGTTTAAAAAAAACAACGAGGAGTATTTATTTAATTAAATGGAATCAGATCTACTTTATTTCAATAGTTAAACAATATTTAATTAATGAAAATTGAATTATGAGAATAAGTAGCATAGTACCCGGGAAATTTTTATGTGAAGACTCACTGTAAAATCTCGTTAGATTTACGTCATGTGTACAAGAGGACATAAAAAACACACATATAACATAAATCTAACGGGGTCTTTACCGTAGGAAGTCATCACCTAAAAATTTCCCCATACCCTGCAAAAGAAAAAAGAATAAGTAGAATAGAAGGAACCTTCATGTCTTTGTCGGAACCGGTACTTGTTGGTAAAAGGTAGTTTCCACTGGGATTTGGTTAATTGTATTGATATTTAATAAAAAGTAATAAAAGGTTTGGAAAATAAGCCCTACACAATATAAGTCAAACCTCATACCTCAGGCACCGCTTTAATTGGAAGGGCATTTGGGTAATATCAAGCACGATGGGGGCATAGTGGGTTTGCACAGGAATCTGTTGTCTGTTGAATAAGTAGCGTGTTTTCGTGGCAAAATGTTTGGTACCTTTTTCTTTAAAGTTTTTTTTTAATTATTTTTTTTAAGAGTAAAAAATATTTTTTTTTGTGTATTCTTTTTTTTTTTTTTGGGGTGCGATAATGATAGTAATAGAAGTAAGTTTGAATAAAAAGGGCTCAATCTGCTTTATTAATTCTTTTAAAAATATATATTTGCTTTATTTATCAGGTTCTAGATTGCAATATAAGTGTTGAAAATGTTCATCTGTATTTCTCAAGAAAGAAAATGTTCAATTGTTCTAGAAATATTATCTAAAATAGAAGACAAAGAAAGTTATTAAAAACACCGATGTAGTCTTCTGTTCAAAGATTCTTTAAAGTTTATTAACTTGTACTATGATTTAAAAATTAAAAAAAAAAAAAAAGTGTATGCTACATTCGTTCTAAAATATGAGTCATCTTAGGTGTTTTCATACAGATTAAAAAAATAGTTGAATGACATAAATTTAATGATTAATATCTAAAATGCCGATTGACCATCAGTAATTTAATAAATGTTGTATGGTAATGTAGAATAATTTATATTAGGAAACAAAACTATAAGTGAAAGATGACTTATATTTTAAAACGGATGTAGTATATTTCTTCCGATGTGTTTTAATGTTGCCCACTAGATGTATTGTTTAAAATTTGCATAGGAATATCTGATTATGGACCAAATATGATTTGGGTGTCTAGCCAATAAACTTGCATAGGAACACAATAAAATAACTGCTTTAAATATTTTCTTTTTTAGGAACGATTAAAACATTTTTTGTTCTTGTTCTTGTTGTTGTTGTTTTTTATTTTTATTTTATTTTTTTTTTGTCTTTTGTTTTATAACCGCCACGAGTGAAAAAATTATTAGCGCGTTTATGCACGACTTAATGCAGCTTATTAATACAATCTTTTTACTTCTTTTATTTTATTTTAAAATTATTCTTTCCATTGCTTCCTAGCTTCTTGCAACATGCAACGAATTGTTTATTTACCAATTAACACGATAGTTGATGCAACCGAAATAAAAACCAATATTTCTTTAAGACTATGTTTGGTTTGAACGAAACAAAAGGAAAAGAAAAGAAGTGAGATGGAAGGATTTATGTGTAGTGTTTAGTATTCTGTGTTGGAAAAGAAAAGAAAAGGAAGAGATAGAAACTAGTGGAAATGATACAATGTAATTAATTAAAAAAAATAACGAGACTTTGTTATTTCCTTTATTTTCCTTTGTTCAATCCAAACACTTTAAAGGGATTTTGAAATCACTCATTTCCTTTCGTTTCTCTTCATTAATATATTAAGAAATCAATTAATGTGTAGTCTTTTTAGTATGAATTAATAAACATATTTTCCAATCACATAATAAATGTATTTTTTAGATATAAAATGGACATACAAGCATTAATGTTAAAATAGCGGTATTTTTGAAAAGAATGCATTAAATGATAAATTAATTTTTAAATGTACACGGAATAATTATTTTATAAAAAAAAGGGGGAATGAGGGAGAAGGACAAAAATATTTCATCAATTAAGTAGAAGGCGATCTTTTTTTGAAACTTTTATAAAGAAGACAAAACTATTTATCCACTATCGAAATTCACTTGTGTCAAATTCATTTGCTTAAATTCATTCAAGAAATTCACCGTCGAAATTCACTAATTTTCAAAATTCAT
Organism: Gentiana macrophylla; assembly: GCA_026214975.1. Taxonomy (NCBI): domain Eukaryota; kingdom Viridiplantae; phylum Streptophyta; class Magnoliopsida; order Gentianales; family Gentianaceae; genus Gentiana; species Gentiana macrophylla. Next base: position 49,174,441 of record CM047808.1, on the reverse strand, counting down.
TGTCGGGATTCACCGATTTTTGGGATTCATCATCAAAATTCACCGTCGAAATTCACCGATTTCGGGATTCACTAGGAGATTCACCGATTTTCTGATTCACTGTTTCATTCTTCTCGCTTATAAAAATTATGCAGCTTATCCTTCTCCCTATAAAAATATGTAGTTGTCTCATTCTTAATAATATTTCAGATTGTGTCCTTATCCCTAATTTCCCATAAAAAATATGGACATTTTTGTAGGATTCAGTTAGTATAAAAGATGGGTTGATACTTTGTGGTGGATTCTGTTCGGCAATAGTTTTAGTATTTGTCGTTATGTCTCAGCCATGACAATTCTACACAAAGAAAGGTTTGGGAAAATTCCTAGGCATCACACAACTCTTTTGTATCTATTTCTTGAACGGAAAAAAAACACTCTTTTTATTTTTTCCTTCTAGGTTTAGTAGATTTAGCGGTAAATATCAAAATAAAAAATCTTTTTGAGTGTACTACATTCATTCCAAAATTTAAGTCAATTTGAGGTTTTCATATATATTAAGAAAAATTGATTAAACTAATTATGTGTCGTTAATTTTTTGAAAAAAGTCTAAAATAACCTTTGACTGCTGTTAATGTCGAGACCTCCCCTGCTCCTATTTAACTGTCATGCATTCTGAAAACACAAATAGTATGAAGAGTAGTCATATTAAGAAGAGTAGTTAATACTTTGACTTAATATTAAAATGACAATAGCACTTCTTAAAAATAATTAATACAATGTTCTTTTCAATTTCTCACTCCGTATTAAATTATGGTAGATGTAGAAAAGCATAATAATTAATGCTTTGAAAATGTAATTATGATAGATAAAAAGAAAATCTTAATTTTGGCAAATACGACAGTTAATTAGGAACGGAGGGAGTAATAAAAAGTGGGTGAGTAGTTAATAAATGAGGGATAAAAGAAGAAAAATATAATAAATACTTCATTGGTTATTTAAATGAACTTACATTATTAGACAAAACAAAAAGCTAAATGGAATTACATTTGGGGACGAAGGTAGTACAAAATGGATATACTACCTCCATCACAAAATATAAGTCATCTTAAAGATCACACAGATTAATAAATAGTTGATCGTCATAAATTTGATGTTAAATGTTTAAAATACGAACTGACTATCATCAATGTGAAAGTTGTTAAGTAAAGAAAATCTGTTAGATTGATAATAAATTAATGATAAGATAGAGAAAAAAAAAGTAATAAATGTTGCATTGATAATATAGAGTGACTTATATTGTGTGACAAATCTGATTTATATTTTGTGACGATGTAGTATAATATCTATCTTTTTTAGGGGAACTTAGGAAACGACAAAATAAGAGTCTAAATTAGTTAAAACGGTACCTCTTAAATTAGTCAAAATGACATCCTTTCAAGAAAAAATTGCTAAAAAGACAACCATATATGCGCACTAGGAAAAGAGATTGAGAATTAGAAAAAATACAAATTGTCTCTAATATATTATTACACAATTTATAATATAATTTATATATTATAAATTATATTAAAAATGATAATATTTTCACCAATATTTTTTTAAAATATTTTTGTGTTCTTTATTGACATTTTAAACATTTCCGGGCATTGATGAATCAGTAGGTTGCACATGAATCGGTGAAGAAAGCAATAATAATTGGTTTTAGATTGTTAGTTTATTATGGAAAATCTGGGTCCAAACCCATATAAGAGGAGGGGGTCTAATCACCAAAATCTAGTTTATAATGCGAGGAAGTAATACCATGTGGACAATCCAATTTTTTTTTAAAGATTTTCATGTAAAATTGTGATATTCATCTATTTTCTTACCCCGTAAGTGTGATAACCAACGGCGGCTGTTTGACATGATTTTATCAACGGCGGCTGAAAAAGACAAATGCAAAACATTTTGCAGGTTAGTGGTTCATGTGAAGGAAGCACCGCCAAGAAGTGTAGAAAGAAGAAGGTACAGTTCTTTTACACAAGTTTCTCATTGGAAGATAGTGTACAGTTTCAACTCTAAAGTTAAGAAACAGCAAGAAATCATGAAAAATACTGAAAAACTAAAACAGGATCTTCAATCTCAATTGAAGATGAAAATGGAACTTTTATTGATATGAACTGGGAAGCTTTAGAAATGTAATTCTCAGTATTCAAAACTTGATTAACACCTCTGCACCTTTAGTTTGTATAGAGCTAAGGTGTTGGAGGTGGTTACAACAACCTAACAAACTCAAAACACCTAAAACAACAACTAACTAACTTTGAGACACAAGGTGTTCGACCCATGTCTCAAAGAACACAAAAGTGTGCATTCAGCTCTATCTTCTTTACACTTCAAGCATCTTTTGCACTCTTGAAAATCGCTGAATAAACTTGATAGGAAAAGCCTGCAATATGTCCAATCTTGGTGCACGTCGGCCCACATTCATACTAATGCTGTGCTAATTAAGATTCCCATCTGTACATATGTTTAAGAGATAGAGTAGATCATGGAGTTGTGATATTTGATATCTCATCATCATTTAGATATTCTGTAGATGCTATTTATCAAATTTTCATGGTTCTTAAATGGTCTTGAAGGAAACTTAACATGCTTCGGTTGTTGAATTGCAGACTTTAACACAGCTCAAAGAGGAAGAGGTGTTGCTAGAAAGAGAAAGAAGACAGTTAAAGAGGGTAATGGTTCGTCTTTTAAGTGTATAAAATAAGATGTACTTAGCTCTTCCTAGAACTCACTATATATGTACATATATACGTATTTATTTTGCAGGAACTGGAAAGCATTCGTGACAATTTGGAGCGCGAGAGAACTAGAAACGAAAATTTTAAGAGGATGAAGGTCAGAATTCAACTATGGTTTCATACAACACAAAGAACATGTGCCAAATTTAACTCTTTTTTTTTTTGGGGTCAATTTGCAGCAGCAGGCGGTACCTTTTAAACCGATTTCTATAACCATGCCCCCTATAGTGGTTAGCAATCATGGACATGGACCGATTCATCAATCGTCACAAAATGGTTGTCGTGAGGGGAAGATGGAAACCGGGGCAGGTAAATTCGAGCTTCCTGATCTGAATCTTCCTTTGGAAGAGAATCCCTGTGGTTTATGATGTATTTTATTATTTAATACAATCTAGAAGGACAACCTTAGGGTGGTGTAGTGTAAAGAACCTGTTTAGCAGGATGAGCATCTGTGTTTTCTTTTTCAAACACAGGTTTGTTTCTAAGTTGTCCCAATGTTTGGTGCCAAAATCCAACCCCCTCCCTCCCCCCCTCCGAATTAATGTACCTGTTTAAGTGATAGTAACCGTTACCTAATTATTTGGGATTGTTTTCTTCTTAGTGAAATTTTGGGCTAATTCGTAGTGAGCTTTTGTTTTGTTTTATTTTGTATTGTCTTCTTCAAAGATTGTTGTGATAAGTATATATTACAGCTTTTTTCCACTAAAACGAAATTACCACGTAAAGTGGGGACTAATACGATCTTCAATCTCATGAAAATGAATTGAATATGGAGATTATGTCGTAATGGGTGAATCAAGTTTCAACAAGGGGTTTGGTGAGTATATTTATGTTACTTGATCCTCGGAACGGAGAAACCGAACTTGCAGTTAATTCAACGAAAGTTGTATTCATAAACCTGAATATGGTAGTCAAATTCAATATGTTTAGTTTGAGTATGGATCGATTGATTGCATCGATAATCACCTTTGATGGATTAAGATAATGTAAAGCCCGCACACTTCAGTCCAGTAAATAGCTTAAATAGTCATAAAAATGTCCGGTCAACTATTTAGACTGTCATCCTCGCTTTGTCTAAAAGGGCTAACAGGAGTTTTTAATGATTATTATCATATTTATCAGCTACGGATGCAATTCCTAACCCTATCGACTCCGACAATGGTAGCAGACAATCTATACGCAAGCTACCCTCCTTAATTGGTCCGTAATAGCCCATATGCATAAAGAACGAGAATTGCCGATATTGAGTGCTAACTCATACCACTAACCCGCTTAGACAAATGGCCGACATTGACCAAAGACGCCTCTGTGGTCCATTCAAGACAATGTCCTAATTAACACTTCACTAACAAATTCTTCATGTTAATTTACTTAATAACGAATATTAGATTGGCCGACCTACTACTCGCTTTAATTATTCCCGCCGATCAACGAAATTGTGTGAATCCCAGTTTAGGTTTTCTAAAATATGCCTCGGTAAACCGGTATAGACCGCTGGGTTACCGAGGGCGGCTTTTCCTAATTTCTGGATCTACATTGCTCAGTACGGTTAAATAAGTAAATTATGGGGTTGTTCAACATGCAGATTAAATAAAACACATAAATACGAACAGATCTAGCATATTGAAGACAAAAGGAACGTTCAAAGCTTCATACCTTCAACAATGGAGATCTAGCTCGATCTACTCAATCTAGAGATGATGGAAGAAGAGAGAAAACTAAAAACAAATCTCCAAAGCTCATGAAAACTTTATTTCATAATAAAATTGAATATAATTGAGTGCTTATGAAAACTTATACAATAATCTATAATTGCGGCCTTATATAGATACAATGACCGACTTAAGACTCTCTAAAACCCTAACCGACCTAGATAATGCGGCAGAATCAATTTCGTGTTCCATAAGACGCCGGTTTACCGGGCCTAACCCTCGGGTTACCGGGCCTTCTATTCTTCTTTTTCTTTAGCAGGCTTCTTCTTGGACTTCAATCACTCAGCCCAATGCACCACTTTTGGGCCAGATCCATTCTCCAATGCTCAAGTTTCGGTACATCCTATAAAACACGCAAAACGAGACAAAACAGTACCAAAACATCGGGAAAATAGCATAGATGCAGAATTACGACCCTAGAAACACTCACATAGCATTTGACATATATTCCACATAATAACGAACCTATCTATCCTCTCTTGAGCAGAATTCGGGGTGAATATATGTATAATTATTGGTACCAGTTATAGCGTTATCAACTACCCCCCACTTAGCTTTTGATCGTCCCGAGCAAAAGGCGAAAAGAAAATAACACTCTGATCAATACACAAGTCAATTAAAAACAACTATGCCCCTCTAAGTCAAGATCAAGATCATGCCACTCATATTCATCAGTAACACATTAAACACTATTCAAGTCATGAGCCAATGTGTGTGTGCAATAACTTTCACAATCGCTTAGAAATGCAGACAATTTCATATTACGTCAACCCGTAGTCGAACTAACCAGTATTGAACATGTTTTTGTTAATTAATTAAGCTGGCAAGGCAGATCGAGAACCGAGCATAAATTACTCTTAGGCTCACGTTTATCGGTCTTTGCAAAAGTCGTTCGTCTTACGCTCCATCGACTAAGATATTGCCAAAGAGAATATAGATGTATATATTTCAATGCACTTCTCTTTCTTGGCGGGTGAACTCTCATTGATTTAACTATCCTCACGGCCTCACTCATGATAAACTACCGAATCTGAAATTCCTTTGCCTTTCTAAGCGTAAGTGCAACATGATTCGTGATAAAGCCAGGGTCAACTCTAGTCAAAGCAATATGCTATCGACTACATACTAAGGGAAGTGAGTTATACGTGCTTAAAATGGTGGCTCATAACAGAATATGCGCTTAATACGCCACTACTTCAGAAGTGGACACTTTCTCTTACTCGTACAGAGTAAAACAAAGATGAAGTCAATTAACTCGAAAAGATCAAAGATATCATATTTTTTCGGAAATTCTGTCGAAAGGAATCAAAGTCTAAGTGGTGAATCGTGCATCAAAGAGAATCAAGATAATCACGCAATTCATGGAATATAATGCTAAAAAGCTAAGTGACGTTCCTCTACCCCCCCCCCCACTTAATCGAAACATTGTCCCCAATGTGTGAGATGTGAAATGAAGAATGAAAAGGAACTTAGCTTCGTTTAAGGGCGGAACCAAAGAAGAATCGGATTGTCGTATAAATCATCAGGCTCATGTAAAGAATCCTTGAGGAATCTGCACTAAGTAACTCAAGAAAACCAAGAAGAATAGTGGTGACAAGAAACTGTATAACAAAAATGAAGCAGTAAAAGAGAAAATAATATAACTCCAAAACAATTTAAGCCGACAAAATCATTATATAATCAATATTCCGCTACATCAACTAGATCGGAAAAGACAAATATACAAATAAAAATAAGAAAGATGGAAAACAACAATAAAAAGAAAGAAAAGCTAGTCATCATCAGAATAACCTCCAAGTCAGCTCCATGCTCAAAACCGGGTGGCGGTGCGAGAACTCGAGGCGGCCATGCGGTGGAAAAGGATGCTCTATGATGAGGGGCGATCTAGGTGGCGGGGTAGCAGCGGAACTCCTGAAAGTCAATAATCCGATCCATCTTGCGATGTAGACTCGCAATCTCTCGCGATTGCTCCTCGCTGGCTCTCTGAGTCCTCGGTGCTCCAAGCACCGTGAGTACGCCCTCTTCTCGCTCTAACCCGTCTCTCAGACTCTCGAGATCGATCGTGAACTCGAGCCGCGGCTCAGATCTTCCCAATCATCGCGACAAGCATCTTCACCTCGGCCTCTGAGCAAACATATCAATCATCGGTCCGTATGGTAGCGCACTCTGGCTCGAGCTGGCGGCGGCAAGCTCATGAATACGGCTATGCATCAAAAGACCGATGTTGGTTGGGGCACCCGTCTCTAGATAGAACATCAACTCTGCCCTTGAAGTAGTGATAGAGACCGTGTGCTTAGTCGGAAGAAGGCGTGCACAAACGAATCTATTGACCATCTTCCGGTCCTAGGATAGGTCATTCCCTAGGAAGATGGTGGGGGCTCCAGCAGGATTACGCTTCCATTGCACCCCTAAGAAATCAGCGACCATAGCCATCCTCTCGAGATCGGCAATGTTGCTCGAGGATGTGTACTCATCCGGGCCCACCGGTGGATTTCTAACCCCAAAATGAGCGTTGATCCACTCGATAGAGAACTCAACCTTAATACCGCGAACCATAGCAAATGTGGCTCCGTGGTTATGCGAAACGTAAGCATAGAACTCTCTTACCACCGTGGCGTTGAATCGGGCCGGTGCTTCAGCCATGTCCAATAAATCTTGTACTTGTAGGGCACCCGGCAAAATCGAACCGCAATCATCCAAATCTACCCCTCGTTCTCGAGCCACTGGCCTTGCATTCCAATGGCCTCGGTGTTAGGTGTAGTGCCCGAAAGACAATTATATAATTGTTTTAGGACAGAATTAATAATTCATCTTATTATATGCATGTATGTTTATAATTAAGACACTAACAAAACCCTAAGTACCTCGTTTATGTAATCACATAACTCAAAGGTGTATGGCTATACACAAGAGGATTGAGTTAGTGAGATGTACTTAAAATTAACTTAGTCCGTAGCGCTTATTAACTGAAAGTACGGGGTCTCATGATTAATTTGCTATTAATGCACCTGCACACTTTAGGTGTGACAGATTTTATCCGGATCTGCCGGTAATAGAAGTACCTAGTGGGGCATTTATATATGATGATAATCATATAGTATTTGGACCGATTTGATTTGAGTTCTCGATATAATTCCGTAATCAAGAAGTTTTATCGAATCACAAGATGATCATATATGGATTAATCTTAATCTGAGGTGATCACGCATTTAACGCTTAGACTAGGGTAGTGTTTGATGTGTTAGTAAGGATCACTTCCGAAGTATGTGGTCCAACACTTCTCGTTGGCTCTATTCTCGGGATGAGTGAGTAGTCCGTGCTATCACAGATATGGAATCCATTCCTTCCTCGGAAGTAGATGAGACGCCTTCCTTATTTGTTGACCCTAAAAGCGATCGATCGGCCGAGTTCATATTATATTGGATATGAACTAATTGATCACTAGGGGTTAAATGGTAAATAAGGATAATATGTTTCGAGAAGGGTTTACGGAAATATCCCGAATCGAAGTGAACGATCTATGGAGGATTTATCCGTATGTAATGATTATATCAAGGACGCTTTGACTCATAATTTGAGTGTAAGTTATCTATATTCGATAGAGTTCGATTTCGGGTTTATGGTGGTGTAATCCCGAATTAATAGGTTGGATATAATTATTCATCGTCGATGAATAATTTTATTCGATTTATTGTAGAATTCATCGAATACGGGTCCATAGTGCGACGTGGCTTCTCTAATATAGCATATAGGTTTCTCGTCGTTGCACTCAATTATAATTAAATAGTTGGATTGGACTATTTAATTGATATGCGATTAATTGTTTAATTGACTAAATAATTAAATACACTTAAAAATATTTTTCGTGACTTCACCCAAATTGGTGTGTTGACCTTTTTGACCAAATTGGTCATATATATAATAACATGCGTGTAAGACCTTATTTTGGGTTTACAAGTGGCGCATCTTTGTTGTTATTATTTAATTATTAAGAAATTAGTTTTTGATAATTATTTAATGTGTGATTTATCTTTTATTTGTTAAATGATAATTCATGGAATAATAGATAATAATATGATTTATCTTAATTTGTTTGGGATAATCATTTTATTTATCTTTTATTTGAAAAAGGATTAATGTAATAATTATCTCTTAATTATTTAATCCTTGGAGGTTAAGTTTTACTCTCCTATATAAAGAGAGTTCTTCCAAGCCTTTTGAAACACACTATTCACGACACTATTCACGTCACTATTCACAAGAGAAATTGGCTGAAAATTTCGGCCTCTATTCTTAGGGTTCGAGTTGGAATAATCTTCGGGATTATTCCGGTAGCATATCAAGGAGGTCCGGCGGCGGGAAACACCATCCACCTGGTGTTGCTGGGAGACACACGTTGGAAGGCTGTGGCTTCTCAAAATACGTGTTCTTGGAGATCTATCGTTCTTGGAGTTAAGCACCATAAAAAGGTAGGCTCCTAAACCCCCTTGTAGGTTTAGATCTTTTATTTATGTATTTTGTTTCGTTTAGATATAGATCTGATGTCTTCCGCTGCGTAATCGGGTCAATTTATGATTGATCCGATGATATTACATCTAACAAGTGGTATCGGAGCCTTTGATCTAACGATCAAAGTATATGAATTTTAGATCTTGGAGTGGAAAAGCATGTTTTAGATGTTTTATTTCGTTTTTTTGGTAAAATTCGAATTTAATCATGATTGTATGCTTGTGATTGTTGTGGTTGAAGAGATGGATTGGGGTTGGTATTGTTTACTCGTTAGATCTATTGTAAACTCATATAAATTCGTTTATATGAGTATAGGGAATTTTGTAATTTTAATTTCCTAGAAGTAGATCTGTTTTGTTGCTGTTCCGTTGTTTTATTTTTTCCCGGAGTTTGAGCCGTTGAAAAGACAATCCCTCCGGTCAGAATGAAGAATAAAGGTTGGAGAACATGCCCTCAAAATTTCGTGACGATCGGAGTCGATCTCGATGTCCGATCGCTGCTATAAAGTAGCTGCTGTAACAGAAAAGCACAGCAGGCATTAAAACCCTAGCTGTGAGTTCGTCGAATTTCTGGAAGAGATTGGACCGTTGAAACGCAGATCCGACCGTTCAGATCGACTACCATGGAGTTATGAACAAGCCCTAAAAATTTAAGGTCGATCGGGATTTGTCTCGATGCCCGATCGTCCCCAGGAAGACACTGTTGCGCCGCAGTTATTAACAGATGCAGCAGTTAGATCGGCGGATTGCTGGAGAAAATTGGACCATTGAAACGAAGATCCAACCGTTCAGATTGAAGTAGGCGGAGTGAAGAACAGATCCATAAAGTTTTATGACGATCAAGGTTCGTTTGGATTTCCGATCTTCGATAATACGCAGAAGCAGCAGATTAGAAAATAGTAAACCCTAGTTAGGGTTTGTGTTTTTTTTATAGGTTAGACACGGGGTACCAACGATCCATCTCGGTGTTTATTTTTTCCGTTATTTTTTCGTGTATGATCGAAAATTGTATGATATAACCGGAAAATTACCATGACATGCATCATATCATGATTCCACTCCAATGCATACATGTAGCTAGTTTATTTCGAATAAATTAGGCATGTATAACTCGAATAATTAGTATGAATGCTTATTAATTTAATATGTGGTAGTTAAATAATAAGTAGCTAATTATAAAACCGAGGACCCGGTTTTGTCAATCGTTACGATTTTAGTGATGGATTCTCGGTGAATCCCACTTGGATAAATCGTTGAGCTTTTCGGTGATGGCTTCTTAGTGAACCCACCTTAAATGTAAAACGAGATTACGCTTTGGGTTACAATTTAGAAATCGGAGAATCTTAGTACATGGGTTCGAAATGGTCTAACCATGGTTGGGCGAGTTCAACCGAGCTTCGCTCAATCGACTCCTCCACGTGTGATGTACGTTACAAATAGCTTCGACAGACTTAGCATAGCCGATAAGCCTTCGGGCTAAACGGGCTTCTCTTGCCGGATTGGCCTGAATCATCACATATGTTCCAACGAATAAGACGGCGTAGGCTTGCCTACATAACCGACCCTATTCGAGTACTTTGATTTATTGTTTCTTATTGTCAAGACCGCAACCGTAATTAGTAAACCCACCACTTTTTCAAAATATTGAGTGGGAGCGGGAAGGCGACACCAACCCCACGGCCTCTACTATAGATGCAAGCACGTGAGAGAATGGTGACGCCTCGTGCGCTTTGATTTCGCCCTTCGGATGGTGTTCACCGCTATCAAAATTCAAGGCTTGGTCTCCGAAAGGATAGGATTTCGGTACTCGTCGGGTCAACACACGACCGCCTCGTAGGCATACTCGAGGCGCACTCGAGATCTGATATAGTAGGTCACACTCTTTATGGATATTTTCGAAATATCTAGGCTAGAAAAAGGAAGGTAATCAATGATTATGGTCCGGATGTCTGATTCCCGTGAGATGTTCGATTCTCGAAGCTTAATCATTGAGAGAGATTGTCTCAGTTTGACCATCATAGTGCTGATATCGACCCTCTCGGACAGTACTATGCGAGGTTAAATCCTTGGAATGGTAGGATAAACTCTTTTATAGTTTATTATTCCTAAAATAAATCTAGTAGTGAAAATTTATTTTTGAATTTAACTTTCTGTCATTTTATTTACAACTAGATCTCTAGGTTACTAAACTGTTAGTAATATGACTTCAATAAAAATGTGGAAAGTAACAAGTACGTTGTAATTATCAATAAATGCAATTAACTTTTCGAAGAAATTTTTCTCTTGAGCCTTTAAAAACTTAAGTGACATAGTATGTGTGTGTCACGGGTGTCACTCGTGTTGAACGAGAGACGACCATACTTAGTTTACAAAAGATGACATAGGACTATCGATAAAATTCATTTAGTGAATTTTAAAAGTGTAATTACACAACAAATTTCTAAATTGAAAATTGGAAAATCATATACATAAGGCGTTGCTAGTTAGACGGTATTTGGAACCGATAAACTAGTGGGAGCCTTAGCCTTATGATTTTTGTTTTTCTCAATTATTAGAAATGTGTAATAGATCGCATGTAAGTTTCTCCATTTATTGGAAAAACAAGAATAAAGCGTTACTAGTTAGACAAGATTTGGAATCGATAAACTAGTAGGAGCTTAGTTCTGGAGATTTTATAATCGTTGAAACATCATGAACAAAGCTTTTCTAGTTGGACAGTATTTGGAACTGATAAACTAGTGGGAGCTTAGTTTTGGGGATTTTCTGATCTTTGAAAAATCATAAATACAAAGTGTTGCTAGTTAGACGGTATTTGGAACCGATAAACTAGTCGGAGCTTTGGTCTTATAATTTGACGATTAGAAAAGCCGATAGTCCAAACAAGTAACACTGAACGTCCCACAGTTCAAGAGTAGTGTCTACTCACACGAACTGCTAGTTCAAGACTGTTTCCATCTAAGGAAAGTCGAGAATGGGAAAGAATGTTTATACGTGTTAGTCATCTAAACTAAGTAGTTTTAAGGCCAAACCGGAAAATTAATTGGAAATTAGGAGATAAGGAAAGTGATTTGGATCGATCGACCAATGCATCCTTAAATTTTCTCAAAAGCTAAGTTCTTTGGAAGAACTAGGTAGCTTTGCATTAAACGATAAATAAAATAGACAACGGACGATTATTTCGAGATAGACTAGTGGGAGTGATACAAGGAAATGAATCTTGATTCAATTCTTGAGTATCACGAAAATTAATTTTCTGCTTTCGGATTCGTTGGAGCAGCGTATTCATTTTCAATAGGGTAATTTGTTTGTCTTATTGACGATGAATATAACATTCGTGAGCGAATCCAAGACTCGTACTTTTGTTTGATAAAGTCGTAACCACTAAGCATTGCGGTGGTATTAGTAACGCATCTTAAAACTATATAAACGCAAATGGTTTCCGTATTTAGATAAACACTTTTTTATATACTATTAATTAGTGCATATTCCCCAACGATAAGATCTGCAGACTGGCTTAGGGTGATTCCTATCTCCCAGTCAAAGGAACCCTGTCTCAAAGGAACAATGCCTAAGTTTCCTTTCAATCGGGAAAGGGTAATAGATTCAAAGAAGTTACATAGCTTGTTCATATTGACCTTCGGGGTCGTATGAAAGGTACAAGCTAGTGGGAGTTTTTTCAAGTAGTGACATCTGGTCTGACAACTACTCGAAACTCCAATAAGTTTATTCAAAATATTTGGAGGAAATCTCTGATTTCACCAGAGATAGAGTATTCCATACTCAGAAATAGGTTATCGCGTAGTCTTCGGGACTGATGCTCGGCCTGCCTCCCAGTGGAATGTTTTCACTAAGGGATACACCATAAATTTGCCTTAAATAGTTATTGATGTGCTACGATACATTCTGCTCTTTGACTCATTTAAGATATTGGTTGCAAAACAACGGTTGTATTGAAAAACCGAGAAGTCTACCTAAAAGATGCCTACGCATTTGTGGATAAGAGTGAATTCGGTTCACCCCACTTCCGTAAATAGAGGCATTTAGCACCGAGTGCTTGAAGGTAGGATCGAAATTTTGCGTACGCTCGTTCAGACGTGAAATATCTTAATGCATTGAGTAAAGGTTGGTTATGAAACTCGGAAAATCAGAGAATGACGGTTATACTGTCTAACTCGGTCCGATAGAGTCTATAAATAACAACCTTGGATCTTGAAGTATATGTACTCAAGATGTTACTAATCGATTTGTTCACCCACATCCAACACCGCGATTGGTGACAACACTAATAAAAACTACTAAACTAGATCAGTATATCGATCCACCCAAAATGCAGTGGGAGTATGGTTTGTCCATTACCCATTGCAGGACCTTACGGTCTATAGGGCAGATTGATGACCTATAATCCTTTGTGGGCTGTGTAGGATCCTCGATCATGAGGTTGGTTAAAAGCCATAACCCTCGTGAATGGAGTATGATACTCCACCCACATTGAGACTCTTGTAGAACCACCGAGTATCTCAGCCCAGTGGGAGTAATTGAAACTACACGGAGAAGAGTCGAATGAATAGGAAAGTTTAACTTTCAATAGCAAAGCCGAGTAATTTAGGGTGATTCCTAAAAGGTAGAGAGTTAACCAGACCGTGATCTCTTCTTATCACTCGGTCTTGCTTGATTTCGTCAGAGAGCGGGAAATGGGGTGATTCCTAAGACTTTCTTGCCGAACAACGGAATCAATTCATTCGAAATGTAAGGGTTTTAGCTAAGAACAAATAACGGATTCGTTACAAAGCATAAAATAGGGGTGATTCCCTAAGACCTTTTTATAGACTAACGGTATCTTAATTTATTCGAGAAGAACCTTTGGCGGAAGCCCGCCATAGCTTATATCCTTTGGGGATTAAAGCAAACCTCTAGGTCATTTCAAAGTAATATATTTTAATATGTGGACTTGACCGAATGTTGATAAGTCTTTTGTAGACTTGGCATCAATATTAGTAAAGTAGTATGTAGATTAGTGTTTGTGAACGGTAACATCTTGAAACAATTGGAAACAACATGGGTGTGTTATCCAAGTCGTCGAGTCGACATGCCATCGGGATTCATTCTAAAGGATTTGATTCGCTCAAATCCGCAAGAATCGATCATTGGCAATCCCATCCATTCACCTGGTTAAGATATTCTTGCATTTATGCAACATTCAACGATGTAGTCTACCCTACCTCTCGGAATGGTTATCTAAACCTTTGAGGATGAATACTGAAATGGGATGTTTAGTGAATCCTCAAGTATCTTCGGAGAATGAGGAATAATATGCTAGTATATTCAGGTGCAAACTAGAATATAAGTGATGACACTGATTCTGACTTTAGGTCAGATGAAGGATGATCGTTAAGTCGATTTCGTCCTCGGTGTTGAATCAAAGGCATATTGATATCGTACCACCGGATTAGATGGAAAGGCGACGTTTGATCCCAAAGATTGACTCAAGCCGACATCCTACCTAATCGCTGTACCAAGTCACATGGTATTCGGATTCGAGTGCGCCGCCGGTCATCGACCTACCTGCGGAGGCATACTCGGTCGTGCTTGGAAGGATGAATTACTAAGATGCGCTTGGAGGGTACATATTTGAGGGATTCGTCTCACTTGTTTTGAGCAAGTGGGAGAATGTTGTAGATATAGATAAATAAGGGTGTGCTCTAAAACAATTAATCCACTTGCCTTTCGTGCAAGTGGGAGATTGTTAGGTGTAGTGCCGAAAGACAATTATATAATTGTTTTAGGACGAATTAATAATTCATCTTATTATATGCATGTATGTTTATAATTAAGACACTAACAAAAACCTAAGTACCTCGTTTATGTAATCACATAACTCAAAGTGTATGGCTATACACAAGAGGATTGAGTTAGTGAGATGTACTTAAAATTAACTTAGTCCGTAGCGCTTTATTAATCTGAGTACGGGTCTCATGATTAATTTGCTATTAATGCACCCGAACACTTTAGGTGTGACAGTTTTATCCGGATCGCCGGTAATAGGGTACCTAGTGGGGCATTTATATATGATGATAATCATATAGTAATTTGGACCGATTTGATTTGAGTTCTCGATATAATTCCGTAATCAAGAAGTTTTATCGAATCACAAGATGATCATATATGGATTAATCTTAATCCCGAGGTGATCACTGCATTTAACGCTTAGACTAGGGTAGTGTTTGATGTGTTAGTAAGGATCACTTCAAGTATGTGGTCCAACACTTCTCGTTGACTCTATTCTCGGATGAGTGAGTAGTCCGTGCTATCACGAATATGGAATCCATTCCTTCCTCGGGAAGTAGATGCACAGCCTCACTTATTTGTTGACCCTAGAAACCGATCGATCGGCCGAGTTCATATTATATTGGATATGAACTAATTGATCACTAGGGGGTTAATGGTAAATAAGGATAATATGTTTCGAGAAGGGTTTACGGAAATATCCCGAATCGAAGTGAACAGTCTATGGAGGATTTATCCGTATGTAATGATTATATCGATGGGACGCTTTCGACTCATAATTTGAGTGTAAGTTATCTATATTCGATAGAGTTCGATTTGGGTTTATGGTGGTGTAATCCCGAATTAATAGGTTGGATATAATTATTCATCTCGATGAATAATTTTATTCGATTTATTGTAGCTACATCGAATATGGGTCCATGGTCCCGACGTGGCTCCTAATATAGCATATAGGTTTCTCGTCGTTGCACCTCAATTATAATTAAATAGTTGGATTGGACTATTTAATTGATATGTGATTAATTGTTTAGTTGGACTAAATAATTAAATACACTAAAAAAATATTTTTCGTGGACTCACCCAAATTGGTGTGTTGACCTTTTTGACCAAATTGGTCATATATATAATAACATGCGTGTAAGACCTTATTTTGGGTTTACAAGTGGCGCATCTTTGTTGTTATTATTTAATTATTAAGAAATTAGTTTTCTTGGATAATTATTTAATGTGTGATTTATCTTTTATTTGTTAAATGATAATTCATGGAATAATAGATAATAATATGATTTATCTTAATTTGTTTGGGATAATCATTTTATTTATCTTTTATTTGAAAAAGGATTAATGTAATAATTATCTCTTAATTATTTAATCCTTGGAGGTTAAGTTTTACTCTCCTATATAAAGAGAGTTCTTCCAAGCCTTTTGAAACACACTATTCACGACACTATTCACGTCACTATTCACAAGAGAAATTGGCTGAAAATTTCGGCCTCTATTCTTAGGGTTCGAGTTGGAATAATCTTCGGGATTATTCCGGTAGCATATCAAGGAGGTCCGGCGGCGGGAAACACCATCCACCTGGTGTTCTTGGGGAGACACACGTTGGAAGGCGGTGGTCTTCTCAAAATACGTGTTCTTGGAGATCTATCGTTCTTGGAGTTAAGCACCATAAAAAGGTAGGCTCCTAAACCCCCTTGTAGGTTTAGATCTTTTATTTATGTATTTTGTTTCGTTTAGATCTAGATCCGATACTTCCGCTGCGTAATCGGGTCAATCCATGATTGATCCGACGATATTACTTCTAACACTCGGAACGACTCGTAAATAGCTAATGAATAGAACTGCTCAACCCCGTCTATCAATGGGTTGGCATCTCCATATACATTCTGGTAACCACTAGCACGAAAAGCTGACCGTTGACGCATAGGACCCATCCTGAATGAGTACAGAACCTGAAATAGAAGCTGTTTCTGGAAAATAGCCCTCGGTAAACCGGAGGTAGGGTACGGTTTACCGACATGAAATTTTCTGATTTTCTTCTAGAACTGTGCCTCTGATGATAAAAGATGAAGAATTCTAGCACTTCACCGTAGCAGCAGCACTACCAATCAGCAACAGAGTTGGAAAATGGGTGTTTAGGGTTTGGAAAATGGAAGAAATTGGTTTGGTTATGGTGGTGATTTGGTGGTGATATGGTGGTGATGGTGGCCGAAATATATGAAGAAGGAAGAAATGAGAGAAGTTTGGTGAATGAAAGAGATGAAAATGATAAGAATGATGATATTGGTGATGAAGGGATGGTTTAAATAGGAAGAATGGATTGAATGTGGATGGTTTTAGTGGGATTGTGGGTAGAGAAGTTATTAAGGTGAGGGATTTGAGGAGGTGATTGATGGGATTGAGGTGGAGTTATGGTGAAGTGTGGGAAAGGATGAAAAATTTGAAAAGAGGGGAAACTGGTTCGGTTTCTGCTGACTGACCGTATATGGTGCAACGCGTGTCCTCCACGTGTCTCTAAAAATTCAGCTTTATGGACTGACTTTCAGAAATTTGAAAATCAAGCCTCGGTAATCCGGAGGATACCCCCGAGATACCAGGGGTATATTTTCCCTAGATTTTTGATCTGCCTTTGCTGCACTTCTTACTCAACCTTTCTGCTCAATTCTGACCTCAAATTGACTAGACCTTCACTCTTCAATTGTTATTTCCGACTCAAAACCTAACCTACTTCACTAGAATCCGCAACGAGGTAAGAAAAACCTTTCCACACCCATTCGGTTTCAAGCCTAAGGATGCGGTAGGATGAAAAAAAGCTCGTCCCTTCATCTGGCTACTTTTATTCAATCCTAAACTACCTAAGGGTTTGAAGAAATAGTTCTGAGTTTATAGTCACCAGGTCGACTTTCTTCAGATCTCCGATCATTCAAGGGTTTGAGCTTTAACTTGCCAACCTTTCGCTCTAGAGGTTTGCACTTTTAAAGAACCTTTTTGAGCTCTCTTCCTAGCACGCCTCTCTCTCTCTTAGATTGCATACTAGGTCTGCCTCTACGTCGAGATTTAAGCTCTAGACTCAAGGACTCCACGTGCTCCGCTTGTAGCTCAACTCGTTCACTACGCAACACGGAAGGACTAGCTTCCATGAGCATCTTGTCGTGGTCCTTTTCTTCTCTTTCTCTTAGCATTAGTCTTATAAACTCTTGCTCAACGGTTTCTATGACAACCTCTCTATTCTTATGCTCTTCGATCTCCAAAATTTCCACCTTTCCTGAAGCATACGTCATCTTACAACTCTCCGGTCGGTTCTCTAGGGGTTCTAAGATCCTAAAAGATACTGCATCATTATTCATCCTTAAAGTAATTTCCCCCTTATCAAAATCCATAACCGCCCTACTCGTCGCTAAGAAAGGTTGTCCTAAGAGAACTGTGGCACTCGGGTCCTCAGGTATGTCTACGACCGTAAAGTCAATAGGATATGTGAACCCTCCTGCCTTAATGGTACAATTTCTGAGCAGACCAGCAGGCATGTCTATGGTTCTATCTACGAAGGTCATGGTCCTGGTTTGATTCATTACAACTGGAAGCTTGATCTTTTGACAGATGGAAAAAGGTAGAATATTGCAACTCGAGCCAGAGTCGCAGAGACCTAATCCTACGGATATTCCATTAACAGAAATCTGGAGTCTGAACGTGCCAGGGTCTCCTAACTTCACCACGGTGTCTGAGTCTGGGTAATTCCCATGCTCAGAAAACATCGTATCAGGATCCTCTTCAGGATCGTCGAAATCGTAATCCGAAGATGATATATCAATTAACTCACAAGGAAACTCACCCGGACGATACATTCTATAATCCTTCAGGTCATCTTCGATCTCTTGCTTGATTGCTTTTTCCGCTTTTTCCAACCGTTGCTTTACAGCTTCATAATGCTCTCGTGCTTCAGATCCAGGATACATGGAAATCGGTGTGATTTTCAATATTGTCCTAGGCATATTGTTTGGCTTTGTTTGCTCTTTATCAACTCTGAATGGATCGAATTTCTGAAGTGTTCTGATCAACCTGCAAAAAGACAAAATAAAACAAAGAAAAGGTTAGCAACTTCCGCTTCAGCTGGGTGTGATCCCAATCAATCAAGGCGGACTCGCTAACTAAAATAAACAGGAATAACACAAAATAACCGAATCGCCCGTCCGTAGTTGATTTTTCAGGCTTCGGTAACTCGGAGGTTACCATCGGGAAACCGGCCCTGAATTTTCTCTTTCTAGAAGTTTAACGTGCAGAGTTGATACAGAACGACTTAAGACTCAAAATAAAATAAAATAAAATAAAAATGACTTCTTAATTAGAATTAAAACGTTTATATTTAAAAATTGGCCATTGTCCCCGGCAACGGCGCAAAAAATCTTGATCGCGTGTAAGTCACTAACGTCGATATTACTAGAAAGAATACTAGGTACATCGCAGTATAGTAAAGAGTCAATGTCAATCCCATAGAGACAATGCAACTTATAAGTATAAACGATTCTAACCTAATTAAAAAGCAACATAGAGGCGGTCGTTGACAAAAAATAACATAAAAGAAAACAAACACGGTATACCACTCCCTCTCCTCACCGATCTGCTAACTTTGATTAGTTAATCGTTATGTTTATTTCCCCACATAATTTCCTTAGATTAATCGCGAGCTTTTAATGATTTTTATCATATTTATTAGCTACGGGTGCAATTCCAAACCCTATGTACTCTAACAATGGCAACAGACAATCTATACGCAAGCTACCATCCTTAATTGGTCTGTAATAGCCCATACGCATAAAGAACTAGAACTGCCGATATTGAGCTCTAACTCATACCGCTAACCCGCATAGACAGCTATCGACATTGACCATCACGTTCCTAAGGTCCATTCAAGACAATGTCCTAATTAAACACTTCACTAACAGTCCTTCATGTTAATTTACGAATTACGAATATTAGATTGGCCAGACCTACTACTCGTTTTAATTATTCCTGCCGATCAACGTGAATGTAGTGAATCCCGGGCTTAGGTTTTCTAAAATATTCCTCGGTTAACCGGTATAGACCGCCGGGTTACCGAGGGCGGCTTTTCCTAATTTCTGGATCTACATTGCTCAGTACGATTAAAATAAGTAAATTATGGGGTTGTTAAACATGCAGATTAACTAAAACACATAAATACGAACAGATCTACCATATTGAAGACAAAAAGGAATGTTCAAAGCTTCATACCTTCAACAATGGAGATCTAGCTCCATCTACTCAAGCTAGAGATGATGGATGAAGGGAGGAAACCAAAAACAACTCTCCAAAGCTCAAGAAAATTTTATTTCATGATAAAATTGAATAAAATTGAGTGCTTATGAAAACTTATACAATAATCTGCAATTGTGGCCTTATATAGATACAATGACCGACTTAAGACTCCCTAAAACCCTAACTGACCTAGATAATGTGGCAGAATCAATTTCGTGTTCCACAAGACGCCGGTTTACCGGGCCTAACCCTTGGGTTACCGGGCCTTCTATTCTTCCTTTTCTTCAGCAAGCATATTCTTGGACTTCAATCACTCAGCCCAATGCACTTCTTTTGGTCCAGATCCGTTCTCCAATGCTCCAGTTTCGGTACATCCTATAAAACACGCAAAACGAGACAAAACAGTACCAAAACATCGGGAAAATAGCATAGATGCAGAATTACGATACTGGAAACACTCACATAGTATTTGACATATATTCCACATAATAATGAGCCTATATATCCTCTCTTGAGCAGAATTCGGGGTGAATATAGGTATAATTATTGGTACCATTTAGAGCGTTATCAAGTAGGGCTAGACTTGTTTGACTTCCCGTACTTTGTTGAGCGAGCTGGCCTAGTTCGGACTGACTTCTCGTTTTTAAAGGACATCGAGTAGGGCCAGGACGGACTGACTTATCACGTGAAATTTTTAGGATGAGCTGGGCCAGGCTAGTACCGACTTCTCATTTTTAAAGTATGGCGAGCAGGGCCAGGTCGGACTGACCTCTTGCGTGAAAGTTTTAGGATGAGCTAGGCCAGGCTAGTGCTGACTTCTCGCTTTTAAAGCACGGCGAGCAGGGCCAAGTCGGACTGACTTCTCGCGTGAAAGAGTTGCACGTGTGTTTGTCCTATAAACTCAATAAAGACCATACGTAATAGGAAATAAAATAATAGTAAATTAACGTACCGTTTGCTTATTGGTGTAATCTGTTGGTGCCGAATTGAAGTCGGTCTTACAAAAGGATCACTCGGAGGTGAGTTCCAAATATGATGCCGAACTGAATTCAGACTTATAGAAGGCTCGCTCGAAGGCGAGTTCCAAATATGATGCTGAACTGAATTCGGTCTTATAGAAGGCTCGCTCGAAGGCAAGTTCCAAATATGATACCGAACTGAATTCAGACTTATAGAAGGCTCCCTCAAAGGCAAGTTTCAAATATGATGCCGAAGAATTTGGACTTATAGAAGGCTCGCTCGAAGGTGAGTTCCAAATATGAGAAAGTTCATCCCAACTGTTTAGGTCAGGAAAGTTCCAAATATAAGAAAACTCATCCCGACTCTTTAGGTCAGGAGAGTTCCAAAAATAATAAGTGGAATCATTTAAGTTGTAGAAATAAACCCGATGAGAGCTTGTACCTTGAGAGCTCAGACCTGGAGAGCTGAGGAGCTCGGCTCGGATCATGGAGAGCTGGGGAGCTTGGCTCGGATCATGGAGAGCTGGACAGCTCGGCTCAGATCTTAAAGACCTAGGGAGCTCGGCTCGGATCTTAAAGAGTTGGGGAGCTCGGTTCGGATATTGTAGAGCTGGGGAGCTCGGCTCAGATCTTGAAGAGCTGGGGATCTTGGCTCGGATCTTGAAAACCTGGGGAGCTCGGCTCGGATCTTGAAGACCTAGGTTTTTGGTGATAAAGCAGCAACTTTCCCGCGACGATCGGGCATCGAAATAGACTCCGAAATTTGGAGGGCTTATTCGTCCCTTCTTCTTCCTCGATCAGAATGGTGGAAATTGTATTTCAACGGCTCAATCTCTGGCAATTAACCGTTAACCTGGCTGCGTTTCTTGGTATTGGATCTTGAACAAAGTTGTCAGTAGGAGGCCCTCCTTCTAGCGCCATTTGATGATGCTATAAATCGTCGTGTAATAAATCCGGGGCTGTTCTCCTAATGACAACTTGCAAAAGATTCAAGAACAACAAAAACGTTAAAAAGATGAGTTTTGGTGGTGGTTTAGACTGCACTTGAGAAACTGTATCTCAAGCTGCATACGTATCCAATGCCTGTATTGGAATCAAGTCATCGTAGTTCCTTAGGGATGGGTTATATAGAGAGGCGTTATGTCCTAAGCCGTCATGGGCCTTGTCCTAGTTGGGCTTGGATTTTGTGTTCCCTAAGGAAAAGATAATGATGATTTGATCTCCTTGATTCTAGGAGATAATTATGGACATATTTGAATGTCATAATTAGAGTCTTTATGATTTGGGATTCTTTCGTTGTTTATCTGTTTATCATGCGCGTGGGAAATACGATTGAGGATTGACCTGGGCCGACTTAGATGGCCTGAGCTGAACTGGCTCAACCCTTTCGTGTTTTGGCCGACCTACGGAGGTCGGGGAGGATAGCCGAGCTGGGATAAGCTCGAATTCTTGTGTGGGGCTCTTGGCTCTTAAGACGTTGGATTTTTCTATCTTATTTGTTACTGTGCTGATGCAGAGGCGACACGTGGCGATGTGCTGATCCGTCAAATATGAATCGATCTACCGTCTAAACAACGTGCAATTTTTTTTAATAATTACCACCTTCTGGGTCCTCAAGACCCCAATACCCTACAACATCAAAAACGACCAAAAACATACAAACAATTCCGGAGGGTAAAAGTGCTCGGGAATGGTGTCAATATGAACTAAAAAGGGGTAACAATCCAATAAAGTAACGGAATCATTCCCCGTGCCATGAGCTCACGATATCACCCCGAAAACGGTTAAATCACCCAAAGATGTGCTGAAAATGTGGTAAACGGGGATAAACAAAGCACCGGAGTCACGTAAAGTTGACTCCCATCAACCACCCCACACTTAGCCTTTGCTCGCCCTCGAGAAATCAGGCGTTTTAAAACAACCCAAGGGTTTCAACGTTGTGACGTAGGTGCTACTATCCACACCCTCGAGGTAACTACAAAGTAGGGAACACGAACATATACACACCGGCTATAACATTATCAAGGAAATAGAGTGTGTGTGGTGCCAAGCTAAAAACCAAGTACTCAAAAAGATTGTCGGAGCTTGAATCCCGACCAAAAGTCTACCAACCGTCTCATACCAACCACCCTCTCCACTAATCAAGTTCACTAAGCTCGGACACAATCGGGTAGGACTTGAAAGGTTATAATGTTAGGCCAGGGTAATTTCGGTTAATCGAAAAGGATATTTTGGGAACTGGAGAAAAGATGTACGAGTGAACCTAATCAACAAGTGTACCACTTTATCTCTACCATACAAACCACCCAAACTCCTTTTTTGATTAGTTTAAACACTTTGGGAACCATAGAATACTAACATATCCGAACTCATTGCCTAATTCAACTATGTTTCAAGTTTCACGAGGCGAGGTCGAATACACTAGCATAAAGATAACTTTTGAGCTCATCCCTTTGATTCCAACCCTTTATTTCAATAGACTCTAAGCTTTTATTCAACGAGAGCTAATTTATTTTGAACTTTGATTGATTTTCTCTCCCTTTTTTTATTTTTTATTTTATAGTAAAAGAAGTAAACAGATTTTCTTTTCTTTTTGGGCCAAACCCAAACACTAGGCCCAACATAGCTCCTCTTCTCCTTATAGCTCCAAACCGAGAAAATACCTACCCATCAAAACATCATTTCCCCACCCCACACTTTCCTTAGCAAGTGTGGCCTAACAAAAGACTAAGTCCACTCGTAGGGTATAAATGAAGGGAATGTGACCATAATTACGGCTCAAGGTAGGTTTCTGACTATGTAAAAAAAACGGCTATAAAACGAATGGTGGTCAGACCATTCTATCAAGGCTGAGAGGGGTTACGAAGGTCTAATGTTCGGGATAAGGCTTATTTGGCTTTGGTAGGGTCAAAGAGACGCCAGGACCGTCATCCCATGTCCTACTTAGGTGAACCCTCTATTTCGTCTCGAGACTAGTGGTATGAGATGTGGTAGTAATCAAATTGTGCACAAAGTGTAGCATACGTGAAATTAATAGACTCTATTCTCAAGGTAATATCAAACCGAAGCGTACACGTTCGGGGCCCTACTAAGGTGATCACCACTCAAATATGGAAATAACACACACAACACGGTGTTGGAAGCCCTTGAAAATTTTAAAAATTGCCCAAAAATCGACTCGAGCCCGGTCATAGGCTAATCATACCACATATTAAGCACATTCAAACAACAAAAACAGAAAAAACGGCTAAGTCTCCCACCCCACACTTAAACGAAACACTGTCCTCAGTGTGTGAGAGATAATCAGAGTAAAAGACTTAGCTGTTTTGCCAGTAAGACCCGGCAGAAAGGCGCAATCGTGACTCGAAACTCGTGACAACTTCATGTAAATCCATCCCGTAACCTAAAGCAAGATCAACAGAAACAAAGACAGCGCATGCACGGGACTGAATCCGCGTGCTATAAAGCACGCAATAGGGTAAGCGGGTGCGTAAAATAACGAGTTCATGTCACAGTGACGAGATGAAAGCATCAAGAGGGGGAATACGGGATCACTACAAAAAAACAGCAGTTTTGCGACGGAGTTTTTGCGACGGACATTATTTCCGTCGCAACTTTACGTTTGCGACGGATATTTTAAAGTTTGCGACGGGACACTTGGCGGGACCGATTTTTCCACTTGGCGGGCAATTTTGCGACGGAATTTGTATTATTTTGCGACGGCCTATTCAATAAAATTTTATAAAATTATTTTATTATTCTGAATTTAGATAAAATTTGCGACGAATTTAAATTCGTCGCAAAAAACATTTTAATGACGGAAAGTTTTATTATTTTGCGACGGACTTCAATAAAATTTTATAAATTATTTTATTATTCTGAATTTGGATAAAATTTGCGACGGAAAACGTAAATTTGCGACGGAATGATTTAATGGGACGACATTGTCGTCCCAAAAAAGGCTTGTCGTCCCAAAAAAGATTAACCTAAATTAGATAACGGGAAGCCTCTCTCTTCTCCTTCTTCATTTCTTTTTCAGCCACCCACCCTCTCCTCCTCCGGCCGCCTCTTTCAACTACCCACCCCTCTCCTCCTCCGGTCACCACCACTACCACCACTCTTCCTCCGGTCACCACTTCTTCAACCACCCGCCCCCTCCTTCCTCCGGCGAGCAGCAACCACAACAACAACACACAGGGCCGCAACAACCAACCGCCTCCTCCTTCCTCCGCCACATCTCCGGTAAGTCTTTATTGTTTGTCAAATTAGTTGCTTTTAGTTTTATTTTGTTACGATGAACACTTTTATTTCGATATCGTGACTGGATTTTTTTTTTTTTTTTTTTTTTTTTTTTTTTTTTTTTTTGAATTCGCCATTAGATGTCATTGCAGTTCAAGTAGTGCGTGAGTGGTTCTTAATTCTTCATTAAATCTTGCATGACTTCCTTTGTTTATTATTATTTTTTTTATTGTTTGTTTGTTTGCATTGTCCTTTGAATCATTCATATAATAAATTTTGCAAATAATATAGGTAAAGTTAGACACAAAAAGAAAAGAAAAAGGAGATGGACTATATATGACAAACATAGTCAAAACATAATTGAAAACTACGGCAATCAAACATAATTGTGACATATAGGTATACAACAATGAAATCATAAAGGGTACATGAAACATTTGAAAACTACATAAAAATAAAAACAATTTAAATAACCACAAGAACGACTATTGTACAAGAAAAAATCATCAAAAAACACACACATATTATGCAACAATGTTTGATCAATTGGTACGTCTGTGATCTGTTTGAATGTTGTTGCCCGCTTGCCCATTCTTCAATCCCTAAAACCCTCCAATAAAACAACAAAAAACATAACATAACTTTTGTAGTCACGATGTCAAAAGACACTACAAGTCAACTATCTCACGAGACAGACAGTTTTACTGAAGCATTTTGTAGTCAACTTTTAGCTATGATAAAGACCTTAAATCACAAAAGTTTCTTGAGACAAAATGTACCCCTATATGCAATATATAACATATAAAAATTCAACTCATTCCAAGTAGTATAGGGTACTCAAAAGTGTGACACATCAGCACATCAGAAAGCTGTAACACACGACTTTCACAATCTGATGCGTTTTGTTCAGCATGGTGTGTGCTCTGTGTTGCATGAAAATGAGATATTATATATTCGTTTTGTAGCTTGAATTATGAGATTTCCAACCATATAAAGATCATGCAATTTGGTTCAATATTGAGCAAGTTATGGGGTGTGAACATGGGTGAAAAACAGTCCAACACTTAGAAAAATTCAGCAGATTTTTATCACATGAACCCTAATTTTGACCTAATTCAATTTTGATCAAATTGAACAACTTAAAGCATGATTAGGGTCAATTCTAAGTGTATTAATATAATTAAACATGTTTCACATCATTCGTGAGTTTGGACCATTTCCCCAAAATTCCCAATTTGCCCTTTTGACCTACTTTCACCGATTTGACCTATGATGATTCTCATACCAACCTAATGTGTTTTGGATCAATTTTAGGTTGTTACAATGTAATTTGAGGTCAAATGTCCATTTACCCTTAAGGTCAACTCTTTGGTCACCTTTCCCATTTTGCCCCTATCACATTCTCAATTTAAGCTCATGATTTGTGATCATGCATTTCAAGTGAGGCTTACCATTTCTAGCCTTATGTGATGTTTGAGTTGAAATCATGCCTTTTCACACATACACACAATTGATCCAATGTGATCATGTGTTGTTATCATCAAAACCAATATACTCACATATTTTTGTCAAATTAGTGCAATAAAAGTGGTATGTATTATGTAAACCATTAGGTAACACCACTATGAACTAGCAGGAAATTCATTAATTAAAAAAACACAAATCGAATGAACTAGCTTTGATATTGTAATGAGAAAAAGAAATATTATCCACTTACTTTGCTGCACTTTTTTTTTACGGTTTCGAAGAAGGTGTTGTAGTTACTCGGCTTAGCAAACAAAGAAATTGCTTGAGGTCGATGTAGTTAGAGGTGCTATCAGAAATCTCAATAGTTAGGGATCTATTGCAAACCCCGTGAGTTACGAGATCTACAGAAAATCTCGCTTTCCTTGCACATATTATTAATTAGTATAAACGCCTTTTATTATAATTGCATTTAGATTAGTATAAACGTCATTTTCTCGTGTCAAATAGATGTCGGTAGAGGTAGAGGTAGAGTAGTAGACGCGGTAGGGGTAGTTCCGGATGTTGGTTGAAAATGATGATAAGTATGTGGTTGAATTGGTTTGTTGAAAAGGGTGCTGTTCCTACCCGTTTGGAAAATGGTACTGGGGGGTACTTTGTTATCCGGCAAAGCCTCCGAATTATTTTGACGTCGAACCTTTGACCATGAATCGAAAATTTAGGTTATAGTGTTGTTAGTTTCATAGTAAGTTGAGTAAAACTCTGAGTTTGCAAAAGTGTTGAGACAACCTTCAAAGACTATTGTTAGTCTCATATTTTGTATGATATGATGTGTAGGATTGAAAATGAAGAGAATAGAACGGAGTTGGATGTACGAGAGGTTGGATGCTAACAAGAAATTTAACCCGGTATTTGTGAATGGTGTGGAGGAATTCATAAAACATGCAAAGCAGTTAGATTCGTTTCGGGCAAATAATGGAATGATGAAGTGTCCATGTAGTAAGTGTAAGAACACTAAATTTTCAATCGAACATGACGTGAGATTACATTTAACTAAATATGGGTTTTGCGCAAACTACTATGATTGGGTGTGTCATGGTGAAGAGTTTCCCATTCCGATCAACGTTCAAAGAAGAACGAATGTGAACCCTTATCGGGACATGGTTAATGACGATTACGTGATAGGATTGATCACGTAAGAGAAGAATTTCTTAACCAAGAGGAGAACAATGAGACACCAAACCACGAAGTTGCATGATCTAGATCTCGATGAAGAGGAGGAAGAACTCTTCCATTCTAGTAGTGATAGTGAATAATAATGTATTAAATATTTTATTTTGTCATGATAGTGAATAATAATGTATTAAACATTGTAATTTATTATTAATTAGTATAAACGCCTTTTTATTATAATTGCATTTATATTAGTATAAACGCGTCATTTTCTGTGTCAAATAGATGTCGCAGGTAGAGGTAGAGGTAGAGGTAGGCGCGGTAGGGGTAGTTCCCCTCCCGGAGGCGTCTTCCTCCTCCTGAGAACAAAGAGTTTGGATGATGAGATACACCGGATGAGCGAGGAGGATTTTGGTGTCATTGTCAATGGTGACCTTGGATTGCCGCTTTGGATCCCGAGGGAGATGGTAAGTTAATACATATCTTGCTTTAATTTGTTTGTATTTTTATTTATATTTTGATTAACCAAATATATTAACAACTTATTATTTTCAATATGACAGTTTACCGACAACTATGTCAAGAAAATGGCCAAGAACGCCATAATCAGCGGCTTAACACTTTTGCCACCACGTGGCATAATGCCGACCAGAGCGGCGGGATAGGTGGTGGAACGATTTAGGTACGCTCGCTCATATAAATATAACTATATATAAATATAACTATAATTATAACTATACATATAACATATATATAACTATGTTGCGAGGGTCATTTCAAACTTTTTCGAAAGTTACGCCACGAGCGCCGTTGTTAGGAAGCTTTTGAGCGGTATGCTATCAACAGGTCCGTGATTATATGTATCGGGCTCAAACAAACCCCGTGCTCGGCTTTGGATGACCCCGGATATTCTCCGTCAGTTCGAGGAGTGGATTGGGAGTCCCGTAAGCAATTATTCAATATTTAATTAACAATACTTGTTTTTTATATATATATATGTATGTACTAACTTGTTTATCTTATGTCGGAATAGGCGTTCCAGGAAACATCTGCGAAAAAGAAGCTAAACCGAGCTTCTGGATCCGGTGAGGAAGGGAAGATCCCTGGGACACATGCTATGGGCAGACGCGGCGTTATCGATTTCGCTCGGGCCATGGAGGACAATAGAGGAGCGCCCTGTCGGGCGGTGATCCGGTGAGTAGTTCAAGAAGAAGAAGTCGGGCAACTTCGCCTCGAGGAAGTTTGAGAAAATCATGGTACGTTATGTATTCTAAATATTATATATACATTATATATATATCATGTAATTATTGTTACTAACAAATTTATATCATACTTTGCGGGACGTCTTCACCTCAAGAAGGCGAAAGCCAGAGAGACGCAAATGACACCCCCTCGTCGACGAGTCGCGTCTTTATTACTGGCTTGGCGGGTGGTTACGACAAGAAGGGAGAGTTTTTGGCATGGGGTCACCGCCTCATGTACTACTCACGACACAGCCTCTTCTTTGCTCGACACTCACTCATCCGCCGAGACATACTCTCGGGCATAATCACCCGTCTCACCCGGAGATGGCGAGAGATGAGATGACTCATGCGAGAAACCCAGGCGAGGTTGGAGGAGCTAGAGAGAGACAGAAGCGTCGGGATGACAGACTAGCGCAGAGATGGAGGCGTGGATTACCCAATGTTAGGCGGCATCCTCCGGAGGATGCAACCCGGTACGAGGCAAAGACAGAGATGACCATTCGATCATGGACCTGGAGGAGGTGACGTGGGTTTAGTAGTACACCGGTCCGACTGGGTGACATTGTTTTGATACATTTTTATTTATTTTGGCTTATCGTATCCCTTTGACATATCGTTTTATTCATTTTTGACATTTC
Organism: Gentiana macrophylla; assembly: GCA_026214975.1. Classification (NCBI taxonomy): domain Eukaryota; kingdom Viridiplantae; phylum Streptophyta; class Magnoliopsida; order Gentianales; family Gentianaceae; genus Gentiana; species Gentiana macrophylla. The sequence goes on along the minus strand of CM047808.1, from coordinate 49,144,681 downwards.
CTTTGACGTATTTTTGACATATCCCTTTGATATCGTATTCCGTTTATATTGTTGTTGTTGATAGCGGTAGCAATTTTAATGCTACCGGAAAAATTAAGGTGCTTTTGCAAAGTGTGGTTTGGCCGGTCGCTGCCAAAATGCGATGCATAATTTTCTGTTTAATTTTATTTTTGCGACGGAATATGGTATTTGCGACGGAAAAGGCTCATTTTGCGACGGATATGAAAAGATCTAAAATAAATAAATTATTTAATAAAAATAAGTTGCGACGGATTATACATTTTTTGCGACGGATTATACATTTTTGCGACGAAATTTTACATGTTTGCGACGGAATATTTCCGTCGCTATTTGTTATTTGCGACGGACTATATATTTTTTTTTGCGACGGAAATTATAATTTAAAATAAAATAAAATACGGTAATTATTCGTCGCAAAATCCGTCGCAAATAATTTGCGACGGTTTATCCGCCGCAAAACTGGGTTTTATGACTAAAAAATGCGACAAAGAAAAATCGTCGCAAATCCGGCCGCAAACTATGGTTTGCGACGGAATAACCCTTGTTTGCGACGGTAATCTTCCGTCGCAAAACTGCTGTTTTTTTGTAGTGGATATGCAATGGAAGGATACAATAGAATCAATAAAAACAGAACATCCATGCATCATATATAAACCAATAATAAAATCCACGTCATCCATAGTATAAGTCAAAGGAAAGGAAAACATACACGGTCAAGCAGGCCTCATGGGCTCAAAAAATAAGTGCGTGTGTATGCCATGTGAAGTGTATCCAAAGAATGATGAAAGAACGTCAAAAGTAACTGAAACATCATAGTATAAAAGAGACACAGATTAGCAAAATAAGATAAGATATAAATATGCATGACAAAACATGCTAGTCTGCTCCATGCCCCTCAGACGTCGGAGGTGGAATCAGGTGTGCTCGAAGATGGTGCAACCACAGAAGGCGCACTCTCTCGGTCCAGGTGGCCTGCGCAGCACTGGCCCTGCCTGCTGCCTCTGTCTCATCTCATACATGCCCATCGATCATCCAAGGCGATGTCATCAAACCCTCCTCCGCTCATCAACTATCAACTCCTCTCAAAACCTCTCGCAAGTCCGCCCAATCTCTCTGGGGTGTCTTGGAATGGTGCCTCATCTAAATCCAACCGAGGAAAGTCTATCTGTCTGGCCCGAGCGAACACCTCTCGATTCTCTACTATGCCGTTCAGAGTCAGCCTCAAACTATCCATCCAATCCCGCTGCTTATGTGCAATGAGAAGTCCCTGCCGCTCACTGAGCCACGGCCCCCCGGCTGTAGGTGTAAAAGGTGGAGGAGGGGGTCACTATAAGAAAATCTGTTTTTTATAAGGGGAATTTAATAAGGGGTCAAAATTTGGTTATTAAAAGTACCTTTTAATAAGGGTTAAAACAATCTTATGAAAATGATGCAGATTTGGTGAGAAACCCTTAATTCCCGTTATTGTTAATCACTTATCCCCTTATTATAATACACCTAAAATATTCCCCTTATTAATGCTTACAAAAAAAAAAATCAATAAAATATTATTTTGAAATAATATAAAGAAAAAACATTATGTTTTGCCAAAAAAAAATCCATTTTCGGAATTATTTAGAAACACAAACTTTCCTCGGAAAAAGATTCCCATTTTTTTTTATGATAAAATACCTATATTTTAGGCGCCAAAAATCCCTCCCAATAATTTCATTTGTAGACATAAATAAATAGAAATAAAGATAGAAGCCTGCAACCTGCAATTATTCTAAATGTCGATACAACTAAGTTATCTATTTCGTTGATGGTAATGAGTAATAATATAACATCATCATAATCAACCGTGCAAATGACGTGTGTGTAACACGTTGTGACATAACAGTTGTTTCCGTTTAATTATAGATTTACTTTCCGTAAAAATAAAAAATTAAATTTATTATTTATTATTATTATTTTTTCCAATTTTTTTCCCTTTTGCAAAAATTAAACAGCGGGTAAAGGCCCAGCTTTTAGCATTTTCACTTTCAGTAAACACCCCGTCTCCGCCTAGGGCATTACCCAATTCTTCCATTTCCGTCTTCTACACCTCCATCTTCCGCCTCCGCGCGTTTTCCACCTCCATCTTCCAGAAAATCGAAGCTTTCATCTGTTGAGTAATTTGTGTTGATATATTTCAAAATATTTATTTTGGGAAATATTACATGATTACTTTACGATTAATTATGTTTTGTGACTGTTTGAAAATTAATGTTAGTTTAGTGTCACAATATTTTCAATTTCTCTTGGTTATAATATTTATTTTACTTTATTATATATAATTCTAGTATATCATACCATTTACATATAAGTCCCTTTCTAAATAGGCGTGCTAAAACCTAGTTCCTTATAAATCACTACTCAAAGAAACCTAGCTGCGACTCCCATGGAAATTGATGTGGATGGCACCGAAAATGATGGGTCTGCTGCTCCTCTTCACCCGGCGTCGAGCAGGGGATCCAAAAAGCACAAAAGGAATGCGAATGATGGGGATGACGAGATTTTGGCTCGTTCTCAGCTTGAAGACGAAGTGGAGAGACCGGCTGGTTCTTTCGCTTGGACTGGGAAGCCTTGTGAGGAACTCTTCGGTAAGAAGCACTCTCTGAACTATTATACCGGCTTAGATGATTGCTCTGATGATGAAATTGACCATTGGGAGAATGTAATTCCTGATATTGAATCTAAAATGGCCAATTTACCAAGTTCGATTAAGCAGGTAAACTTTGATTTAGCTGCGTATAAGAGGTCTTGGGATCCCTGGAAGAAAGCCCTTATTATTCAGGTTTTGGGAAAATCGGTTAGTCTCAAAGTAATTGAAAATAGAGTAAATAACTTGTGGAAATTGAAGTTTGGCTGTGATATTATTGATCTGGAAAGAGGCTATTTTGTGGTGCGTTTTTTTGAAGGAGGACTACCTCCATGTCCTTAACAACGGACCTTGGATCGTTCTTGGACATTATCTTACAGTTGCTCGATGGTCACCTTGCTTTAGACCGGATCACGATAAAATGGCTTCGACACTTGTTTGGGTTCGAGTGCATGGTATTCCAGTGGAAGTATTTATGGAGGAGAATCTTATGCAGATTGGTAATGACATCGGCCGTGCTGTTAAATTGGATGAGAATTCTTTCTCGGGTTCTAGGGGTCGTTTTGCCCGTATTTGTGTCGAGATTGATCTACTGAAACCATTAGTATCCAAAATTGGGATACTGGGGGATGTTTATGGCATTGAATATGAAGGGCTCCATTCGATTTGTTTTGACTGTGACATGTATGGGCACCGGAAGGGATAGCTGTCCTTCCAAGGCAGATGATAATAGTGGGTCGAGTCGGCCCTCACAAACGCAGACGGCTTCGCCTTCGGATGAAGCTCAGTTCGGCCCTTGGATGATTCCTAAACAGCGAACCACTTTCCATAAACGACAGGTACAAGATAAAATTAATCGTAATGCAAAGTGGGTTCAGGAAAAGCTCGAAAGAGAACAGAGGCAAGTTAATGAGAAGAAAAATATTAACGATTCTGCCGGTAGTAAAGGTTCTTGTTTTGACATTCTTAATGACGATATGTTTGAGGCGGAAGGACTTAAAGAAGATGGTCTTAACGACCTTAGAAACAACTTGAAGAATTTTGGAACAAATGACCATTTTACTACTCCAACCACGCATTTCAAATCTAATAAGAGTTGGGTCCCTGTTTAAAAATGACCAAGCAAGTGAACTCATTCTCTTGGTCAAACATCCCTCTTCAAACTAACATTTCTCTTGTTTTTGTGAGTGCTTGCAAGGCTGTCCAGAAAAGTGCTGGTTTGCACTAGGAAGCTTGAAGACATAGGAATTAGGGAGTGTGTAGTTTGAGAGCTCTCCTACTTAGTCTAGCCTCTTGTTTAAGTGCTTGCAAGGGCTCTAGAGAAGCTTGGCTATGCTTGGAGACTTGAAGACTTAGAAGATTAGGTTAGTTAGTGTAGTGAGATATTGTGAGTGTTTGAGAGTTTGAAGTGTCATTTGTGAGGACCAAAAGCTTGTATGTGAGGATAGACTTTGTACACTACTACTTAGAGTGGAGAGACTAGTATAAGTGAGTGAGTGTTTCAAGAGTGTTGTTCGGCATCTTACAAGGCTGTTTGCTTGTCATTGCAATCGGGTTCATAAAGTTTAAAGTGGATAGGGCTTCCCTCGGGCTTGGTGGTTCAACACACAAGGCTGTGTGTGTTGGGATGTGCTGAAGGACCGGGCTGTTCGAGAGGCGGTCTGCACATTGCTGTCCCTACGAAGCTACAGGCTTCGATTTTTGGTAACCTTTGTATCACTCTTGTAGTAGTGTAGATTCAGTGTAACTTGGTTTAGTTATACTTGAATCTACAGTTCAAGTGTTGTTCTAAGCTTGGCTTTGACTAACACTTGGTGTGATTCAAGTAAAACTTACCCCTGTGGTTTGTTTTGCTTGATTTGGTTTTTGTTTTGTTGTTTCTATCACTTAGGATCTGCATGCTAGTCTAAAGAACTAAAATATGCAAAGTGTTTATTTCACCTTATCAACCTAAACACTTAGGCTACAATTTGCATGCTAGTTAATTGAACTTAACCTGCTAAAATCTAGTTTGACTGCAGCTTGTTAGGTTCAACATAGATCACTTAGACAACTAGGATAACTTAGCTTTCATATAGTTAAATTAAACAGTCTTCCGCCTGTTTAATTGACTGAAACTAAGTTGGAACTCTGATTTGTGCTTTAATCGAAATAGAATCGAAAAATCGGTAATTACTCTATTCACCCCCCTCTAGAGTAATTGTTTGCGCGTTTACGGTCCAACATCATCTTCCGCAAGCTGTGTTCCGACATCATTACAGGTCCTCTATTCACATCTATTGATTTTTCCTAAGGCTTACTCTCCGACATGTTCGCCTCGTCTTCTATATCGATTCTTCCACAAAATCGGAACCTCGTTTGTCCACTACAATCTTCAATTGTCGACACCAATCCTACAAGCAGCGTACCAGCATCGAGCTTCACAGGTACATGTTTTATTTTTATTTTATTTTTCTCTTGGAGCAAGTCCCGTAATTTTCAAATTTTTTATTTGAATTTGTGTAAAATAGTTTTAAGCTTTGTCAATTTATGCATTTGTTTTCCAACTCTGTTTTGGCTTTGAGTTTTATTCTAAGTGCTGAGCCTATGGATTTTGTTTAGATTGAAGTTGAGTTTTGTGTGGGGTTTGCTACCTGGGATATAAGGGGCTGATGATTTCTTTCAGGTTTTATTGGGGGAAGTTCTGAAATTGTTGAATGAGCTTCTCCCTTATACTCTTCTAGAGCACGATAGACCATTAGCTTTGGAAAAGACTGTCTTCTTGACAAGCAATCCTGATATCCTTCAGAATTTTGGGTTCGATTTACTCCATGTTTTGATACAGGTTTGTTTCTTCAGCTTCTTTAAACTGTAAGGAATTATTCTGCTGCAAATGCCTCACCAGTTCACTTAATTTTGAAGCAGGTGGTTAATTTTGGTGTGAAAATATTTGTTATGGATGTCTGTCTGCTATCAACAAGTTGGCACTTTTTTCCTCGTCTTTATTATCAACTCTTACATAAAGTTGCTACAGTTTTCACCTTATAATTTTTTTTCATGTACTATTGATCTGGTTGACATTCCCTAGTAGTATACTCACGGTTTTTTTTGCTTTCATTTTCAAAGATTGGACAACAATGGAAAAGGGTTCACAATAAAGCATGACGGGATGGAATATTTGCAAGGACTTGCCTCGAGTGGAGAAGGTATAGTCATGTTTTAAGTATTCAAAATGGTTCTAAGGTTTGAGGTTACTGAGCTTTTGGTAATAAGACTCATTATTTTGGCAGCACACTCCTCGAATTAATATCCGTGATTCCTGATCCGAATGATGCGACATTAGATCATCACAGGCTTTCTCAAAGGTCATTATCTTTCCTAATCTTCACCAAATTTCTGCCTCCAAAGTGATCATATATAGCAATAATTTGAGTGCTTTCAAGATTCATTTTTAGGCCTTTTTCGTTGTGATTTTTGAATCAGCTTTACAATTCTCTATGCATCAGCTGAAGGTATAGATGAAGTTGAATGAGGCATATGTCCCATGGGGTATAAATCTTACCTGAAGAAAAATGAAAAAGTAAGGCATCTTTTTGTCAACACTTTGATTTGTGTAGTCTTATGATATCCCATATGTAATTCACAAAAACTGATGTGCTGTCTAGGCTGGGAGAATGGGGTAATCATCTCACTTTACAAGCTGTTGCAGACAAAGTAAGTTAAAATATGATGTTTTCCTTTTTCTTTAATATATATTCTATCATATTTCCTTAAAATTAAGTCTGTAATTTTGCTGATATGGGAGCAGGCAAATCTAGCATTGTTTTGCATTTTGTCAAGGGTCAATTCCTTGAATTCCAAGTATACCCTCCATCCTTTTCCTTTTCCCTTTCCCTGTTATTGTTTTGTCTGTAAATGTTAGGGTTGGTGTGATTTGGGATAGTGTTTGATTGTGTTTTTGGGTGATTGATGTAGGAATCTACGTTTTGTTGTTGATCTTCCATGTAATGCTAACATGGTTATGGCACTTGCTGGGAATAAAGCTGATTTGGAAGATAAGAGGAAGGTGACTTCAGAAGTGAGTATCTTTAACAGTCTTTCTTCACTAATTGAAAAAATACCCTCAACCATCTACTGTGTTTATTCCTCGTAAACCTGAAGCTTCATAATACTGGTGAAAGTGTATCTATTTTTCCTATTTTCGAATATTACATTATACTCTTTATTCACTAATTATTGATGAAAGTTTGACTTTATGTAAAGGTGGATGTTTGTATAGTACTATGAGTGTACATGTTCTTGAATGCAGTTGCTATTGGCAATTTGTTATTGAATCCTGATTTTGCATTTTGTTGTTATTGAATCCTGATTAATGAGAGGAAAATAATCTATAATGAGGGGATGTTTTTTTTTTATTTATCAAATCATAATTTAATAAGGGGTAAATGAATCTACAATAAGGGGTTATTTCTGTTATTAAATCACGATTTGTGAGGGGTAACTTACCTTATAATAAGGGTTTAGATTGTTATTAAAAATGATTTTTAATAACAGGAAAATACCATTATTAATGTCCGATATTATTAATAATGGGATTGAGTTTCCCGTTATTGAATACCTTTACCGGCGGAAGCAGTAATAAGGGGCCATAACATGAAATTTCCCGTTATAAAAGGTTTTTATGAGGGGAAATGGACTATTAATGACGGGAAGTACGATTTTCTTGTAGTGGGTGGAGGTGTAGTGGAAGGTCCAGTAGTGAATGGATGAGGTGGAGGTATCGTGGGGGTAGTAGTGGTGGTGATTACAGGTGGAGGTATAGGGAGTGTGGTGGAAGGTCCAGTAGTGGTGATAGGGCGAGGAACTGTGTGAATAGGTCATAGGGTGTGCCTGGGAGGTCTTGGAGCGGTACGAGCATTGAACGTCTTAGGAGCTACGGGCTGAATCTTCTTTCTCAAAATCTGATCGTCAGGGTATTCCTCAACCGGGACTCCTTTGCATAAGCCATAAATGAGGTAGGGGCACATGATCATACGATGTTTGACCTTCTGATTCTCTCTAAACTCCTCGAAGAAGGTTTTCCCGACATCTACCTTGAGATCATAGTGTAAAGCATACAACAATTGAAAATCTTTGACGGTTCTGGGAGAATTTCGCTTTAACTTTCTATTCATCAGGCCAAGTTGTCGTCAATAACTGATTCCGTGTACTACTTCCCCTAGCTACCCACTGTAAAGCTGGATTGATAGCCTTCCTCAACTTTTCCAATGGATCCTCAGTCTCAGTAACCCCCCAATGTTGTCTCGATGCAAACCAAGTGACATAATCATGTCCCTCAAAAGCCGGTATCCGGTAGTAATCATTAATTGCCTGGACTGACCATGGGACATTGACCCCTCGAACCTTAATGAACCCCGACTCTAAGTTGGCGACACTGAAATTAGCATACCACTCCCGAAATAGTGTGAGGTTGAGGTTCCCTTCCGGTTCATAAATCAAGTTGTTCCAACCTCTCTTCACCAGATTGTCTATGAAGGGTTTAGGAACCACCTTAATATCTAACCCCTTCTCGTAACACATGTTCTTTGTAGCGATATACTCGTTGTAATTGGTCATCGCCACTGGTGAGTTGAAACGCTGGTCGAAAGGTAAAGGGTCGTGAGGGGGAGGAGCTAGTGGGGGATCATGCTCGGAAGCACTTGGAGGAGGAAGTGAAACAGGTGCTTATGCAGTTTTTGTTCGCATTCGTGCCAATGGCACACCACTCTCAATGTCTGTTTCCTCCTCACTGTCACTACTAGTATTCCTCCCCTCAGTATCCGGCTCAAAGTCCTCATCTAAAGTTTCATCTCGTAACTGTCCCGCTGGCCTAAGGGCTCGAGGATTCCTACTCTCTATACGGCCCGTGTCACTAATCCGAATACCACCCTTAGGTATCCGAGGATAAACTAGGGTTTTCTGCTTCTTAGGAACATGCTTTTCTACCGGTTGCTTTCCTTTCCCTTTACCATCGGTTTCTTTGCGCTTAGTTTCCCTCATTATCTCTAAACTTCACCAAACGCCAACAATCAGCCCAATCAAACAATCAAAACCAACCCGGTTATCGTCCAACCGGGATTTCAAAACAAACCAACCCCAACAACGAATCACCCCACGAGAGCCACACCAATCACCATCAACAATAAAACAAGCAAAACAAAGCAAAAACAGATACAAAATCAATAACAGTCGATAAACGGGAAATGGGCATTTAAACCAAAAAAGGCTAAAAACTAACCCTAACCGAAACTTAGACGTAAAACCAAATTGTACCTGTACTATGCTTAAATGAGACGAGGTGAATGATTTGGAGCGAAGAACAAGTCCCGAAACGTCAATGGAGGTCAAATTCGACCTAGGCAAAAAGTTGCCAAAAGTGAAGATTGAATCGAGGAATCGGGGGATTTGTTGTTGGAATGGAGTAGTGGAATCAAAAGAAGAGATTGAGAGGTGTTGTTTGGTGTTTAAATCGCAAAAAACGGAGTAATAATGAGTGATTTCGAGTGAAAATGGGGAGGGGTGGCCGCCGGACGTTCGTAGGGTTTAGGGAAGATTATGAAACGCAAGTTTGAAAAAGCAAGGTTTTGTGAAGGTGATGAACCCAAACACACGTTTGGAATGAGTGGAACGTGCGTTTCGCATACCCAAACATGCGTTTGAAAAGTGAAACGTGCGTTTGGGTGGAGGAATTAAGAACAGAGAGTTTAGGCCCTAAACGCGCGTTTGGAATGGTTTCAAACGCGTTTGAAGAGTGAAACGTCGTTTGATGAGGCTAAACGGGCGCTTGGACGGCTCACGGAAAACACAAGATTTCTACCCCACACTCGATTCTAACCGCCTCGAGACCACTAGAAACACCAAACTCACTCAACAAAAACTATGAAATGGCGGGATGCCTCCCCCAAGCGCCTTTGTTTTACGTCGTTGGCTCGACAAGATGGATTATACGGTGCCAACTTTTTCAAGTTATACCGTTGGCACGAGACGAGAAAGGGTAGAAAGATGAAAAGATGGATTGCAAATTATACGTGTCAAGATTTATAGTCCATGACAAGACTCACAAGATTCATTGCACGGTACGGGGTCCTCAAGGGTCACTATTTCTAGTGCTTCATCATAAGGCAACCTCTCATACCTTTTCAACCGTAGCCCATTAGTGGTGAATGTGCCAAACTTAGGATGGGTGATTTCAATGGCACCAGACGGATAGACTTTATATACCACATAAGGATCGGACCACCTAGACTTCAACTTCCCTTGAAAAAGATGCAAACGAGTATTGTAGAATAAGACCTCGTCACCCTAATTGAAAAACGAGGTTTGATCAACTTATCGTGAAGCAAATTGGTCTTTTCTTTATACTTGGTCGAAAGATCGTAAGCACAAAGGCGGAACTCATCTAGTTCATTTAATTGGGACATACGCTTTTCACCAACTAAGGTGTCATCGAGGTTTAGCATTCTGACAGCCCAATAAGCCTTGTGTTCGATTTCTACGGGAAGATGACAAGATTTACCATAGACTATCATGTAAGGTGACATGCCTAAGGGTGTCTTAAAGGCTGTCCTATGGGCCCACAAAGCATCATCTAGCTTTAAATACCAACTCTTGACATTAGTATCTACCGTCATCTCTAAGATACGCTTAATACCCCTATCCGTGACCTCAACTTGACCACTTGTTTGGGGATGATAAGCGGTACCTAACTTATGTTTCACCCCATACTTCTCTAAAAGTTTGTCAAACGGTTTATTGGCGAAATGGCTTCCATTATCACTAATTATAGCACGAGGTACCCCAAACTGACAAAAGATGTTCTTCTTGAGAAAACGGATAACAACATTCCTATCATTGGTGGGTGAAGCTAAGGCTTCAACCCATTTTGACACATAATCACAAGCGACTAGGATATACTTGTTACCACACGAAGAAGGATAAGGGCCCATAAAGTCAATGCCCCACACGTCAAAAACTTCACAAACAATGATCGGCTTTTGAGGCATTTCACTCCTCCTAGAAATACGCCCGGACCTTTGACAAGCATCATAAGATTTCACATAAGCATGTGCGTCTCAGAATAAAGTGGGCCAATATAGCCCACTTTGTAATACTTTCAAAGCGGTCCTTTGCCCCGAGAAGTGACCTCCGGCCTTTTTATCATGGCAAAACGAAAGCGTGCTCAAAATCTCACTTTCTGGGATGCATCTCCTTAATATGCCATCCGAACACAACCTATACAGGGAAGGGTCCTCCCAAACATACTTACCAACCTCACTAAGGAATTTGCGCTTTTGATTTGAGTCAAGGCCGGGATCTACAAAACCACACTCGTGGTAGTTGACAAAAGGTGCGAACTTAGGACTACCTTCCTTACCGACTTTTAGAAAGTTGCCTTTTTTAACCGGAAGAAGGGTGTCAAGTGCATAAAGTTGTTCGTGAGGAAAAGAGTCATTTATCTCACTCTGTGCCTTAATCAACTCCTCACTAAGCTCCATACGACTCAAATGGTCGGCTATGACATTCTCACAACCATTCCTATCACAGATCTCTAGATCAAACTCTTGCAAGAGCAAGATCCACCTCAAGAGGCGGGGCTTGGCATCTTGCTTGGCAAAGAGGTAACGCAAAGCAGCGTGATCCGTGTGCACAACTACCCGTGAGCCTACAAGATGAGACCGAAACTTATCTAATGCAAAGACGACCGCTAAAAGCTCTTTTTCAGTGGTGGTGTAGTTTTGTTGGGCAGGATTCAAAGTATGACTAGCATAGGCAATTGGCTTGAAGATTTTATCGATCTTTTGACCGAGGACCGCACCAACCGTGATGTCACTCGCATCACACATTAGCTCAAATTCTTGGTCCCACTTCGGAGAAACTAAGATAGGAGCGGATACAAGCAATTGCTTGAGCAACATAAATGCCTCAATGCAAGCTTGGTCGAAATCAAACGGGACGTCTTTTCCAAGAAGAATGGTAAGAGGACGGGCTATTTTCGAGAAATCCTTGATGAACCTACAATACCCCACATGGCCTAGAAAACCCCTAAGAGTCTTTAGGTTGGTGGGCATAGGAAGCTTAGCTATCGCTTCTACCTTAGCCTTGTCTACTTCTATACCCTTACTAGATATCTTATGCCCTAAGACTATCCCTTCAGTGACCATCAAATGACACTTCTCCCAATTTAGCACTAAGTTCGTCTCCTCACATCTACTCAACACCTTTTCTAGATTGTTTAGACAATCTTCAAAGGAATCACCAAATACACTAAAATCATCCATAAAGACTTCTAAAATTTTTTCAATCATATCCGCAAATATGGCAACCATGCACCGTTGGAATGTCGCGGGTGCATTACACAACCCAAAAGGCATTCTACGGAAGGCAAAAGTACCATAGGGGCAAGTGTAGGTAGTCTTTTCCTGGTCCTCTAAAGCCACATGTATTTGGTAATAACCACTAAACCCATCAAGAAAGCAATAAAAAGTATGACCACTCAATCATTCCAACATTTGATCAATAAAAGGGAGGGGGAAATGATCTTTATGGGTTTGGTCATTCAATTTACGATAATCAATACAAATTCTATGACCACTTACCAAACGCTTAGGCACCTCCTCCCCTTTTTCATTGATTTCCACGGTCATACCTCCCTTCTTTGGCACCACTTGAGTGGGGCTCACCCACTTTCTATCCGAGATGGCATAGATGATCCCAAGCTTTAACATCATGACTACATCCTTCCTCACAACCTCTTGGAGGTGTGGATTGAGCCTTCTTTGGGGTTGCCTTACCGGCTTCCCATCATCTAGAATAATCTTGTGTTGACAAATGGTGAGGCTTATGCCCTTGAGATCACACATCTTCCACCCAAAATCACGCTTGTGTTTCTTAAGCATCTTCACTAACTCCTCTTCCTGCAAAGCCGTTAGTGTAGCAGAAATAATCAAAGGAAGTAGATCATCATTTTCAAGAAAAACATACTTCAAATGAGGTGGAGCGGCTTCATTTTCAAGTCTTTCGGTGGGTCCTCAATTGATGGCTTCTCTGCTCTCTCCTTCAAGCCCAAGATCAACTTTTCACTCCATTTTTCAGCCACGAAAGCCGTCTCTTCGAGCTCCATTGCTTCACTTTCCAACTCTTCTTCTACATTAAGCTCCTTGCTCACTCTTTCCATGTATTAATCGGGATTTTCTTTATATTCCTGCATGTCAACATGTTCCGAAACACAAGAATAGATAGCATCAACAGAAAAACAGTCCTCGGTACTCTCCTTAGGATGTTTCATTGCCTTGTACACATTTACCGCGACTTTTTCATCTCCAACTCACAAAATAATCTCTCCACTCGCGACATCTATCAAAGTCCTCCCGGTGTTTAAGAAGGGACGTCCTAACAACAAAGGTGTTTTAGAGTCCATCTCCATATCTAGTACCATAAAATCTACCGGGAAGGCAAACTTATCCACTTTCACTATGACATCCTCTATCACTCCCATAGGCTCCCTAATAGACCTATCCGCCATTTGAAGGGTCATCCCCGTTGGCTCCAACTCTCCTAGGTCAAGACTTTCATATATAGCATGAGGCATTAAGCTTACGCTAGCCCCCAAATCACATAGGACACTAGGAAAATGAGTTGTACCAATGGTAACCGGAATAGTAAAACTACCCTTGTCTCTAACCTTCGGGGGAATCCTAGACTTACCATCAAAAATAGCAGAACACTCTTCATTTAGACAAACAACCTCTTGCATTTTTCCCTTTTTAGTTAGCAACTCTTTTAAGAACTTACAATAAGAGGGCATGTTTGCAAGTGCTTCAAGAAAAGGAATGTTCAAGTCAATTTTTCGCAAAATCTCAATAAATCGGGTTTGTGCTTTATTCAAGCAACTTTGTCTATGATTCTTAGGGGGATAAGGGAGAGTACTCAAATCAAAATCTTTAGAAGGAGGAGGAATCATACCTTTCTTACCTTTGGTGCGTGGGGAAGACGACTCTTTCATTGTCTCTTTCCCTTCTCTTCTAGTTGGTTCCTCCTCTTTCACATCAATAACCACATAATCTCCCCTAGCTTGTGCTTCTTTCCTCTCGACTTCCTTTTTCTTGACATACTCCCCATGATCTTCATCATCTTCAATCCCATCAATATCGCCATCCATGGCTCCCGCTTCGGTCACAATAGGAGCTTTTCTAGCTTTGTCCTCCCATAGGACTTTCTTTTCTCCACTCGTCCTCAACACTTTACCACTTCGATTTAAGATGGCACTTACATTTCTTGGATTCTTTTCGGTGTTACTCGGTAAGCCACCCTTCAACTGTACATGTTCCACCACTTGCCCAAATTGAGTTTCAAGATTTTTGATGGCGGACCCATGTTTGTAGTTCATCTCAACCATTTCCTTCTTTATCTCCGCAAAGTTTTTGTTCATTTGTTCCAATATGACATCGGTTGCACTCTTTTGAGGTATAGGAGCCAAAATAGGAGGGTTTTGATAAGTTCTAGAGCCTTGTTGATTGTACCCTCCTTGTCCTTGTTGCCTTTGGTGTGGAGGTTGATAGAATGCCCTTGAGAAGATTGGCCTTGATTTTGGCCTTGTCTATAACCTTGGTTTTGATTTCGGTTCCAACCTTGATTGTTGTTATTCCTCCAAGAACCATCACCTTGATTTCCATAATTCCCTCCTTGACCTTGTCCCACAAAGTTTATATCTTGAGATTCTTCATACGGTGCCCCACTTTGTTGATCTCCCATATATTGGCCTTGATAGGCGCTTTGCAATTGATTTTGAAATTGAGGCCCTGCATTCCATTGTTCCATCGAACAAATACTCATCATCCGCTTTGCCAACTCATTCATATTCTCTTGAGATAGAGTACTAGGTTGCCCTTGAGTTGAGGATTGAGGATAAGCCATGTTTTGAGCTTTGGTTGTCATCCTGCAATCCTTTGCCGAGTGTGATCCACTACAAATTTGGCAAAGCTTAGCACTCTCATTCTCCTTTTGCAATCTCCCCAACTGTTGCTCCATCGCTTGTACTTGAGCATGATATTGATCATTTGCCTCTACTTCTTTCACTTCAACCAAGCCGGGCTTCTTACTCCTTGTCCCCTTTCTACTTGACGATATGTATTGCCTCGAGGTCTCAAAAATTTTCTCTATTTGGTTCATAGCCACTTCGGGTATCATACTCATAATATCACCATTGCACGACGCATGCAAGGTACTTTGATGCACTTGATCCAAACCCCGGAAGAAAGCATGAACTACCTCATAAGATCTCAATCCGTGCCCCGGGCACTCTCTCAACAAAGCCTTAAACCGATCCCATGACTCATGTAACTTTTCTCCTTCATAAGCATTGAACGACATAATAGCCTCTTTCATATCCATGGTTTTCAATAGGGGATAATACTTGAGTAGAAAAGTCTTAACCACTTCTTCCCACATGTGCAAAGAATCATTAGGCAACGAATCATACCACCGCTTAGCTTGCTCCTTCAAGGCGAACGGGAAAAGCATAAGTTTGAGCGCCTCATCACTCACTCCATTGATCTTTGTTGAGTTCAGTATTTGGAGAAAGTGATCAATGAACAAGTGAGGATTTTCTAAAGCGGTTCCCTTGAACATAGCATTGTCTCCCAACAAATGTATGATGTTCCTATTTAATTCCAAATTGTTGGCGGCCACCGGTGGCATTCGAATTGGACTATGCCCCATGGTTGCCGTGGGAGCTAGCACAAAGTCTATACAAGTCAAACCACCTTGATTTTGCTCTTGTTGACCGTTAAACCAATTAGGCATCGCATTTGCACCTTGGTTGTGAGCTTGATTTTGGTTTTGTTGAAGTTGATTCAACATCCATGCGTTGAACTGTTGCATAAGAACGGGATCCATTTGATTCCCTTGGGCCTCATGTTGAACATTTTGTGGAATAGGCCCATTCGCATTCACAAAGTTATTTCCTTTTCCATTCCCACCTCCTTGTGCATTGTTGTTGACAAGAGGCGGGTTTTGATTCGGGACTCCATTGTTGTTCCCCAAATTCCCTTCCAATCCTTGTTCACCGTTTTGTGCCATGTCGGATCCTTCTCCTAACTCACCCAAACTATTCTCTTCAAAGACTGGATTCGACTCCTCTACTTGACGACCTCTTCTTCTTTGACTATTTCTACACCTTGCGTAAGCTTCAATTCCGTCTATGTAAGGTTCGAGTGGTGTTTGAGATCTCCGGGTCATGCACTACAAAAAGCAAACAACAAAAAAACAGTAAAATAAAACCTTGTCCCAAGCCTTCAGTTCACTTGCAAGATATCACAAATAGCACACAATTCCCCGGCAACGGCGCCATTTTGATTGAGCTAAAATTCACCCTTCAAAAACAATTTATAAAAACTCGAAACCGTGGGTAAACTAACTATCTAACCGGCAGTGTACCAGGTCGATTGCTAGAATAGCTACAGGAGTACGAGGTCGAACCCAAAGGAATCGTGCTTGCAAGTACCAAAGTGAACGTAATGCTTAGTCTAGATGATCAATGATTTTAAAGGTTTTTATTTACTACAATGACACTAAAGCGATTCTTACCAACGATTCTAAAGATATAAAAAGAGAAAGAAGATTAAACTACTAGGTTCTAAAGATAGATTAAGGGGCATAGCCGAACCATGATCAAAATAGCTAGTTTCACCCCGAGGAATGACAAAACCGGGAGTGTGCAATAAACGAACGAACTCTTGCATTCAATTTCACGGGTACGTACTCCTAATCCCGGTGCTAAGATCTGAACAACTCTTCCTCAACACCTTATACCAAGTAAACTATCCTTCCCTAAGGAAGATTCACTCACAAGGCGTGTTATGCACTAGAGCCGCTTAAACGTTAAAACGAGTAACCTCACTCTAAGAAGTGATCCTAGAACCTTTTTCCCACATCTCTCTATCTGACAACCCTCAAGATTGATGTGTGTGATTTTGACCTAGGTGATCAATCTAGCCCAAATCTATTATAACAAGTTCTAAAACATGAAACATGCAAGATACAACACTAAAAAGCACTACCCACTCCCAATTTCATCACCCAAAGGGTGATTTCACTAAATTTCACATGATTCGACTATGAAAAGGGTTTAGCTACTCATTATACTAGTTAAAACATGCACAAAACAGTAAATGAAAGCCATGACAAGTAAAAGAAAGGAGAAATTTACCATTAAATTGCAGAAATTCGAGATTGGATCCAAAAAGTACAAAATAAAGAAGTAATTAAAATGTGGTCTCTTAGTGTTTGGAATGAAAATCTAAGCTAAGAAATGGGTAGAGTTTAGGCTAATATTATGTTGATGTAAGCTAAGAGAAAGTATTCTAAGCTATTACAAAAATCGAGCTAAGAAAGGGGTAGAGTTTTTGCTAAGAAACTAGAGTGATCCAAGAAATAGTCTAAGGGGGGTATTTATAGGTGGGAGAAAAATCTGTAGAAAATTGATCCAAACGCACGTTTGGAGGGCTGGAACAGGCGTTTGGCTCATTCAAACGCACGTTTGGATTGGTGCAAACGTGCGTTTTGCTTCGTTTCTGGGCAGCGACTTGACTATCTTCATCTTGAACGTGCGTTTAAGGTGGGTCAAACACGCGTTCGGTGGACTTGAAACACACGTTTAGGATGTGCAAACGCGCGTTTGAAGAATATGAAACGCGCGTTTAAGGGGGTTTCAGACGTGTGTTTGGAAGGCTTGAACTCTGTATCACTTGTGGCCCTTTGAACGCACGTTTGGAGGGGTTCAAACGCCTGTTGCCCCAAATCTTCAACTTTTCCTCCTTTGAACTCTTCTCTTGCCTCGGATATGCTTTTTATCACAAATTACCACCTTCCGGGTCCTCGAGACACCAATATCCTACAACATAAAAAACGACCAAAAACATACAAACAATTCTGGAGGGTAAAAGTGCTCGGGAATGGGGTCAATATCAACTAAAAAGGGGTAACAATCCAACAAAGTAACGGATTCATTCCCCGTGCCATGAGCTCACGATATCACCCCAAAAACGGTCTAAATCACCCAAAGATGTATCACTTGTGGTAAACGGGGATAAACAAAGCACCGGAGTCACGTAAAGTTGACTCCCATCAGTTTTGCAGCAGACATGCCAAATCTGGCCAATATATTCTGTATATAACCCTGATGAGACAAGAAACACTTCTCCTGACTCCTATCTCTTCAGATCTCCATCCCCAAAATCTTTTTGGCAGCACCCAAATCCTTCATTTCAAACTCAGCACTAAGAAGGTTCTTTAGATTGTGAACATCAAACTTCTTTTCAGCAGCTATCAACATATCATCCACATACAAGACAAGATAGATATATGATCCATCTTTCACATGACTGTGATACACACAACAGTCATATGGACACATGTTATAACCCAGCTGGATCATGTAACAGTCAAACCTTTTATACCACTGCCTAGGAGCCAGCTTTAGTCCATACAGGGACCTCTTTAACTTGCACACAAAATCTTCCTTGCCAGGAACTTGAAATCCCTCTGGCCGAGTCATGTATATCTCCTTATCTACCTCACCATGTAGAAAGACTGTCTTCACATTTAACCGCTCAAGTTCAAGATCTTGCTGTGCCACCATTTCTAGCAACACTCTGATTGAAATGTGTCTGACTACTTGTGAGAATATCTCATCTAAGTCTACCACTTCTTTCCGACTGAACCCTCCTTCAACCAAATGTGCTTTATACCCGACCTCTTCTGCCTTAGTCATTCCTTCCTTATTTTTGAAGATCCATTTGCAAGTAACAACTCTCCTATCACCTGGATGTTTAACTAGATCCCAAGTTTGATTATTCAATAATGACTCCATTTCATCTCACACGGCAGCAAGCCATTGAGATGCTTCAGAACATGTCACTGCTTCCCTGTAAGTAGAAGGTTCAAAACCATCTAGTTCTTCTGCAACTTGAAGTGCATATCCGACCATATCATCAAAACCATACCTCTTGGGAGATATTTTATTATGCACTGAATTTTAAATGGATTACACACATTTTACAATGATCAATACAGTTGGTATTTATAGGCACAGATCCCTAAACCCTCACCGCCAAGAATCTTTGTCGGATTTCCATAAATTCCCTCGATGTTGGATCACTTTGCTGATCCCACATAGCTGATCATTGACAGACCTAAACCTAACCTTGGAAACGGCGCCAGAAAGCTGACGGACATTACCTAGGCTATACAGATCCTAACCGGCAGTGTACCGGGTCAAATTGTAGTGCTAGTCTGGTGAGTCAGGTCGTATTCCTCAGGGAAAACATGGTAATTCTTTAAGTGGGGTTAAACACCAAGAAGCTATTATTAACTCGATCTAAGTCGCAGCTTTTACTTTTTCCTGGTTAGATTATGTTAGTAGTTAGATTGTTAGAGTTAGATGTTAGTAAAACAAGAAATAAATACAAATAGATATATAGATATATTTTTGGATCTAGCCAAGAATACTTTCTTGAATCAATATCTTTTAGTAGAAATAAATGAGACAGATCTTCCTTTATTCAAGGTGTAAATTATATATGAATCGGTGTACTCTAAGCTAGACAACTCCTCCTCACACGAAGCGTATGAAATTGTCATATGTCTCATCAACTCATCCAATGTCATCCAAAGCATAGTCACTCCCGCTTTGTCATACGAGCAATGTTTCAATTTCGATTAAAATGTATAAATTAACGTAATACGATCTTGAGCACAATTTTAATAAGATTTGTTTTTCTAGGACAAATCGCCCCGGTAGAAAATAGGATTCCGCTGTCATGTTTTCACACGGCCAATTTTACCCTCCGGTCTTTCTATTACGATCTCGTATTCTAATCGTGAGTTGTTAATTCATTAGATTACGTTCAAATAGAAAGAGATTCATTATAATCGGTTTTAATCATTATTACCGTAGTCGATCATTCATTTTACCAAAAGATTAACTAATTGATTCATATCTTGGCTAGATATATTTTTAGTTATACATAGATATATATATATATCGATTCTGTCAAAATGTCATGGATTAAACGGTGGAAGTTTTCCATAATAGCCTTCATCAAGATGACAAAATTCTATTACAACCAAATTTAGCCTTTCGATCTAAGCATTTATCAGATTCTCACATATATAGAAACAAACATATAGATATATAAATATAGAACAACAAAAAGTAAAACTCAATAAAATTACCCGTTTACTTCAGATCTAAGTTGTATTCTTGAAAATAGCAACCTTTCCTCAAAAGCAACTTCTTGATAATCATTTCGAGTATTACAACAGTACTACTTTATTTATATAAAAAAAAAAAACATATATATACATACATAGACATATGTATATATACGGGCCCGAAAACAAAATAAAAAGAGAAAAGAGATGAAGAAGGGACATGAAGAAGAGGGGAATGGAAGAAATGGGAGGAGGTGGAGAAGAGAGATCTTGGCCAAGAGTGGCCAAGATGGGGCAAGAAAGATGGAATGGAAATGGGGGAGTATATATAGGGAGAGATATATATATATATATATATATATATATATATATATATATATATATATATATATATATATATATATATATATATATATATATATATATATATATATAGCACATGGAAGCCATCATCAAGCACATGGGAGCCATCATCAAGCACATGGGAGGGAATATCCATCATTGCAAGTAACATGCACCACATGGGAGAATATAATCAAGTTGGGAAAATATCTCTACTTTTCCCGGCGTTTCTATAGCGGCGCTTATTGATAAAATAGCCATAACTTGAGTTGTAGACCTCAATTGACGTGATTCAAAATGCGTTGGAAAGCTCATTTGAATATCTACAACTTTTATGAAGAACTCTTCCCAGAAAATGCCTCTAAGTTGGGTCAAATGTCCGTCGAAGATATTTTACTGTAGAAGCATTCAGACAATTGATCCGCTTGAACTTGTTAGCTTATGGCACATTCTTCCATCCATCAAAATACATCTTCTTAGGCTCAAAACATGTCGTTACGTGGAATCTTGGTCAATGAATAATCTCTGCAATGAACCACCAAAATACCAAACGTAAATCCGACATTTACACACTCCGGTTACTAAACCGTACAAAACTAATAAAAAACTTATAAAAATACGATAATTTATATAATAACTACTACTTATACATTTGAATAAAACTTAGTAATTTTGACTTGATTTGATACAATAATGCTCAAAATGGTATCAATATTGGGGTAAAATGTCGTAATAATGATCATAAATTTATCTCTCATCACAACCCCTACTTAGCTTTTGGTCGTCCCTCGATCAAAACAAGCGATAAAACAAAATGAATAAGAGATAAATTCATGAAGATATAAGGTATAAGGAACAACTAGATGATACAACCATTAGAATTACAACCAGCGTTAACCTTAATATAAATGTATAACAGTGTGTGTGTGACAAGCCTTTTCAATTTCCACTATCCTCTCTTGAATAAATCAAGCAAAACACACAAATATCCATTCAGACATGTTCCTAATGACTTTCCTAGGTATAAGCAAAGAATAGCCCACACACAAAGTTCTTCCGAGCACTTATTAGGATAATCCCTAAAGCATATCATTCAGCTTTATACTGGGGATAGTCGTAAGATAGCTAAGTTTTCAACCACGCTTAAATTTTTATTTTTCTTTTGATGAACTTAATTTCACATGTGTAGCATATGCTTTCATTCCCAAAGAATAGGACATTTCGTGATAACACCCTAGCCGGACTACTATCATCAGCAATCGGAGCTTTTAAACCTCATAGTGATATAGGGCGTTTAGTGATAACGCCTCATCGCACTCAAATCATTGGTAGCTACAACCGACATATATATAGTTCATCTCATTCTTTTTTTTTCTTTTTTTTTTTCAATAAAATTAACTTATATCATTTCTATCACATTCAAACCTTCAGATATTCATAGTACACGTTCAAAAGTTAGGTACTAAGTTGCTGCTATTTCTAGGATAAACCACTAGGACACTGAATGGATACAGTTTAAAATTTTCGCTTCAATATCAAAGGCTTACGTGAAGGAATTCATGTTACACAAAATATATTTGGAATTACAATGCACTTACGGTTCACGTTGGTTATACACATCCAAATTGATCATTATATCTTCAAATCCATGAAATATATACCTTATACAATTTATTTTAATCAACTAAATAATGCTAGAAAAAAAATCGAAAACTAAGGGATTTATTGATACAAAATAAACATTAATTCCATTGCTAGACCAACGACTCCACTCCCCACTTACGAACTTACATTGTCCTCAATGTAAAGTGAGTGTAAATAAGTTGTTGGGAAAGCAATGGTGCACTAAAACAAGTCAAAACAAATACTCGGATGATATTAAAGGGTGGGTGGGTGGGTTAAAGTTATGACCGTTGTGTGTGCAAATAAAATAAAAGTATGTGAGTGTGACAGATTGTAATGCAAAAGGGTAGATAAACACACCACATAAACTTTTATTGATTTAAAACACACAATATTCCACAAGAGTTGAACTAATACATGTCACACATTATTTGAAATTTAAAAGCAGACTAGATCATGATATGAATATGTGACAAAGTATTAACTCAGTCTTTTATACCCGGATCCTCAAGGGTTATTTCAAATCGTTCTATCAACCTAAGTCCAAGAAATGATGCATTTGAATTTTTCTTTGATTTCCATCGATTTTCGGATAACCACCTAATCGCTCCCGCTTAATGTCATTCAAAATTCATCCTAAGACTTGGTGAAACAAAATGAAAATCAATCCTAAGTATTAGCAAAGTATCATCCAAAGTATGAGTAATTATTATATTTAACATTTTTTCGGCCGCTTCCCCGGTAGCGCTTTTGGTTAACGCTGCTTGCTCGACCAAAATGATAAGGATTAACTAATATAATATACTAAATAAACGGGATACTTCTAACAATTACTCACAAAAGCACGTAACAATTAAGCACATAATCCACTAAAAATAAATGCTTAAGGAGTAAAAAGGAAGGATAGTACCCGTCATTGACTACATTTATAGTCTATAGCCGATTTTACCGTGCTTTCGCTTTTTAAGGCACCGGTGGTGGGTCATCCTCACGCATCGCATCCGTCTTTTTATCAATATCGCTTTCCAACATATGTTAGACGAATGCCGTCGAATCCAACGGTTCTTGACCTTTTCCTTTGATTTTCGAGCTTTGGGTTTACGAGCTTTCACATTATTACTCTGAGTCATCTTCTTCGCCACTGCGTGTTAGTACGATCCACCACAAGAGAACACAAAGTGTCTACACAAAGAACTAGATTCTAGTGTAATGTATGGATATTTCAATGAATTGTAAATGTTGAAGATAACGCGCTCATCATTCACTCCCAAACTAAGCTCTCCCTTACAAACATCGATGAAAGGGGTATTAATAGTTAAGTGCGAAAAGTGTCAAGAAAACATGCATACTTATTATCCAACTTCATCTTTTTCATTTCATTTCTCGGGAATGGGAAGTAATTCAAGATCGAGAGGGTTAGAATGAATACCTCCCTTACCCTTGTCGTTAGATGAAGATGGTAAAGCTTCCTTGAATGATTGTGCCTTTTGAAGACATAGTGTGTCATCATTCAAGACCTTTTTCTTCAAAATATGCAATGGATGTGGTGATGCCCTTCCAGTTGAACCGATGTGAATTTAGGTTGAGCCGGATAAGGTTCGGTTTGAAATGGCCCTTTAGATTCCATATTCTTCTTATATTTACCATCTAAATCATCATCTACTTCATTATTCCCGAATTTTTCTAATCCATTACTTCCACGCATCCTTCCACTTCCGGTAATAACAAAGATTTACCCCACCTGATTTCTTTCGATATTACTTGGCAATCCTTCCGAGGGTTTACTGCTTTTTACGTTCTACTTCTACTCAAGTGATATTCCGCATTCCTCAATGAAGCTTCTATAATTCTTATTCGTATCATGTCCACTCATATATGTTTTCAACGTACTCATATCCTTAGTGAGGATCGCACTATAGAAGTTATCATAATTTCCATATTTTGAGCTTGAGTAGATATCATACCTATCAGATTTTCCATTAATTTCTCCCATTTGTTAACTCCTTCAGGTTGAGTTGAACTCGAGTTACTTGGTATGCTTTGAGTGGTATGTTGTGGATATGGTCTAGTAATGATTGTAGATTTTGATTCGTGGTATCTCCTTGATAAACTTGATTATTATATGGATTCTTATATTGAATCGATACAATAAGTTGTCCTGGCTTACTAGGGTTTTCGACCAACGAAAGTAGGTAGGTGATCTCTTTAATAATAGCATCAAACGAGTTTGAATACGCCGTCGCTCAAATTCCTATGCTTTGCTTTTAAAAACTCACCTTTTCCCTTGAATAGCCTTCTGGTTCTTCCATCCCTAATGACACATTATCATGACTTGAGTATTCATTTGGTAAGATATTTTCGAGTTTACATTTTTATCGGCTAATAAGCCGTCAAATTTCCTACCCAAATTCTCCAAGTGTGCTAGAACTTCCGTATTCGATGTATATTCTCCTGCAAATGCTACTTTCCGGTGCTAGAACCGGTTTCCCACATTCTCGTTATTTTTGGAAATCTTTTGTATAGCATCGTAAACTATCCGAGCTTCACTCATCATTAACGAACCACCACATGCATGATCTATATCTGCGTGAGTCTTTTCTTAATTTACTGACGAGAAAAGTTGAATTTGCATATCTAAGGAATAACCATGATCGGGAAGCTCTTAATAATTTTTAAATCTTTCCCAAGCATTCTCAAACGCTTCTTCGTGATCCTTGTCTAAAGTTGGCAATTTCGACTATTAATTCCAATTTTCTACCAGGAGTAAAATATCGCTTTAAGAACTCGGTTTGAATATCCTCCCAACTAGTCGTTGAATGATGTGGAAGTGACAAACCAATCTCGTGCTCTTCCTTTTAAAGAAAAAGGAAACAAAGACATCCTCGTTAATTCCCGATGAGCACCATGACTTTTGGTCAGATACACAATTCTTCGAAAGATAGAGGTGATGATGTGGATCCTCATCATCTTCTCCTAGAAATTGGGCTCTTGTGTCAATTAAACCAAAAGATGAGATTTTATTTCAAATTATTTTCTCCTTTATTGCGTAAACGAATTGGATTATTAATCTGGTACCTTCTACACGGTCGATCACAAATAAGTCTCGGGTTTGGTGGGTGATTATGCTTATTCCGATTCTGATTATTTCTATTCCCTTGGGCATGATCAAGCCCTTGTTCCGGTGTTTCATTACTGATTTCAGTCATTCTCGTATTTCGATTTGAAGATGATACTTGGTCAGGATTTCCCTGACTGATATGACCGCGTTTTGGGGTCTTACCGTTTCTGGTCATCAACTAACGAAAATAGAAAATGCTCGAATTTTGTAGAAGAAGAAAATTGGTAACTAAAAGAAGGTAGATACCAACGGAAAATAAAAAAGAAATGTGATAAGAAGAGTGTTGACTTATCCTCGAGAATTTTGAGCTAATACAAGTAGTAACGCCTAGACACAAAGAAAGAAATTAGCGACGTTTTCCCCGGCAACGGCGCCAAAATACTGACACCGCCTAAACCTAGGGAAAACATGGTAATTCTTTTAAGTGGGGTTAAACACCAAGAAGCTATTATTAACTCGATCTAAGTCGCAGCTTTTACTTTTTCCTGGTTTAGATTATGTTAGTAGTTAGATTGTTAGAGTTAGATGTTAGTAAAACAGTAAATAAATACAAATAGATAGATAGATATATTTTTGGATCTAGCCAAGAATACTTTACTGAATCAATATCTTTTAGTAGAAATAAATGAGACAGATCTTCCTTTATTCAAGGTGTAAATTATATATGAATCGGTGTACTCCTAAACTAGACAACTCCTCCTCACACGAAGCGTATGAAATTGTCATATGTCTCATCAACTCGCCCAATGTCATCCAAAGCATAGGTCACTCCCGCTTTGTCATACGAGCAATGTTTCAATTTCGATTAAAACAGATAAATTAACGTAATACGATCTTGAGCACAATTTTAATAAGATTTGTTTTTCTAGGACAAATCCGCCTCGGTAGGAAATAGGATTCCGTTGTCACGCTTTCACTCGGCCAATTTTTACCTCCGGTCTTTCTATTACGATCTCGTATTCTAATCGTGAGTTGTTAATTCATTAGATTACGCTCAAATAGAAAGAGATTCATTATAATCGGTTTTAATCATTATTACCGAGTCGATCATTCATTTTACCAAAAGATTAACTAATTCGATTCATATCTTGGCTAGATATATTTTTAGTTATACATAGATATATATATATATATATATATCAGATTCTGTCAAAATGTCATGGATTAAACGGTCGAAGTTTTCCATAATAGCCTTCACAAGATGACAAAATTCTATTACAACCAAATTTAGCCTTTCGATCTAAGCATTTATCGATTCTCACATATATAGAAACAAACATATAGATATATAAATATAGAACAACAAAAGTAAAACTCAATAAAATTACCCGCTTACTTGTGATCTAAGTTGTATTCTTGAAAATAGCAACCTTTCCTCAAAAGCAACTTCTTGATAATCATTTTGAGTATTACAACAAGATTACTTTATTTATATAAAAAAATATATATATATACATACATAGACATATGTATATATACAGGCCCAAAACAAAATAAAAAGAAGAAGAGATGAAGAAGGGACATGAAGAAGAGGAATGGAAGAAATGGGAGGAGGTGGAGAAGAGAGATCTTGGCCAAGAGTGGCCAAGATGGGGCAAGAAAGATGGAATGGAAATGGGGAGTATATATAGGAGAGATATACATATATATATATATATATATATATATATATATATATATATATATATATATATATATATATATATATATATATATAGCACATGGAAGCCATCATCAAGCACATGGGAGCCATCATCAAGCACATGGGAGGGAATATCCATCATTGCAAGTAACATGCACCACATGGGAGAATATAATCAAGTTGGGAAAATATCTCCACTTTTCCCCGGCGTTTCTATAATGGCGCTTATTGATAAAATAGCCATAACTTGAGTTGTAGACCTCCAATTGACGTGATTCAAAATGCGTTGGAAAGCTCATTTGAATATCTACAACTTTTATGAAGAACTCTTCCCAGAAAATGCCTCTAAGTTGGGTCAAATGTCTGTCGAAGATATTTTACGGTAGAAGCATTCAGGACAATTGATCCGTTTGAACTTGTTAGCTTATGGCACATTCTTCCATCCATCAAAATACATCTTCTTAGGCTCAAAACATGTCGTTACGTGGAATCTTGGTCAATGAATAATCCTGCAATGAACCACCAAAATACCAAACGTAAATCCGACACGACACTCCGGTTACTAAACCGGTACAAAAACTAATAAAAAACTTATAAAAATACGATAATTTATATAATAACTACTACTTATACATTTGAATAAAACTTAGTAATTTTGACTTGATTTGATACAATAATGCTCAAAATGGTATCAATATTGGGGTAAAATGTCGTAATAATGATCATAAATTTATCTCTCATCAATCATTGACCAGATGTAGAAATCAGTTGTATCCAAAACACTCAGCTGACCTCCAGCAGACCGACCTCTAGCAGCCTGACCTTCAGCAGACTACTGACACCAGAAGAAAGCTCAGCAGACTTCCTAACTGACTTTCATAGACTTGGATACACTTCTCAAAAGATCATCACTCTGCTGACTACCAGATTAGTTCTACTAGATGTAGAGTTTAAGTCACTTTGCTGACTTGAATCATGTGTTAACTTCAAACAAGTCTTTCAATGGAAATGCCTGAATCAATGTGGTGAATACTTGCCTTATGACTGGTTTAGTCAATAGGTCTGCTGGTTGTTTATCAGTGTGTATGGGCAGTGGTTTTAAGAATTTAGCCAAGCACTTTTCCCTCACAAAATGACAATCAATGTCTATGTGCTTAGTTCTTTCGTGGAAGACTGGATTTTCAACAATATGGAGTGCACTTGAGCTGTCACAGTACAAAGGAACTGGATATATGTATGCAATCTGAAAATCCTGCAGCAGGTATAGAAGCCATTGGATTTCACAGGCAGTGATAGCCATGGCTCTATATTCTGCCTCAATTGAGCTCCTTGAAACAATAGGTTGCTTTTTTTCCCATGAGATTAAAGCCTTGCCTAGATATACTAATAGGCCACTGATTGACATTCTGGTTTTTGTACAAGCAGCCCAGTCAGAATCACAGAATGCCTTGAGGTTTATGTAGGAATCACTTGGGAAAAACAATCATTTTCCTGGTGCTGCTTTTAGAAATCTAAGCAACATGTGAGCTGCCTTCATATGTGCCTCATTAGGTTTATCTAAGAACTGACTTCATTGTTGGGTGGCAAATGCCATATCTGGTCTTATATTTCCTAGATATAGTAGTTTGCCAACAAGACTTCTATACTCAGTGTTGGAAGGCAATGGTGGAGCCTTTACTTCTGTCAAGTTTTGTGAAGATTCCATGGGTGTAGATGCAGGTTTGGATTCCAAAAAAAAAACCAAATTCTCTCAAAAGATCCCGACAATACTTTTTCTGGTTGATGATGATTCCTGCCTTACTTCTTGCAACCTCAAATCCCAGGAAATAATTAAGTTCCCCTAGGTCTTTTATTGTGAATGATTTGAGTATAAGATTCTTTAAGTCTTGAATTTCCTGCATATCCAAGCTGCCCACCACAATGTCATCCACATAAACAAGTAGTGAAACAAAATATGAACCTGTGCCTTTTGTAAATAGGCTGTGATCATTTTGAGATTGCTTATAACCATGATCAATTAACTTCTGAGTTAACTTTGCATTTCATTGTCTGCTTGCTTGTCTGAGACCATAAAATGATCTGTTCAATTTGTGGACTTTTCCATGTGTTTGCAATCCTTGTGGTGGCCTCATGTAGACTTCCTCATCAAGATACCCATGTAAAAAGGCATTATTTACATCCATTTGATGTAAATGCCATCCCTTAATTGCTGCCAAAGCCATAAACAACCTGATGGTTGTCTGTTTTGATATAGGTGAGAAAGTTTCTAGGAAGTCAATTCCCTCTGTTTGAGTATATCATTTTACTACAAGTCTGGCCTTGTATCATTCAATTGTGCCATCAAACTTTCTTTTGATTCTGTTTACCCATTTGCATCCAATGAGTTTTACTCCTTTTGGTAAATCCACCAATGTCCAAGTATTGGTATCCTTTAAAGCCTGTAACTCATTGTCCATTGCATCTTGCCAGTTTGAATTATTGGCTTCTACTTGATATGAAGTAGGTTCAATGTCTGTATTAATGTTGCTAATGAAGCCCTGATAAGTAGGAGACAAATTAACATATGAAACAACATGATTCAAAGTGTGTGGAGAAGATCTGTGGGCAAGATTAGTGTAAATATAATCATTAAGATATAAAGTAGTGGATTTTTCCTTATTTGATCTTCTCTGAAGTGGCACTACTACAAAAAAGCATAAATATCACGGTTTTTAAGTGTGATATATTTACATTAGTCACGGCTTCCAAAGTGTGGCATATTGAGGTGTGACATAAAGTACTTTAACTCAATCACAGTTACAAACT
Organism: Gentiana macrophylla; assembly: GCA_026214975.1. Taxonomy (NCBI): domain Eukaryota; kingdom Viridiplantae; phylum Streptophyta; class Magnoliopsida; order Gentianales; family Gentianaceae; genus Gentiana; species Gentiana macrophylla. Next base: position 49,115,281 of record CM047808.1, on the reverse strand, counting down.
GTGATCTATTATAATAATTATCACACTTAAAACCCGTGATCTATTATAGTTGGTATCACACTTAAAAACCATAATCTATTATAATTTCATCACATTTAAAAACTGTGATCTATTATAGTTGTTATCATAGTTAAAAACCGTGATCTATTATAGTTGTTATCACACTTAAAAACCGAGATCTATTACAATTAAAACACATTTAAAAACTGTGATCTATTTTAGTTGTTATCACACTTAAAAACCGTGATCTATTATAATTTAAATCACACCAATAAAAGTGTTTTTTTTTTTTCAAAAACAATATATAAGCACACATATTTTTTGTCTTTGTTGGGACTCGAACCCGGATACTCCGGATTAACGAGCCACACTTATTACCACTAGACCGATGTTTTCTTTCTTCTAATTTTCAACCACACTAAACTAAAATCTCATTATAAAATACCATATTATTTTAATCACAGTCAAAAATTGTGATTGATTGATTTTTTGTCTCATTTTTCCTAAAAACCGTGATAATAAAAATCGTGATATATTTTAGTTGTTATCACACTTAAAAACCGAGATCTAATATAATTTCAACACATTTAAAAACTGTGATCTATTTTAGTTGTTATCACACTTAAAAACTGTGATCTATTATAGTTGTTATCACACTTAAAAACCGAGATCTATTATAATCTCAACACATTTAAAAACTGTGATATATTTTAGTAGTTGTTATCACTCTTAAAAACCGAGATATATTATAATTTCAATCACACATAAAAAAGTGTGATCATTCATTTTTTTCGAAAACAAAATAAACGCACACATATCTTTTGTTGCCACTGAGACTCGAACCCGGATACTCTGGATTAAGGAACCACACTAATTACCACTGGGCTGATGCCCACTATATTATCATTTTCAACCACACTTATCTAAGATATGATTATAAAATATCATATTTTTTTAATCACAGTTAAAAACCATGATTGATTGATGTTCTTGTCTCAGTTTTCTTAAAAACCGTGATAATAAAAACTAGGATCTATTTTAGTTGTTATCATACTTAAAAACTGAGATCTATTATAATTCAACACATTTAAAAACTGTGATTTATTTTAGTTGTTATCACACTTAAAAATCGTGATCTATTATAGTTGTTATCACACTTAAAAACCGAGATCGATTATAATTTCAACACATTTAAAAACTGTGATCTATTTTAGTAGTTGTTATCACACTTAAAAGCCGATATCTATTATTATTTCAATCACACCTAAAAAGTGTGACCATTCTTTTTTTTCACACCTAATAACTGTGATAAATAATTTAAGTGTGATATATATACATTTTACTTGTCTCGGTTCTTTTAAAAGTATGATCCTTATCTTTAGATAAGTGTGATCTATATCTCTTTTCTTATTAGTGGATATAATTTGTCTCACTTTTTCTATAATTGTGACAAAAATATCATGAATTCAGTCACAGTTTAAAAATGAGAGTAATTGATATAATTTATCTCGCTTTCTCAATAACCGTGACAAAAATATCATACCAATTTAGTCACAGATTAAAAGTGTGATAGTTTGGTATAATTTATCTCGTTTTTTCAATAACTGTGATAAAAATATCATATCAATTATGTCACTGTTTTAGATGTGAGATTGATATATATAATTTATCTCACTTTTTTAGAAACCGTGACAGAAATATCATATCAATTCATCCATACAGTTTAATAATGAGATTAATTGATATAATTTATCTCGGTTTTTCAATAATCGTGATGTAAAAATCATATCAATTAAGTCACACTTTAAAAATGAGATTGATTAATATAACTTATCTCGCTTTTCAATAAGCATGATAGAAAGTCGTAAGTGTGATATATATATTTTCGTTGTCTCAGTTTTATTGAAACTGTGATTGTTTTCATATCTTAAGTGTGACCTATGTCCAATTTTGTAGTAGTGTGGTACAACAGAATCATCAGTAGTTGAAGATTGGACAAGAATTATAGGACCTGGATTATCATGGTGAGTGATAGGAGAAGACAAAATATCTGTATGAACATCAGAAATAGGTAATAGTGAGCATAAATCATTGTCAGGTGATAAAGTATCATAATCAATAAAAATGAAAGTATCTTCATGGAATGCAACATTTCTGTAGACATAAATGTTTATGTTGTGCAAATTAAGAACCTTATAACCTTTCATGTGGTCCTCAAAACCTAGAAAAATCATCAAATTTACCTCTGCCTTGGGATGCCGTGGAAACAAAACATAGACAACCAAAAACCCTCAAGTTATCATAAGTAGGAATCTTGTTGTCCATAGGCAAATTAGACTGAATCCTCAATGCCCTTGCCACATTCAAGATGTGCTGGTGTTTTCTTTCAATAAGACCATTCTTTTGGGGTGTTCTAACATAAGATTTCTGGTGCACTATACCTTTTGTCCTATAGAACAATTTCATATTAAACTCCCCTCCATGATCAGATCTAATGATCTTAATGCATCTATCAAATTGAGTTTGCACTAAGTTTCAAAACTGTTGCAGTAAAACATTAGTATCAGATTTACATTTCATAAAAAACAACCAAGTAATCTACTATAGTCATCCACAATTGAAAGAAAGTAATATTGACCATCAACAGTTGGTATCCTATTTAGACCCCCAAATATCAAGATGAATAAGGTCAAAACAAGACAAAGAAGTAGATGTACCAACAGGAAATTTAGGCTGTTTTTGCTTTGCCAATGGACAAATAGTACAACGGTGATTAGGAACTTTACTATTTTTGTCAAAAAGAGCTAATGTTTTCATTCTTTCTATAGAAGGATGTCCTAATCTTCTATGCCAAAGTAAAGAATCAGCTTTATTACAATTCTGACACACAACATTTGATTTGATGCAGCTTTGTGACAACTCTGTGATTGTGCAATCAAAATGCATAAACCATTTCTATGCTCAGTTGTACCAATCTTCCTCATATTCAGCTGGTCCTACACAACACAATAGTTAGGATAACAAGAAACTAACAAGTTACTATCAGCAGTAAGTTTTATGTTGAAAAGTTGGAATGCAAAAAACACCCTGCAAAACCAAAAAATCATTGATCTGAACTTTCCGAATAGGAGTAACAGTGACATAAGTTCCATTAGGAAATTTAACAAAGAGATTTGAAGCAGCTCTAACAGCAAACATGTTTTGTAAAGAAAAGGTGATATGATCAGTAGCCCCTGAATCCATGATCCAGTGGAACCTACTGTCATCAATACCAGGTCCTTGAAAGACATGTCCAGCAGCTATCACTATAGAATTGCATTGACTATTGCTTGGTTGCAAGTTCTGAATCAGGGAAAGTAGATGATCATATTGAGATTTTATGATAGCTGGAGAATCTGAACCTCTAGGATCTGTAAAACAGTCTTGTCCAAGATCTAAATGAATTGCTTGGTCATCCACACTGACATGATTAGCTGCAGGACCTCCTCATCCTCTTCCAAACTTAGGAGGCTAACCATACTTCTTATAACACTTTTCTACTGTATGGCCTTCTTTACCACAGTAAGTGCATTGTGGCCTCTTTGAATTGCCCTAACCCCTGCCATAATTTGCAGAATTTGAAGAACAGACCTTGACCTCTCCCCTGACCTTGAAATCTAGAATTCATAACTGCAATGGAACCACCAGAAACTTGTAACTTGTTATCAACCCGAGAGGCCAAAATGACTGATTCTTGTCCTGAATTATAATCCAGTTGTTGTTCATGATTAAGAGCCATTACAAAGGATGTCATAGGCAAAGGCTTGGTCATGAGAACTTGTGATTTTACAGAACTAAAGTTCCTATTTAAACACTTTTACAAATCTTGTAGTGTATGCATTATGATAATACTCTCTAATGATTTGTAAAGCAGGACAAAAACATGGAGGAATGAGATTTAAGACCAGATATTGATCCCATAAGGACTTCAATTTCGTATAATAATCTGTCACTGACAGACTCCCTTGCTTGATTTTCTCAATTTCTTCCTCAAGATTTGAGATCCTATATGCATTTTCTCCTCTCTTGTAGATCAGTCCAAATTTCCCTTGCAGTGTCGAAATACATGACACTTTCAGCAATAGAAGGGACCATAGAATTGATGAGCCAAGAATGGACCAAATCATTTACCTGCATCCAACTTGTATACCCCGGATCTGTGATTTCAGGCAAGGTTGTAGATCCATCCACAAGATTGAGCCTACCTCGAGAGGATAAGACTTTGGTCATGGCCCTCTTCCAATAGTTGTAATTATCAACACCTTTGAGCAAGGGACGAACGATAACCATGCTCGGATTATCAAGATTGTTGCCTGAATTCTCAGGAACAACTGCAGCTGCCATTGAAATATGTATGAAGAAAAGAATCAAGAACAGTGCCAGGAACTTCATTCAGATGAAGATTAATTCAAGAACGGACAGCGGAAAACGAGTTTAGCTCTGATAGCATGCTAAAAGTATCAATGAACGGATTGAAACAACAACGAAATTCAGAGAAATCAAATGAAGAAGAAGAACTTCATGATACATTCAAATGGAAAAATGGCGGGATTTTACAATTGATTTGGAAAACTATTTCCAAGTATAATTCACTAGTCTAACTCTTTAAAGGAGCTTCTAACTGCAGCTTAAATAGAATGTTGATGCTCAATTCTGTTACAACCGCTATAAACAACCTCCCAGCTGAGTGTTCGACCTATTGTCAACAAGATCCCAAAAAACCAACTTCTATGTACTGTCTTAACTTCAACAAGGATCCAACATCCGTAAATTTAAGAGCGGCCTACCTTCAGCCTCTTTTAGCCCTAAAACAAACGAACCTCGTTAATCGTAATACGGTAATATCTAATATAATGCAACATGGAACGGCAACAAAACACTGACGTGACATCAATATCATGAACAAAAACACGAAGCAAAGTGAGCTCTGGCCATCAATAATCATTGATACGAAGGATATACCTTTGAGATAGTTTTGGGAAAAAATTATGGATTTCTTTTGTTATGTATAAAGATGATGTATTTATAAAGGTAGACATGTTTGAAATGCAACTTGAGGTAGAAGGACAACTTAGTAATTTACCAACGTTAATTACAAGTAAACAAGACTATTTCAAGAAGGAAACAAATTATGGATTTCTTTTGTTATGTATAAAGATGATGTATTTATAAAGGTAGTCAGTTGTTCGTTTGGGTAAAACAATAAACAATTTTATTATTGAGTCAACAAGATGTTTATTTTTTATTATTATTATTATTATTTTTCTTTTGGTTAAAAGGGATCAATTTTATATATATCAAAAACAAGAAATATTCAACTTTACAAAGAGGAGACTACGCTCTACCATCTACCATATGTACTTCGACTACTTTTTATTATACCAAGCTAAATGTAGTTCTCTCGCTTTTCTAACAACTTTGTCTACGAGAACAAAACACGGAGGGGGGTCTTCATCGGGATCAAAAACAGCTTTGTTGCGCCAAGACCAAATGTCACGTGCGGTTTCGCTAAAGATCAAACGCCATAAGTTTACGTCAGATTCCCAGGAGAGGTTTGACGATAAGCACAAGTCTAGCCAAGTGGTGATCGAATCACATGATTTGAAAAGACTCCATTTATTTCCATCGATGATAAGCTTCCAAATGTTCCAGGCTCAATCACAGTCACGTAGGGCATGAAGAATCGTTTCACTGTTGGATAAGCAAATAGGGCAGTGGTCACTTTGGGAGATATGCCGTCTGTGTAGGAAACTATGAGTGGGCAAACAACCATGTCGGACGAACCAAAGAAACATGCTACCACGTTGGGACCTTTAATGTTCCAAATCGCTTTCCATCTTGGGCACTCATCATTGTTTGGTTCTTCATTTGCCTGGATGGTATAAGCGCTAGAAACCGTGGATTTACCTGACGACTCAGCACTCCAATCAAGTTCTCCCCGGTCATTGATATGGAGTCCACATGTAAGAATCAGTGCAACACCAAGATATACTATGCCGGATGTAGAACAGCTTGCTTTTGGGCTTTCCAAGGGGCTGCCATATTTTGCTTTAAGAATTTCCACCCACAACCTATCGTGATTTTGGAGTATTTTCCATCCAAGTTTGGCCAAGTATGAGGGTTTACTAACCGAAGCTTCCGGATCCCAAGACCGCCACTAAGTTTCGATCGACAGATTACATCCCACGAGATAGTATGCATTTTGCGGGAATCTTGATCATGACCCCAAAAGAAATCTCTACAAATCCGCTCAATATTGTCTATGACAGAGAGAGGGAGCTTCACAGTTTGCATAACATAATTTGCAATGGTGGAAAGTGATGATTGTATTAGAATATGCCTAGCTGCCTTGGATAGAATACGAGCTTTCCAATTTTTGAGCTTAACTTTAACTTTACCCACCACATAGCCATACGAGGCCTTTCCCACTCTACCATGATGTAATGGAACGCCCAAATATTTTTCTAGATTAGTGGTTTGTTTCATGCCCAACTTTTCTGCAATATTTTGTGTCAAGGTACGGCTGACATTCGGGAGACAGACTTCGATTTGGCGATGCTAATCTTCCGCCTCGAGATTTTGCTGTAAGTCTTTGCAAGACTTTTTCTAAGATGATGGCTTGTTCAACCGAGGCCTCAGTGAATAGGAGGAGGTCATCAGCAAAAAATAAATGCGAGAGGCAAATATTTGCACGTGGAAATTTTAGAGGTTTCCACTCGCCTGCTTGAACGGAAGCATCAATAAACTCGGCTTAACACTTGCATACATAAGGCGAAGATGTAAGGTGCCAAAGGATCGCCTGTCGAAGACCTCTTTGTGGGGTGAAATCCTCAAGAGCTTCTCCGTTCCAAAGAACGAGATAGAGAGACCGAAGTAAGGCAGAACATAATGATTTTAATAAGATCTTTCTTGAATCCAATCGTTTCCAGAATGCGTTGAACAAAATTCCACTTGGTTCTATCGTAGGCTTTCTCAAGATCGATTTTGACTACCATGAAACCTTTTCTCCCCTTCTTTTTTTGCATGGTGTGCAGAGCCTCTTGAGCGATGATGATATTGTCTGAAGCTTGTCTACCTGGAATAAACGCACATTGACAATCCGAGACAAGTTTAGAAATTACCAGTTTCAAGCGGTTGGCGACAACTTTTGTTATTAGCTTGACAATGACGTTCGACGAGCAATCACCTCATTTGATGGATTCTTCCGGAGGGTGCACTTTGGTAGAAGTGTAATCGTGGTGCGATTAAGTTCGGTCGGGAAAGAGCCAACCCGGAAAGCTTGATTTATAAATTGTATAACGACTACGCCACAATATTCCGATTGCGTTGATAAAAGATAGGCGGTAGACCGTCCGGGCAGGAGCTTTGTAGGCTCCCATATGAAAAATAGTCGCCTCAATTTCCGGAGGAGACGGGCCGTTGATTAGTCTCTTGTCCGAGTGATTGAGCCGTGTAAATCTAAGGGGCTCGTCAATAGGGGTCGTGTCCAACTCGGTATAAAGATCAACAAAGAAGGATCGAGCCATATGTCGTAGATGAATCACATCAAAGGTCCACTCACCTGTCGAGTCTTTGAGCTGTGAGATTTTAGAGCGGCTATGACGACGGATCGTAGTCATGTGGAAAAAATGTGTATTGCGCTCACCATCTTCAATCCACTTAAGCCGAGATTTCTGAAACCAATAGAGTTCCTCTTGTTTGAGAATGGATTGATATTCTTTTCGTAACTCTGTATCAAGATGCCGCAAAAATTGGATGGATATTGAGCTAAAGCCTTCTGTATACCTCCGATTCTCGCCAGACATCGCTTTTTTCGGTGGAAGATATTTCCATAAACCTCTTTATTCCAATCAAGAATTTTTCGCGTAAACAAAGTGATGGTAGCCCCAATATTGTTATCTATCAAAAGCCAATTTTTTGCAAGAAAATCGCCAAACTCTTGATGTTCCATCCAACAAGCTAAAAAACGAAAAGGTCGGTGTATACTTTGCTGAATAGAAGGTTGTTCCGTATAGAGCAGGATCGGATGATGGTCGAATGCAGTCGGGCGGGGGAGGTGATGAACCACGGAATTTGGAACGTGATACACCACGAGGCATTTCCAAAGGCCTCGATCAAGCCGTTGTTCAATAGGGTTGAGACCATTGACCGAAGAAGACCACGTAAATCGGGGCCCGTGAAAGGAACCTCCAAAAGACCACAAATATCAATCATACTTTCCATTCTATTTACATTGCTGCCATGGACAGGCCGACCCCCCCTCTTGTCTGTAGGGTGGATCACCTGATTAAAGTCACCAATCATACACCATGGATCCTGTATAAAATGGCTGATGGCCTCACAATAATGCCAGAAATCACTACGAATCGAAGCAATAGGCGACGCATAGACAAGCATGAGAATCCAAGCAATTTTGCCATTATTCACAATTGCTAACAGAATAGATTGAGATGTTGCTGCTATGAGTCTAATATTAAGATCATGATTATTCCAAAAGCACCAGAGCCCGCCACTAAACCCACAAGCTTCGGAGGCAATAATATTAGTGAAATAAAATTTATTTAGAATTTTATTACCTTTCAAACTGTCAACATGGGTTTCCATAAGGAATAGGATATCCGGTTTGTGTCGGAGAACCAAGTCACTTAGTTGTCTGTAGAAATCCAAGGAGGCCGCTCCTCGACAATTCCACGATAGCACCTTCATTGATTAATTATCAAGGGGTTGTTACTATGCCCCACGGCATCTATTTCCTCTACGAATTGCCCATGATTCATATCCACATCCACCCCCATTCTCATGTCAGGTGGGTGTTCTTTGAGGTATTCATTCATTGGCTCTTGAGTATAGTTAGCAATGGGCACTTCCTCAGTATCCATTCCCATTGCCGAAGACTCTTTAGTGAGATTGTGGCTGCTGCCACTTGCCCTTCAATTAGTAATATCTCGAAGGGCCGAAGCAGGTCTCTCAATTCCGGAAATGGTGTTCGTTTGTCTGGCTTGTGGTGTATCAACGCGGCGCATTTCAAAAATTGGCTGGACATTCACCCTTGATGAGGACACCGGGATACCACCCCTACCTCTACCTCGACCTCGACCTCTTCCGTTTTGTGTGCGTCCACCCCGAGTGGCCTCTCTAATATTGGCTCTCATGTTATCAAATGGTACGGACTGAACTTGCTCTTGGAGGGTTTCCACGGAGATACCCTCAACACCATTTTCCTCATCAATCAACATAGAGAAACGAGATCCATTATTCACATTAGCCGAAGAAGGCTGCCTCGTATTTACTTGCTGGTTCGTATTTACTTGCTGGTTTGCCAATGGAACAGAATCTGCATTAGTTGGATAAGTAGTACCTTGGGGAGTCTTCAAATGTCCATTATTTCCCACATTATTATTTTGCGTTTTGGCATTATTCACCCTGCGTCTCCTATTTGTGGCCAACATCCAAGGTCCAAAGGGATTTTCTAGGGTCGGTTTATTAATCACCGGAGCAGGTGGCGGGTTGGCCTCCAATTCAGCCTGTAGCTGTGGGCAGAGTTCAGTTTTATGTCCTTAAATTCCACACTTAAAGCACACCGAATGCAGTCCCTCGTATTCGACTTGGAAGATCTCATCATTTAGCTCAACATTAGGCATTAACTGTTTGCTAAGGTCAATTTCTACACAGACTCTCCCGTATTTGCCTCGGGTATTTTTTAGAGAGGTTTCATCCACTTTAATTGCCTTACCAATACAATTACCAAGATCCATCAGAGTTTCAGCATCGAAGAATTCAATAGGAAGAAATGGAACACGGACCCATACCAGAGTTTTGATTATCGATTCCTTAGCAGCATGCAACCAAGGTCTCAATTTTGAGACTGTAATGTAGTGATTTTGAATAAGCCATGGACCATGTTCCAGAACATAGTCATAATCTTCTTTGCAGCCAAAACGAACCAGGTAGAAGCCGTTCTCCAAGTCAGTGAACACCAACCGCCGACTTGAAGCCCACATTTCCGAAAGCCGCTGGTGTAATAGACGGAAGCCGATATTTCTCCCTAGCACTTTAATGATCAGAGCCCTACGCCATGGGCGCCAAAGTGTCTTCATACGCTCAATTGGGACATAGACAGCATTCGGCTTTTGCGGAGTGGAGCCATCAGGGACCGGAAATTTGTCTGCATAATCATGCATAAATTGGAGGAGATCATCATCAGGTTCGTCTTCTCCAATGTATATGTCGGAGTCATCATCGTAGCCTTGCAGAACGTCGACACCACCGCGTTGAACCCAAACCGAGGTGTTCACGCCCTCTTCCGGTCGTATGAATCTTCTAGAGATCTCTTCTTGAATTTGCGTATGCTTCGTTCCATGTCTTCACTAGATTCACCAAGGGGAGGGAATTCACTGTAGTGGGCTGCCATAATCGGCCGGGATTGAAGGTTTAGGGTTCCGGCGGCTGGAGGGGGAGAAAATTCGCCAGACTAAATTTGCTGGGGTCTTATTAGCAAAAAAAGGGTGTTGATTTGAGTCAACAAGATGTTGATAAAGTGTATAAAGAAACAATAACCCTCAAACAAACACTACTATCAACCACAATCATGACAAGAAAATAAAATGATAGAGAAATGTGTTTTCGGATCAATGAATTTCTTTTTAGTATATCTACATATTTTTTTCCTCAAAATAAAAGTATATATACATATTTAATAAGTTTACATGTATTTTTTTAAATAAGATGGGATAGTATATACTCCCCTTTCTCTCTCTTCCCTTTCTCTCACTAAAAAGAAAATCTCAGTCTCTCCATTTACAGTTCCCTTCTCCGGCGCCAGGTGTATTTTTCATATTTTTCCTCTCCTTTTCATGTTTTCTCTTTTATTTTATGTAGATCTTTCTTTGTTGTGTTTTTTCTCTCTGTTTGAAGATCTTTTGTTTGAAGGTTAGATCTTGCTTGTCAGTTATTTGGTCGTTCTCAGGTCGTCAGAATCTCTCTCTGCCGGTTTTCGTTTGGATCTGGTTTATTTTCATTTCTGTTCGGCCATGGTTTTCTTTTGTTTATCTTCGTTTGGATCTGTTCGGCCATGGTTTCTTTTTCCGGCCTGATTTGTGTTCTTGGAGAGGATGGTTGCTAGATTGGGGAAAAAAGTTACGGTGGCGGTGAGACCCTGGTTTGTCAAAGCTGACAGTTCTTTTGGAAGGATTTTGGCAGGGGTGGTCGTGCTTTCAAGATGGTTTTTGGTGGCTTTCGACCAATTTCCTCAGTGGCAGATCTGACTTTTGTTGTTTTCCGGCCTTGGATGGTGGTTGTTTTCTTTTTTGTTGTAGTGTCTTTCTTAGGTTGTTTTCTACTGTGTTGTTTAGGTGGTTGCCGGTTATTGTGGCTGCCGCCAGTAATTGGCTGATTGAAACTTCTTTTATTAGTCCTAGGAAGGACTTTTCGAAGAAGGAGCTCATTGTTGCCTCTGATATGGAAGATGCCTCTCGAATTGCTGTATTACCAAATCAAGTTCTTCATAACAAGACCGAATTTGGTCTGATTAGGGTTTTCTGTATGTTGCTTGTTGGAAAATAATTGTCAAACCACAAAATCAACACAAACATGAAGGAAAATGTCTGCAACAATGACAACAAAAATAATAATCACCAATAATATAATTATTAAAGTGCTGAAAATAATAGAGTTAAGTATAGAAAAAGCTTGGGTCGAAGCACGCAGCGACGCTATCTTTAGAGAGTAACGCCCACACTGCACTGGTAAATCATTGATAGTGCGTTGCTCTCTCAAGATTTGACAATCCGTTGATATTGTCGTGTGCAGCGAGAAGTATCCCGAACCACTATTTACTCAATGCCCAGTTTTTGAAAGAGAAGAAAAGTGTATATAATTTAACTTCCTTTTGGTACTACGTACTGTGTGAATGATACAACAAAAGACAAAGACGACAAGCCCTTTTTGCTGTGTACAATGAGTGAAAAAATGTTATGTATCAATCTGGTAATCGGGCTGCTGTATTTAAATAGGAAAAAGGATAAATACCAAAGAAACCAACGTTAGATGAGCAGATATTTTGGGATATACAAAACAACTATCATCCCATGTTTCCCTAATTTATAGGAAATTATATTTCTCCGTATTTGAAAAAGTCAAGCTGAAATATTTTAAGTAAATATAAAGAATATTAGGATTTAATTAATTTCAATAAATATCATAAAAGTAATATAAAGTTTAAAATCAATAAATATTTCCAACAGTTTTTATTTTCGTGTGTTCGGTATAGCAGTTTCCGGCAGTTGCCGGCTATGGTCCGGTTAATTTTCAGGTGTTTATCCGTGTGTGTCCGGTTGTATTGTTTCTTTCTTAATGAATTCCTTTTGTTTCGTTAAAAAAAAAAAATTAAAGTTTACATGGCAAGTTCAGAAAAAATTGTCTCTCCCTTCATCAATTACCATGTACAATATTTATAATACATCTCAGGGCTTACATGTAAACAATATTTTGATCTTTGATCAATAATAACAATATTATTTATGTATTTTCTTATTCATAATTAATATGAATTAAATCTTAGCATTAAATAATTAGGAGTTTCAATATTAAATCCTCCTTTATTTATTTTGGAGGTTACAATTGGGATGAAAGTGGGTAATAAGTCTTTTAATGTCCATACATATAGATAATACTAGGGACATAAGGGAGTTGGAAACAAAAAGAGTCCATGAGGGAGGGACGTATAAAGCTGAGAAGAAAAATGAAATAAAAAGAGAGAAATAAGGTATGAATTGAACAGGAAGAAAGGAGAAACAAAAGAGAGGAGAGAAAAGAAGGAAAAAAAAGTGTTTCTAGGCTTCGTTCTTCAAGATGATCATGTCAATTCGATGAGTACGAGAAGAAGAACAATTTGGCGGTTGTCTCGATGAAAAAGGGATCACGGATTCAGCATTTTGATAAGGGATTAACGGCTTGAAGTAGAGATAAGGAGTGTAGTATCAAGAGCTAGTTATCATTTTATGTTTTTGAAATAATCATGTTTTTCAATATGTTTTTATGATCAACGTAGTTCTTAACACACAAAATAATATTACTAAATGACTAAGCATTACAGTATTTTACAAAATTTAATAAGAATGAAAAAGTGGCAATGGGGCTGCGGTGGTTATAGGCTGCAAAGCCGATGCCTTAAGCTGAGAAATGCAAAGTTGTTTCGAGTTTTTAAAAGAATAACATGTTGGTTCATAATTTATTCGTTTTTCATAAATTCTAGTATATTTAAACGAATTTAAACATATATTTTATCGAGTTTTATGAATTGGAAAATCGTAAGAATATTTCAAATTAGTTATGCATTTTAATATTTGATTTTATTAAATATAAGTATGTTAGAGTTGGTTTTAGAAGATAAATTGCTAGTGATATTTTGATCATTTTAAAAGAATTGACCAAACATCGATTTCTAAGTACTTTTCTATATTTGAAATAGTAAATTCAGTTGGAGCTTCCCAATTACCTGGATCCGAATCGCTCGGCCATAATCCGAACTAGAAAATTCGAATCGCGAATCCTTCTACTATTGGAAATCAGAAGCTAAAATACATACATTACTTTATTCAATAAAAATAATAAACTACAGAGTCTCGAAAATATAAATGTACGACTGTTAGGGTTCAACGCTAATTATTACATCATATAATAAAAGTCTTGAAAATATAAAAGTTTGTTCATCTTCCACTAAAAGATAAACATCCACTAGAACTCTATTCTGCAAGGTAAATATTACAGATCCAAACTCAAGGTAGATGTAGATCCGGTCATCGATACCATCAACCTAACTAAGGTAGTAGGCAAGGCAATCCCCCTCTTCCTCCTGGGAACTCTGATTTTCATCTGAAAAACAATACAACTATAGGAAGGAGCACGAATACTCCGTAAGCAGTGTCAAAGTATCAAGAAGGAACTAAGGAATTATTAATATTAATCCAATGTTCACTTTCAAGTTAATCTGGAAAATATTTTTATAGCAATTACTACAAAACAATGTAAAACTTACTTAAACTGAAACTGCAAGTTAAATAAAAAGTCTGTACTGAGTAAAAACTGAATAATGCTACGGTTCTAAACTATGCTTCTAACGGCTCTGATTCTATCTGAGGTGGCAGACCGGATTTCCTGACCGTCTCCGGCATATAAACTGCACTCCTTATTATGTAGCCCAAGAGCAAGACCTGATGCCGGGGGTTCTCGAGAACTCACTGCACTAAATCTGAAGTCTGAATTCTCCCTCTGACCCTAGAGTGGTGTGTCTGTTTAGAGAACCGTACCATTACTCTAATTTTTTTTGATTTTCTTTTAAATTCTGAAAACATAAAATTCAGGCTATACATATATATATATATATATATATATATATATATATATATATACACACTTTTGTCTACTTGCATAGTTGAGTCGTAAATTTTTTCATCCTGCACACACTTATATATGTTGTTTGAAAATAAATTGTAGGCTACTAAAGCTTTGAAAATGTTGAAACAACTAGACTAAATACCAGGGGCGGATCCAGCATACCCAAGGGGGGGTCACGTGACCCCACTCAATTTCTTAAAAAAAAAATAGTATTAAAACTGTGTAGTTTTGTAGTTAAAAAGTGTCATTTTGTCGATAAAAATTGATGTTTTAGACTTCGGTGACCCCACTGGAATTTTTTTTTAGATAAAAGATGTAGTTTTAGACTCCGGTGACACCACTGGAATATATTCCTGGATCCGCCACTGTAAATACCAAGAGCATTCAAAAACTGTTACTAATGTAAATATTTAGAATCCATACATTTTTCCTAAATATGAAGATGTCCATAAACTTATTTAAGTAAATGTACATCCACCAATATATATGTATCTATATTTATATATATTGCTAAAGTTATTCTATTGTGTTAAGGATAAGGAAAAGAAAAAAGCTAGGAGTTGACACGTGTCAAGCTCACGGCTTGCAACGTGTCAGCAAGATGGAACACCAAAGTTTAAGGAAAATAGGAGACGTGGAAGGCTAATATGCAAGTTTTTCTCATCTTATAGTATATACTAGCCGTTGGCAGTCGTGTCCTAACGCCTAGTTGGACTTTCAGCTAAAAGAAAAGGACCCGATAGAGGACAAAAGCTTATAGGAGTTAAGCTTTAAAATAATACAAGATCAAATTAACTAATTAAGAATTAACTTAATAAAAGAATAAAGAAAGCGTATTAGGATCAATCATAAATGATGATTAATTCTAACAATTAGAGCGTAACTCCCGCCATGAGCAAATCACACGGAGCAAGGGAAAAGGCATAGCATACTCAAAAGTGAATAGTAAAACGAGTATTAAACAAGAATACATAATCCAACATATAAACACCCATCACACCCATACTATTGGGTAGTTTTCTATATACTACCGTAACATATAAGCCCGAATAACCTTACAACTATTCAAAGTAAATAAAAAATCTCAGTTGGAAGAACTTCAAAAATGAGAACACTACTTAATTCATTTCCTAAGCATGGTTTAAACACTCAAGGGACCAAATTAGTCGAAAAATCGAACGGACAACCTTATTCACTCTTTTCATAGTTCCCCACAAAACACCGCCCCTGTCAAAATTTCAAGTAAATCGGCTCTTTTTTTTCTTTCATTAAATAATGAAGATTAAGTTTTATTTTGAACATCAATTTGAACATAGCAAATCAGCATTACAAAAGCTCCTAAGTAGCAAACAAAATAGATGCGGACTTCCATGTTCTCCAATGGCTATTCTGATCTAAAGTCATCTTCCTTTCCTAAGTATGAACCAATGGTTCCTTTCATCGACTATATACGTATAATGTCACAAAAGGCGTAACTCGACCAAAGAAATCCTTTATATAGTTTTAACACATGCAATAAATGCCAAAAATATTTAATGGCATAAAGCCTTTCTCAGACCTTCAAGTGAGTATCCGTGGAAGCCGAAACCCATTAATTGATGCAGAGGAGGAGTAATTGCAAGAGAACCGGGTGCTATGCCAGCAGGGAGGAGAGACATTTGTGTTTGACTGAGAGAAGGCTTGAATTAAATC
Organism: Gentiana macrophylla; assembly: GCA_026214975.1. NCBI lineage: Eukaryota > Viridiplantae > Streptophyta > Magnoliopsida > Gentianales > Gentianaceae > Gentiana > Gentiana macrophylla. The sequence goes on along the minus strand of CM047808.1, from coordinate 49,099,156 downwards.
CACACAATTTAAAGGGATAAGAGGTAAGAAGGAATTCCCTTTATTAATTTTTTTTTTTGAGATTCTGAGATTACCCGGTCAGTGTAAGGTCCAACCCGATTGGGTTTAGGACACTATTTCAACAATTGATTGCCTTAGCCGCAATTCATAACTTGGTGATCCATCAAATGGATGTTAAAACAAATAAGTTTAAAATGGAGATTTGGATGAAGAAATATACATGAAGCAACCGGAAGGATTTGTGGATAACCGATTTCGGAACACATGACAAGCAAAAACCAGTGTGCAAGAAGCAAAATTATGCAACCCCTCTGCATCAGCCGCCATCAATCAACCTTATACCAAAAAATCTCAAAAGCAACAGAGAAATTCACCAAAGAATCTAGATATTCTACCGAAAGCCTTCCTAAATCCTATGGGCAATACACATATCCACCCTAAAAGGCCTCAGAGGATGACGTTGTAGGAAGACTGACGTGATGCCCATGTGATCCAGTTGAATATATTTTCTAGGAAAGAAGAAATGTATTATAGAACGAAGAAAAAGAAGGGTAAAAGTATTAAAGAGGAAAAGTAGTTCTCAGGCAATTTGTTTTTTAAAATATGAAGCTGATGACACATGTCAAGCCAAGAGCTTGCCATGTGTCAGTAGGAGAGCACACCAAAAATTAGAGAAAGGGGCGACGTGGAGGCTGATGGATGCATCTTTTTCTCTTTACATAAGATATAGACTAGTTAAAACGGGACTCCGTGCAACGCACGGAGTGCCCATGCTAGATGTTTACCTTAAATGTCAAAAACTATTAAATATAAAATACATTTTAACTAAAATATCACTCCACACATTTTAAATACAACACAATATAAATGACGAAATTTAGCCGGCATTGATATTATACAACAAATTATGATGTCAATTATTTAACACGACGACAATCACCCAACCGCACAACTCTACCCTAGTCAACACACTCTTTCTTATCTACTACACACATTATCAATCACCCAACCGCACCTTATGCCAACATTTTTTAACACTCACCTATCCAATCCTACCTCACCATGCCCTACACCACATTATCTTACCACTTATTATCTTACCACACTACCCTATATTACGTACTTTATTCAACCTACCAAACTTTACTTAACTTACGCCACATCAGCCAACCATACCATCCTACCCTACCATACATCACCGCATTACATCTCATACCTCGCCTCACCTATATTAGCACACCCTACCGCACCCTACCTCTCTACCTACCTACAAACCTTAACCTACCTCCCAACCTACATATTAATTCACTATCCTTGCTAAGCCTATTACACCCTATTTTATCTCATCCCACCCTACCTTACCCTATCCACCACCCCATCCTACTCTACCCTACAACTCCCTACCCTACCGTGCCCACCACCCATCTTACTATACCCTACCCTTCCCACCACCCCAACCCAACCCACCCCACCCACCACCTACCTAACATCACTTTCCTCTTACACACCACCACGTGTTTTATCGATTTTCATTTCATTCCATCCGATTTCATCCTGGTCAATTTTCATTTTATGAAAAAAAAATTAATTCTACAATGTCAAGCCTTACAAACTAGACGGTCCAAAATAACAAAAAGGGCCGAAACACAAAAAGCAACAAATGAGAGTAGAAGAGATGATTTTTTGGTGATTTATACAGGTGAGGAGCCGGGAGAAAAAAAAGGGAGGGTGCCACGTGGCATACCCTTTCATTTCTTATTTAGATAGGAAAGAAACAAAAAAGAAAAGATATGTTTTTTTACCAAAAAAAAATTCATTTCAAGAATTTTATTATTTCATGTAATCCTCAAACCAAATATTTTTAAACATGAAATAAAGATCGTGTAGGCAACATGTCGTTGACTTATATATTGAAAATAGTCATATCGCCGTGTACAAACGATATGTTTTTTTATGAAATGAATTTATTTTAAAAAAAATTATAATATTTCATGTAAACGTCAACAAAATTGTTTTGGCATGATACAAAGATCGTGTCGGCAACAAGTCGCACTACAAAAAAACAGCAGTTTTGCGACGGAAGATTACCGTCGCAAACAAGGGTTATTCCGTCGCAAACTATGGTTTGCGACGGATTTGCGACGATTTTTCTTTGTCGCATTTTTTAGTCGCAAAACCCCAGTTTTGCGACGGATAAACTGTCGCAAATTATTTGCGACGGATTTTGCGACGAATAATTACCGTATTTTATTTTATTTTTAAATTATAATTTTCGCGCAAAAAAATGTATAGTCCGTCGCAAATAACAAATAGCGACGGAATATTTCCGTCGCAAACATGTAAAATTTCGTCGCAAAATGTATAATCCGTCGCAAAAATGTATAATCCGTCGCAACTTATTTTTATTAAATAATTTATTTATTTTTAGATCTTTTCATATCCGTCGCAAAATGAGCCTTTTCCGTCAGAATACAATATTGCGACGGATATATTCCGTCGCAAAAAATAAATTAAATGAAAATTATGGTCGCTTTGCAAGAAATGCCAAACCACCGCAAAAACAAATTAATTTTCCCGGTAGCATTACAATTGCTACCGCTATCAACAACAACAATATAAACGGGAATACGGTATCAAAGGATATGTCAAAAATACGCCAAAGGGGAAATGTCAAAAATGAATAAAACGATATGTCAAAGGGATACGATAAGCCAAAATAAATAAAATGTATCAAAACAATGTCACCCAATCGGACCCGTGTACTACCTAAACCCACGCCACCTCCTCCAGGTCCATGATCGAATGGTCATCTCTGGGTCGCCAGCACCGGGTTGCATCCTCTCCGAGGGATGCCGCCTAACCGGGTAATCCACGCCTCCATCTCGCTTAGTCTGTCATCCAGCCTTTACGCTCTCTCTCTCTAGCTCCTCCAACCTCGCTGGTTTCTCATGATGAGTCTGCATCTGCTCTCGCCCATCTCCTGGGTGAGACGGGTGATTATGCCCGGAGAGTATGTCTCAAATGGATGAGTGTCGAGCAAAGAAGCAGCTCCGTCGTAGTACACATGGAGGCAGTGACCCCATGCCAAAAACTCTCCCTTCTTGTCGTAACCACCAGCCGCTTCTTAATAAAAGACGCGACTGGGTCGATTGCGGGTGTCAGTCGCGTCTCTGGGCTTTCGCTTTCTTCGAGGTGAAGACGTCCTGCAAAGTATGATATAAATTTGTTAGTAACAATAATTACATGATATATATATAATGTATATATAATATTTAGAATACATAACGTACTCATGATTTTCTCAAACTTCCTCGAGACGGTTGCCCGACTTCTTCTTCTTCGAACTACTCACCGTGATCACCGATCGATAGGGCGCTCTCTATTGTCCTCCATGGCCCGAGCGAAATCGATAACGCCAGCGCGTCTTCATAGCATGTGTCCTGTGGATCTTCCTTCCTCACCGGATCCGAAGCTCGGTTTAGCTTCTTTTCGCAGATGTTTCTGGAACGCCTATTCCGACATAAGATAAACAAGTTAGTACATACATATATATATATAAAAACAAGTATTGTTAATTAAATATTGAATAATTGCTTACGGGACTCCCAATCCACTCGAATCGACGGAGAATATCCGGGGTCATCCAAAGCCGAGCACGGGGTTTGTTTGAGCCCGATACATATAATCACGGACCACGTTGATAGCATACCGCTCAAAAGCTTCCCTAACCAGCGCCGTGGGCGTAACTCGGTCGAAATGACCTCGCAACATAGTTATATATATGTTATATGTATAGTTATAATTATAGTTATATTTATATATAGTTATATTTATATGAACGACGCACTTAAATGCTCCACCACCTATCCTGCCGCTCCTGGTCGCATTATGCCACGTGGTGGCAAAAGTGTTGAAGCCACTGATTATGGCGTTCTTGGCCATTTTCTTGACATAGTTGTCGGTAAACTCGTCATATTGAAAACAATAAGTTGTTAATATATTTGGTTAATCAAAATATAAATAAAAATACAAACAAATTAAAGCAAGATATGTATTAACTTACCATCTCCTCGGGATCCAAAATCGCAATCCAAGGTCACCATTGACAATGACACCAAAATCCTCCTCGCTCATCTCGTGTATCTCATCATCCAAACTCGCTGTTGTCATGAGGAGGAGGAAGACGCCCGGGGAGGGGAACTACCCCTACCGCGCGCCTACCTCTACCTCTACCTCTACCTCGACATCTATTTGACACGTAAAATGATGTTTATACTAATATAAATGCAATTATAATAAAAGGCGTTTATACTAATTAATAATAAATTACAATGTTTAATACATTATTATTCACTATCATGACAAAATAAAATATTTAATACATTATTATTCACTATCACTACTAGAATGGAAGAGTTCTTCCTCCTCTTCATCAAGATTCTAGATCATCAACCGATTCTTCTTCCTCTCCATCTTCTTGTTGAATGAAATCCGCCATCTCATCATCATCCAAGTCATTATCCCCAACATCGGAGTCAACATCGACATCAAGATCTTGGTGGACAATGTTAAGAGGATCGATAATCGGAAACATCATTGATCACTTGTTCTTGGAAAACGGTTTCTCGACGGGAGCATCGATAGTCGATCTTGCCTTTGTTTTGAAAACAACCGACCATTGATCTTTGTCTTTTTCAAACTTGGATATGGAGCATAGTAGACTTGCTCGACTTGATAAGCCGTAACAAATGGATCATAAGCGCCATATTTCCTACCACGATGAACTTCAACTATCTTATAATCTTTATGCACATTCATGCCCCGCTCGTAATTATCAAACCAATCACATTTGAACAATACGGCTTTGTAGACGATCGAATGTCCATAATACACCAACTCAATGATTTCATTTAAAGTGCCATAATAGTCGGCACCTTCCGTGGAATCGACACAAACTCCGTTGTTGACTCAAGATTTACCAATATCGCTTGCCCGGTTGAATGTCCGAAAGTTGTAGCCATTAATCGAATAACGTTTCCAAGTTTTGACTTGACGAGAAGGACCACTTGCCAAAGCTTTTAGCAAATCATCATTCAACAATGATGCTTGTTGTCCAAACCATTTGGTAAATTCATGTTCATGTTTATTCCAAATATCCGCCGAGGTCAATTGAGGTCATTGAACACGAATAAATTGCTCGAACAATCTAAGAATGAATCATTTTGTCGCTTAATGTATATTTGTTCGTAAAAAAGCATAAGCATTGTATATATGTAGTAATGAGGTACTTACAGTTCATACGGTTTCATGATTTCGAGCTTAGACAATACGTGACTTGTGCACAAAGTCATATTCTTTATTATCCAAGAACCTCGTCTTGCACTTCCCAGCTTGTTGTACCATTATGATCACGGAATAACTCGTAAATCAAACGATTGTCGATGCCGAAGTCTCACCAACAAAAAGATTCTTTGCTTTTGTTTCAATATGATCATCGTAATACATAGAAATGTAAGTTTGAAATCTCTTCCAACAAATACGCATTGCATATTGATCCTCTCTACGAAAGCTTTGTTACCAATCTTTTGTTTTAAGTGATTCAAAACCTTTCGAATGGATACATCCATCGATATTGCACGGGACCACCAACTCGACCTCATACGGCAAGTGTACGGTAAATGCTCCATCGAGTTAAAAACGCTGAGGCAAAATCTTCTCTAACTTGCAAATAATCTCGGCAATGTTATTCTCTAAACGAATCACGCCTTCTATTTTTAGGTAGCAAACACACAAGTCTCGAAAGAATTGACTTATCTCGGGGCGGAAGATTGTATGGTGTAACCATGATCGCCCAAAAAGAGTAGTTCTTCCCAAAATTACCAAAAGGTGCAAAACCGTCATGCAAAGTCCTAACCGCACATTTCTAGGCTCCTTAGCAAACTCATGGTGCATTTGGTCAAAATGCTTCCAAGCTTCAAATCACTTGGGTGGGCCATTATACCGCTTGTCCTGGGGTTTTCCGTGCCACCTCATTTCCTTGCCTATATGTTTCGTGGCATAAACCTTTGAGTCTAGGTCCAATCGGGAAATAAGTCATCACTTTGTTAGGCACACGCTGACCTCTTGCGTTCGCTTTCGGTTTATATCGATCAAGGTCACACTTCCGACACTTGTCCGTTCGCGCTCCTCCCAAAATAACATACACCCCGCGGGACACACGTGTATTTTCTCATGGGGTAGCTCTAATGCCTTTAACAACTTTTTGGTTTGATAGAAGTTCGAGGTCATTAAGTTATTCTTCGGAAGAATATCTCCTATCAAACCGTAACCCGTCCAACGCATTTGTGAGAGAGGTTGTGATCACATTTCAAAGTGAGCAACCTAGAAGCCGCTTGCGATGACGGAGACACTACTTCCATCACATCTGAGTTCCTCTCGCTTTTCAAATTTCAAAAAACGATGCAACTTCGTGGTTTGGTGTCTCATTGTTCTCCTCTTGGTTAAGAAATTCTTCTCTTACGTGATCAATCCTATCACGTAATGCGTCATTAACCATGTCCTGATAAGGGTTCACATTCCGTTCTTGCTGAACGTTGATCGGAATGGGAAACTCTTCACCATGACACACCCAATCATAGTAGTTTGCGCAAAACCCATATTTAGTTAAATGTAATCTCACGTCATGTTCGATTGAAAATTTAGTGTTCTTACACTTACTACATGGACACTTCATCATTCCATTATTTGCCCGAAACGAATCTAACTGCTTTGCATGTTTTATGAATTCCTCACACCATTCACAAATACCGGGTTAAATTTCTTGTTAGCATCCAACCTCTCGTACATCCAACTCCGTTCTATTCTCTTCATTTTCAATCCTACACATCATATCATACAAAATATGAGACTAACAATAGTCTTTGAAGGTTGTCTCAACACTTTTGCAAACTCAGGTTTTACTCAACTTACTATGAAACTAACAACACTATAACCTAAATTTTCGATTCATGGTCAAAGGTTCGACGTCAAAATAATTCGGAGGCTTTGCCGGATAACAAAGTACCCCCCAGTACCATTTTCCAAACGGGTAGAACAAGACCCTTTTCAACAAACCAATTCAACCACATACTTATCATCATTTTCAACCAACATCCGAACTACCCCTACCGCGTCTACCTCTACCTCTACCTCTACCTGACATCTATTTGACACAGAAAATGACGTTTATACTAATCTAAATGCAATTATAATAAAAAGGCGTTTATACTAATTAATAATATGTGCAAGGAAAGCGAGATTTTCTCGTAGATCTCGTAACTCGGGGTTTGCAATAGATCCCCAACTATTGAGATTTACAAGAGCACCTCTAACTACACCGACCTCAAGCAATTTCTTTGTTTGCTAAGCCGAGTAACTACAACACCTTCTTCGAAACTGTAAAAAAAAAGTGCAAAGAAAGTAAGTGGATAATATTTCTTTTCTCATTACAATATCAAAGCTAGTTCATTCGATTGTGTTTTTTTAATTAATGAATTTCCTGCTAGTTCATAGTGGTGTTACCTAATGGTTTACATAATACATACCACTTTTATTGCACTAATTTGACAAAAATATGTGAGTATATTGGTTTTGATGATAACAACACATGATCACATTGGATCAATTGTGTGTATGTGTGAAAAGGCATGATTTCAACTCAAACATCACATAAGGCTAGAAATGGTAAGCCTCACTTGAAATGCATGATCACAAATCATGAGCTTAAATTGAGAATGTGATAGGGGCAAAATGGGAAAGGTGACCAAAGAGTTGACCTTAAGGGTAAATGGACATTTGACCTCAACTTACATTGTAACAACCTAAAATTGATCCAAAACACATTAGGTTGGTATGAGAATCATCATAGGGTCAAATCAGTGAAAGTAGGTCAAAAAGGCAAATTGGGAATTTTGGGGAAATGGTCCAAACTCACCTCGAATGATGTGAAACATGTTTAATTATATTAATACACTTAGAATTGACCCTAATCATGCTTTAAGTTGTTCAATTTGATCAAAATTGAATTAGGTCAAAATTAGGGTTCATGTGATAAAAATCTGCTGAATTTTTCTAAGTGTTGGACTGTTTTTCACCCATGTTCACACCCCCATAACTTGCTCAATATTGAACCAAATTGCATGATCTTTATATGGTTGGAAATCTCATAATTCAAGCTACAAAACGAAAAAAAAAAACAAAATATTACATACTACATAATAATGCTACATATACATACATACATATATTACATACTACATATACATACATACATATATATATACTACATATAAAAAAATACATAAAAATACATACTACATATACATACATAAATGCTACATAAAACGAAAAAAATAAAAATATACATACATAAATACGCAGGGCGGGGAGGGGAGGGGGGAATCGGGTCCAGGGAGAGGGGTGAGAGGGGAGGGAAGAGTTTACCTTGTGGTGGCTGCGCGGCGGTGGTGGTTCGAGGTGGCCGAAACAGAGTTCAAGCAGGGGAGGCGGCGGGAGAGGAGAAGAGAGGAGAGAAAAGAGAAATGAGGAAGAAAAGGGGAAATGCGACTCATATCCGCCCGTTTCATGACGGACATTAATGTCCGTCGAAACTTAACTTCTATCGCCGTCGCAAATTTATAATTTCGAACAATAAAATAATTAATAAAATTGTATAAAATTTTATACAATTTTCCGTCGCAAAATACTGAATAACTCCGTCAAGAGAGGGCATTTTGCGACGGAATTTAATTTCCGTCGCAAAGTTTATCAAAAATCCAGATTAATAAAATAATTAATGAAAATTTATTTAAATAGTCCGTCGCAAATTATTAAAATGTCCGTCGCAAAATTGCCCGCCAAATGGTAAAATCGATCCCGCCAAGTGTCCCGTCGCTAACAATAAAACATCCGTCGCAAACGTAAATTTGCGACGGAAGTATGGTCCGTCGCAAAAATTCCGTCGCAAAAACGCTGTTTTTTTGTAGTGTCGTGGCCTTATATTTTGAAAAAATAGTCATACATTTTATTAGGTTTAGATGAATAACAAAATAATTGTCATTGAGAAATAATGTTGTGTACAATGAGTTTATATAGAGAGACCACAAGGGTATAAACGTAAAATACAAATAATGTAAAGCAATATATTCTAATACGCTCCCTCAAGCGGACGGAGTGGATCGAAGTCCAAGCTTGGAAACAAGTGCAGAAAAGGATAACCGTGGCAAAGGCTTGGTGAGAATATCGCCACCGGTGCAGCAGCAGCAAACACGAGCAACACGAAACGAGACCACGCCCACATGCTCACGAATGAAATGATAATCAATGGCCACGTGCTTCGTGCGCGAGTGGAAAACCGGGTTGGCATCGAGGCGAAGTGCTCCCAAATTGTCACGAAAATGACGGGCGTGGAAGTAATCAGAAGCCAAGATCGCAAGAAGATAAGTCACCAGGCAACCGGCGGCCGATCCCATAACACACCTATACTCGACCGGTGGAAGAACGAGATCGAGTGTTGCCTCTTGAGCTCCATGAAATGGCATTTTTGCCCAAGAAGACAATATACGCAGAGATAGAGGTGTAACCTGGCACATACTCGTAAGAGACAGTGGTCGTGATATCCAAAGATCCCTCAAGCTCTGCCCGATCGAGAATCCGAAAAGCATGTAACGCCAGAGAGAGAATCTCGATATAATCAGAAAACCCGTAGTAGGAGTGCCGGATAAGTAGCGCGAGAGACGTTTGACAAGCATCCAATGATACTCTGCCGGTGCATGCATAAATCGGGAAAGCTTATTAACAAAGAAATCAATATCCACTCGTAAAGCATAAGTCTTGTAAGGCACCCAAAACCTGGCGATCTTGAGTCGGATCGGCATAAGGAGTAAAACAATAGGATCACCCGAAAAGGCGCTACCGGGCATAGGCGTGGAAACTGCTTTAGAATCCTCCATATGAACTCGAAAGCACCTCACACGTGTGTACAGTCTCGTGTAAGTAATAAACCAAGGGTCGAATGAGTGACCTCAACACCCAAAAAATACGAAAGGGGCCCAAGGTCCTTGATAGAGAACCGAGAGCCTAACTGATCAATTACACTCTGAACCTGCTCACTGGAGCTACCTGTAACAATAATGTCATCGACGTACACCAAGATGAAAGTAATGCTGGTAGATATGCGATAAACAAATAAAGAAGGATCAGCTGCAGAGTTAACAAAACCCATGGTAAGAACAAAAGACTTAAGCTCATGGTACCAAGCTCAAGGTGTCTCGCTTAAGACCATAAATCGCCTTCTTAAGTTTGCACACAAAAGTGGGTTTCGTTGCATCCTCGAAACCAGTGGTTGAGACATATACACATCTTCATTTAGTGTCCCCTGTAAGAAGGCGTTATTGACATCGAGTTGGCGAATAGACCAGCCAAAGGAAACTGCAATACTAAGAACAAGACGGATCGTAACAGGTTTAACAACAGGACTAAAAGTTTCGAAGTAATCCAAACCAGGACGTTGTGTAAACCCTTTGGCAACCAGCCGAGCCTTGTATTTATCAATCGAGCCATCCGGGTTCCGTTTAATTCGGAAGACCCACTTACAACCAACTATATTTAAACCAGCAGCAGGGGGAACTAACGACCACGTGTCATTGCGAAGAAGTGCACTATACTCATCAGACATGGCAACACACCACTGCGGACACTGCAATGCCTGCTTAAGGGTTGAGGGCTCCGTATCTAGGTAGCGGTTGTGCAGTTGAGCTTGAAGGTTAAAGAGTTTACGAGGTTTGTAGATTTGATTTTGAGAGCGAGTGGTCATGGGATGTTGCGGCGGGGGGGAGGGGGAGGTGGAGGCGGCGGGGAGGGGGACGAAGGGGAAGGAGAGGGGACGGCAGTGGGGGAGGAAGAAGAAGAGGAGGAGGAGGAGCTTGCAGATGGCTCATAAATGCCTACAGGTGGTGCAGGGGCCGTGGGGGGTGGTGGAGAGATAGGGACAGCCACGGTTTCATAAGACAGAGAGGGAAGGAGTGCGGTTAACGGAGGTAAAGAAGTCGTCGAGGAGATGCTAGCAAAGGGAAAAATGTCCTCCACAAATCGAACATCACGGGAAATATGCATACGGGACTCAGAGATGTCATAGCAAAGATAAGCGCTTTGTGTGAGGGCGTAACCAAGAAATATACATGGCTTGGATGTAGGCACGAGCTTGTGGGGATTGTATGGTTTAAGCCATGGATAGCAAAGGCAACCAAAACTTCGGAGCTTAGAGTAATTGGGAGGTGAGAAAAGAGCTTGAGATGCGGGAAAGCATATTAAGATTTTTGTGGGCATGCGATTGATGAGGTAAACCGCGTACTACTAAAAAGATAGGACCAATAGGTGACGGGTATTTTGGCATGGGCAAGAAGAGTGAGTGCAGTTTCGGCTATATGCAAGTGCCGGCGTTCAGAGATGCCGTTGTGCTGCGGGGTGTAGGTGGGAGAAGTGAAATGAGAGATGCCATTCTCAGAGAGAAAAGGACGTAACTTAATGTACTCAGTGCCATTATCAGAATAGAGGGTTTTGATGGGGAAAGCTAACAGTTTTTCGACATAGTGCTTGAATTTAATGAAAGTATTATATACGTCAGATTTACATGCAAGTGGGTATATCCACATGTAACGAGTAAAATGATCAACAAAGAGAACATAATATTTAAAATTATCAACAGAATAAACAGGAGATGACCAAACGTCAGAATAAATAACTTCCAATGGACGAGAAGTAGACAAAGTGGAATCCGAAAAAGGGAGCCTATGGCTCTTATTACATAAGCAAGAATCACAAGAAGAATGTGAAACAGTAGATAATTCTAAAAAATTATTGTTTGCAAGATTTTGAATAATAGGAAAAGCGGGATGGCACTGGCGGAGATGCCAAGTGGCGCAAGCCTTGGAAGCGAAAAAGCGAAGAGAGCTCTGAGGACCACACATAGGCTCCATCAACGACTTGTCCTTGGTGGAGGCATTTGCCGATCTTCAAATCCTTCACCAAAACGAATCGATAAAGAATTCAATAGAGACATAATTATCTTGGCAAAATTTCTGGACAGATAATAAATTGCGAGAAAGGGAAGGTACACAAAGCACATGATTTAATTTGAAGGAGGAAAGAGATGTAGAACCAATGTGAGTGATAGCCAAAGAACTACCATCACCAATGATAATCTGATCCATACCTTGGTAGGGAGTGAAGAGAGTAGATTAAGTTCTGCGTCATATGATGAGAGGCACCACTAGCAAGCATCCAAGTAGCGAAGGATCAGTCTCTTGAGTAGAGAAATTTGTAGGGAGCAGTTTGGGCAACATGGGCATGGGGCGGCCGAGGAGGCCGAGGGTGCCTGGTTTCGGGTGGACGTGGGAGATTATTGTAGAGAGGGTAAGCGGTGCAACGAGTAGCAACATGACCCTGAACACCACAGAGTTGGCAGAAGCCTTGATATGGTTTAGAGGGACGAGCAGACGCAGGTTTGGAGGAGGGATTGGGGGAGGGACATGCGGTTGGGGTCTCGGGTAGGGACTGGGGACTGACGGCAGGATAGGAGGGGGAGGCCGAGGTAGCTGCTGGTAAGGGGAATAGGCTGTATTGGTCGAAACATGCATGGGACGGGGGGAAGGGTAAGCAGGGAAAGCAGTATACGCAGGGGGTGCAACAGACGGACTGTGTAAAAGTGACGCTTCATGCATAAGTAATTTTTCATGTAACAATGGCATCGAGATGGTATCATCACGAGCCTGAATGGCACTGACAAGGCCCTGATAATCACTACCAAGATTTTTTAAAATTAATTCAACCAAGTCATCATCAGGTACCTTAGCATCAAGAGACGCGAGATCATCAGCAACATTTTTAACGGCAGTGAAGTATTGGGAAATAGACATTGTACCTTTAGTAATAGAATTTAAACGCAGTTTGAGATGTCGAACACGACCCTTACTCTGTTTCCCAAACGTGTCGAGAAGGGTGTCCCAAGCTTGTTTCGAATTTGTCGTGTGTTGAATCGTAGCCATAAACTCTTTATCAACCGAACCCAAAAGTAAATTGTGGATTAGGGCATCTTGTTGGAGCCAATGCAGGTGAGCCGCATTGAATGTCATCTCCCCAGCCGCAGAGGGGATGGTTGGTGGCGGCAGGGGTGTGGCACCTGTGACATAACCGATGAGACCGTGACCGGTGAGTAAAGTGGTCAATTGAAGCTTCCAAGCCGTGAAATTTTGCCATCAAGTTTTGTAGGGCATTGACAAAGCAGAGATTAAGCGAGATAACGGTGGTGGTAACTGAGGGCTGCAGCCATGGCAAGAATAAGTAAGCGCCGCGTCCGCAGAGGTGACGGATGAGAGGAGACGGCGCAGAGTAAGCCATAGCATTTGGAAGGAGGCGGCAAACAAGAGATAGCCGAAAAAAAAAAATTTTGGGATCAAAAAAGCTCTGATACCATATTAGGTTTAGATGAATAACAAAATAATTGTCATTGAGAAATAATGTTGTGTACAATGAGTTTATATAGAGAGACCACAAGGGTATAAACGTAAAATACAAATAATGTAAAGCAATATATTCTAATACATTTGCTACATATATTCACACATTAAAAGGTGATACAAATGAGTCCTCTAAAATGGAAAATTTTAACTCAAACCCTTCTTCTCAGAAAAAAAAATTTCTGGGCTGGCCCTGCCTATGAACAGTAAAATAAAAAATAAAAAAAAAAATAAAAAAAAAAACTGGGCTGGGCTGGGCTGGGCCGCCCATAAACAGTAAAATGACACACCAATAAAAAAACAAGTGTCACAAAACAACAATTTTTCCCTTCTTATTAGTATAGGAAGAGATTATTATATTTAATTGAACTTGTTTTTACTAATTAACCGGTACATGTTGAACACACGTCAAATCCCATGTTGGACATGTGTAGCATACAATTATTGAATCATTACCGGCAGCTAAAGCCAACATTTTCTCATGAAGACCAACATTTTGAAGACGAGCATTTTTCAATTTGATGTTTGACCTCCTCCACCCAAGGCTATTGCTATTGTCAGAGCAATTCTGCTAATTCCACTAATGTTAAGAGTCAGTTTACCTCTATAGCATCTCCACGTAGTATATTGTTAGAGTAGTTCTGGTAAGTTGGAGCTGCTCTGTGACTATAATGCTATCGTTTCACCTAGTGTCCGGTCGCTTACAAATACTACAAAATCGCCATCTCTTATTAATTCGATTTGATCAATTTGAGCTCCTCCTTTATTCAAAACTCTAGATGGCAAGAACCCATACTTATTTAGACAAATCTCTTTTAACCCCCGAAAGCTATGTGGAAGAAATACAAGCCTTCCGCCGACGTCTCCTTTCTCCGGGAAACTTCTCATCAATCTTTCTCGATACACTTTCGTATGCAAAGCGAGATGTATTTATCTTAGCTTGATTTACGATACAAGAATATCACCGTATCCCTTTCTCCAAAGCGATTATGCGCTTGCGTTTTCTCTCGGGGACATGAAGAATTGTCGGCTCATTTTCAAATCTTTGAAAGAGAAGCTTGATATCTTTATTGCATTGTTGCTCAGCTAGGTCTCGTGGTGTCGATCCGTGTTCATCTACTTTGTGGATCGAAGCGCCTTGTTCTAAGAGTAATTTCACTATCTCGATGTTGTCTTCACTGACGGCGAAATGAAGAGCCGTTGATCCGTTGCTATCAGGAGAGGTGATGTCACCGCCTAGATCAAGGATTTGCTTGAGTAATGGGAAGTTGTTTTGTCTAGAAGCAATGCACAAAAAACGTCCTACATCACCGGATGTAATCTTAGCACCATAGTTACCTTCACTATTGTTTCATGGTTGCCTAACATGGCCTCCCATAACGGTACATTTCATTCAGTCTGCGAAACAAATTTCATTCAAGAAAATCTACACACTAGGTCAAGTTCAATCCCTCGAGACCGGATCATCTGTCCAAATTCCCTATCATCATCGGCTAACCTGAGAAAATACGTTCAACAACTTTTCTTGTAAAAAAAAGTAAATGAAAGTTTATCAAACAGTAAAATAAAACTACAAAAAATAGTGTTAGTATATATTTAATTTAAGGTAGACTCACATGATACTGTTAAATTTATTAACGTATGTCCCAATACTACCAAAAATCCTGAAAGTTTGTCTAACCATTTCCAGTAAATCGGAAACTAAAAATAAAAATAAATATTGCAAAAGAATAAAATAAATAACACCTCTTGATACAAACACTCTTTTCCTCGAATTCCAAGACATGAATTCGTTATAGAAACGAAACGCCACATCTTGATTTCCTATATTAATAAATCTCTTAAAAAGCAACTATATTTCAAACTTAAGAAATATAAATTGATTCTTAAAATGTTTACCGTTTTCTTCAAGACACAACATAATTGATCCTCTTTTCTTCTTCCTATATTTTCTTTCTTCTTTCTTTTATTTCTATTTATTTTCCTCCATTCATTCCTTCCTTGTTTCAAACTCTCAAATTCTTTATCTTCTTTTTTTTCTAATTTTTTCCTTTCTTTCTACTCCCCAATTAAACGTGCTCCTCCATGTGAAATCACCAAGTCGCCTAATTATATAGCACATGTAACCTACAAAAGACTTAAATAACAAGTTTTAATGTTGTAACTCTTAATATTCATTGAGGTAATAAAAGATCATTATTAATTAGGATAAATATATATCATTCCTTTTATCAGTTAACAAAGTACCACAAAGATAATACATGCTCTCTTTTTTCTTTGTTATTTATCGTTAATTTCCTTTTAGGTTAAATACGGTTAATCTGATCAAAATTGATTTGGGGTATTACATTCACCCTGTCTTATAAAATTTTCATCCTCGAAACTTAACACCTCAGCATAATCCATACTTAGGGAAATTTAAATTACCTCCGAACATTATTTATAGCTCACATCTTTATATTACTCCTTCCGTTCCAATTAATCTGATGCAGTTGCAAAAAATACATATATTAAGGAAGTAAATTAATGCATTGACTTTAAGAATGAAATGGCTAAAGAGCCCTTGTGTATAATTAATGTAGCCTTGTTTTTTATCTCTCATGTTGTAATAAATAAGGGTAAAACAAAGAAAAATACAATAAATCTTGAATGGAAATGTAATCTGCGCATGCATAAATGGAACAAATAATTTTAAGAATCGCTGCGTGATTATTTTTGGAACGAAGGGAGTATATCTTAGCATTCACGTTTTCCACGAGATGTCGGATTCTTAGATTCTGGTGACAAGAGTTCCTTCCCGCAATGAACCATTTTACTGTCCTTCACTTTAGAAAATTTCTTACCTTAACAGTTATCATTCCCTAACATTCCTTACGAGCCTCGGCTCATAAACTATATTCATACTATATCTATTCCTCTCAAGATACTATGCTATGCTGGAAGTACTACTCATTACAATCTTATATTTGTCCTAACATTGAGAGATCATCCTTTAGTGTCATATCCACCTCTAAGATCAGGGTGTTCTCATCCATCATTCCGAAAGTCATGCCAGCTTTTACTTGTAACAATCGAATACTCTTAACTTAATTGATATTCATAATATTCTCTGATTCTATCTTACTTCATTCTAAACAATTCATAAAAAAAAAAAAAGTTTTTTTTCATACACCCTACTTTTTCAATCTATAATTTATATACACCTCCCAAAATAGATACCGTCCTATATTGTCTGAAACCGTGCTATTTTATTATGGAAAACCGATATATTTAACACGGTATCGTGTTATTTTTAACACGATACCGTGCTATTTTGTCTTTTGAAAAAAAACACAGATTATCTTACAAAATAAAATTAAGAATAAGGTAGGACCACCCCCACCATCGACTTTCTTCTCAACCTCCTCAGCCTCCCTTCTCAGCCTCCTCCTCTCCAAAAATCAGCCTTTTCCTTTTTAGAAACCATCATTTCTTCTTCATAATTTCGGGGATAAATTGTTTGGCAATCTCCTTCAACATTTTCGTCTAGATGTCGGGCAATCAATGAAATCCAGTTATAGACTACAGGACTCATAGTTTACTCTGAGGACTCATAGTTGCTCAAAACAAAACAAAAAATGCAATTGGGTCGAATGTTAACCTGGGGGTTTCCAAAACATTATCCTTATATCTAAGAATTGAAGGTAAGAACACCCATTCATAATTGGTTTATAAAACTAAGAAATTGAAGGTAAATCAAATAGAAAAATCTTACCGACAACAAATGCAATAGCAAACGGTGTTAAACAAACCCAAGAGTTGATTTTTTGCGTTATTCTTCTTGCCGGAAATGGCCTAACATCTCTATCCCAAAATGTTGAAGAAGATTGCCCACCAAAGATTTTATCCCCAAAATGGTGAAAAGAGATGATGATTTGTGTACCTTTAAAATGTGAAGAAGAAGAAAAGGCTTGTTTTGAAAGAGGAAGGGTGGTGCCGGGGAAGAAAGGAGTGGTGCCGGAGAAAGAGGGTGATGAAGAAAAGCGGGAGGAGGGGTTTTGAGAGCAGCGGAGAAGGATGGAACAATGATTTCGTAGGAGATAATATTATTTGATTTTTTTTAGAATAGCACGGTACCGTGTTAACTGTTAACAACAACACGGTATCGTGTTAAATAAAACGGTATTTCATAATAAAATATAACGGTTAGAGCTTAAAATTAGCAAGGTTTTAGAAGAAATAGGTCGGTATCATGTTATTCTGGAGGTGTATATAAATTATAGATTTAAAAAGTAAGGTGTATGAAAGAAACAATTTTTTTTTAAAATGTATTTTAAGAGAGTTTGCCCTTCTTTTTTTTCCAAGAAGTATCTCCAAAAGTATAACTTATAACTTTGATATCAAAGTACTAAAATATGTGTGTCTTACAATGACACTAGTCTTTAAAGTAAAAAATAATTTCATTAAATTATTCCAAATTCCAGCTATATAAAAAAAAAATCCACTACAACAAAAAAGTCCTTCCGCGACGTGCAAAATAGCTATTCGCGTCACACATTGCATGCTGCAAAATTCAATGCCGCTAAAAGTTTGAGGTCATTCACGGCATACAATTACGCGCTGCTGAAGCGAGTATTGGCGGCTAACGATGCATGCTGCCTAAACCGTAAAATACTAAAAGCGACGAGCATATGCCTTCCGCCAATGTAAAGTTGCGCGCCGCTGATGTTTTATTAGCAACTTATAATATGTGACGCCAAAACGATAAATAAATTAAAAGCAGCGTACTTATGCACGCCGCAAATATGTTTCTCTTTTTAAAAAAAATAATATATACACATGAACCAATGCTCACCCCTGTAGAATAAAAACCTTTTGCATAATGCATAAGCCAATACCAAAAAAAATCAATAACACACGATTAAATACCAAACCAAGTAATTTAACAGCATAAATAGAAATACAAAATCAAACACATTGGAAGAACTGAATCAAAACCTTAAAACATAAATTTGCTCCGCATATTGGGTTCCGAATAAATTCAACACACTGAATAATTAATAAAGAACTATGGCATTACAAAAAATATGAATGTCTCCGATCAGCCAAAATAAATTTATAAAGCCAAAATATATACACCAATGCCATGTCCTCTCCATAATATACTTCATATCCAAACCTTGAACTTCGGTTTTGTAGACATCTTTAGTGCAAAAAACCACCATCGTGCACACATTCAAAACATTGGTGTCTCGGGGTGTTTCCTAGAATTTCACCATCACATGATATTGATTGGATCATAAATAGACTATGCGAAGGATATTGTGTAAGGCATCATACACCCCAAGAATTGATTATGTGTAAGGCATCAAATGCGAAGGAGATATCAAAGGATGAAAACTAAAATGACTCTGTTAAAATGAAAACTAGTCAGTAGAAATTCATAGAAATGATCTGATCTCATCATCGAATAAAAGTCACTAATATATCGTCCTTTAGTAGCCAGCTTTGTACTGTTTGGAATTTAAAAAAAACACATATTAATCAAGCTCATATATTTTCATAGCAAAACAATCTAAGCCCATATATGAATTTTCGAATTTTGAAAGCAAATACGGTAACAATGTAAAGTCTATTGTAGCACTAGTTGAAAACAAAAGGAAGTGGTTAGTGGTAGATAGACTACGAATTCTACCTGATATTATGAAGCCTTTAACACACATGACTTTACGAATAAGTTTCATGAATCTAATATAACATTAAACAAACTAAAGACAAAGGATGGCCAAATGGACAACAAATTGCAAAGTTACCTCTTAGATTTGATAAAAAAAAAAAAAAATTACTTTAGGAATTGTACATTAAAAGCAAGGTGGTATGCTTGCCAAATCATACAAACATTCAGCCTGCATAAAGGAAAAATCCATAATTTGCATAAAATTCAGTTGCACCTTATTGACAATATCTAAATCACAGTCCTATAACTGAACAAAAGAGCAGATCTATAAAATTTCCTAATTTTACTTTGGCCCATTGTCCAACCCAAACAAACCATGTATGAGAGACTAATGAGACACTACACCAAAAAAGCCTTTTGAGGGCGTTCCAAAACGCCCTATATACAGGTCTATTAGGGCGTTTCTGAGCTAGGGGCATTTTCCTTGAATGCCCTTTCTGTCGACGTTGCAATAGGCTTTCAAAACGTTTTAGGATGTCATTATAGTATGCCAGGAAAGCGCCTCATCAGGGCTGTGTTAGGGCGTTTTCAAACGCATACGAGTAGGTGAGAATTCGATCCTTAATAGGGCGTTACTCAAAGTCTAATAAGAGATGTATTGATGCAATTTCAAACGCCCTTATCGAGTCCGAATAAGGCGGTTTAAAGTGTCATATCATGTTCGAAATTTAACGGTCAACTGAGCCTATTAGGGCGTTTCATCGAGTCATTATAATATCTATTTTACAGTCCGAAACGCCCCAACAAAGTACTGATGGTACGTTTTGAAACGCCCTAATATGTACGAAATGTGACATTCCAATTCCTATACACACCCACTGATATTTTGAATCAAACAATCAAATAGCCTCAACAGGAATTCTTAATATAAAAAAAAATTAATACCATCGTGTGTGTATATGTACATATATATATATATATATATATATATATATATATATATATATATATATATATATATATATATATATATATATATATATATATATATATATATATTTTTTTTTTTTTCCATGCACATTCAATCCACTACACGCGATATAAGTAACTGTCGATTTTGTGGCAGAGCTTTCGATCTTGTGGTTGTATGCTCATGGTGAATAGAGATGGAAGCTTTCCGATAGACTGGGTAGAAGGCGAAACGAAGAAGATGGAGATGGAAGCTTTCCTATAGACTGGGTAAAAGGCGAAATGAAGAAGGTGGATGAAGGACGGCTCTATTTTACCCGGTAAATTGATTAGGGCAAATAAGGCTCAGCATCCATAAAAAAATTTAAAAAAAAAGCGCTATTTTTTTTAGAACTTCCCGCGCTATGTTTTTTAACATATTGAAATTTCAAAGGCATTTGAGAACGCCCTTAGATCTAAATTAACTGGGGAAAAAAACAAATTTATTCCATTTTGTAGTGTAAAAATAACGCACCCATTTTCAAACGCCCCATCAGCCATATGATAGGACATTTTAGAAAATGTCCTAATAAATATGTCCTAAAAGCACTTATTTGTAGTAGTGAGGCGTAAATAGTGACTGAAATCAACAGCAGCAGACAACATGAGAAACTGACAGTGCATACTTTGTCATACGTTTTATGAAATATAAGCCAATGCATATTTATCATGCCAAAAAATACAAACCTTACCTACCATCTCAGGAAGCTTGTTTGGAGGTGCATCAACATTCAAGGGTGTCATGGTAGCTGAAGCAACTGCATTGGCAGCCTATAAAAGAAAAGTTAATCAATCTGTAAAATATAAGAAATCACGGTTTCGTCAACGCCTTTCCCCCTTGATGCCACAACGGATAAAAAATTGATGCTCTCAGTTTTCCAGCCATATTGCGTCCAATAATATGTGTTTAATCATGTGTGAGATCGTATGATAAAAGTATGAAAGAAAATCGTAACCCAGAAAGCAAAATTAAAACCAAACACATACAAAACACCCTCACCTATACTCCACCTAGTAATAAAAGGGAGGGGAAATTATATTTATAAATGAACATAATAGAATGAAATTCATATTGCTGAAACAACCACGAACACATGCCCATGTGTCTATCATTGAGATCCTGGACATGTGCTAATGCTCAAATAAAACAAAGTTAACACTAAAGAATGAACCAAGATTTTTGCAGCAAAGGCCGTTATTTAACATCATTATGAAAAGCAAACGAGCTCAACCAGAATGTAAACTAAAAGCTCACCAAAATATAGCCTACTCTTAACTCATTTTAACATGCACCTTTACCACATAAAAGAAATACAATTAACAATAGAGAAAAAAAAAAAAAAAACCTTGCAGTACTAATCAAGGAAAAAAAAACCATGCAGTATAATGAACAAAATACAATGTTGGTAAAGCAATGGCTGCAAAACCAAGTGAATTTCTCTTACGAAATAAAAAGTTAAGTGTTAACAGACTAACACAAAGATTATATATATTTGACATAGGTGTTTGAATTATGGAAATACAATAGGAGATCTTACCATGTCTCATGAAGAACAGAATATGCTCTAAAGTTCAAATGGGTTGTAGGAGCAAGAAGAACTTGAGTTTGTCTACAAAGTTGAGCAGCATTACCTTATTTAGCATACATATATTAAATGGCAATTAATAGAGCCAGATTAAAAAAGAATTCAAAATAGAGGTAATGCAAGCATAATCAGAGTTGTCAAATCAAATGAATAGCTATAACCTAGAAGTAATCTCAGATGTTTACATATCTTAGAAGCATTCATGTTACAAGACTAAATTAGATTCCCAGAACTCAAGTAATCTTATTTTCAAAGAATTTTGTAGATGGTGTTCGTTTGCATTATCAAATATTAACACAAATCTAGAACAATGTAGTCCGAAAAACAAACTAAACTATAGTAAACTCCTGACCCGTATGAGGAGTCCCAATTTCAAAGCGGCCCTTAAAACTTCTCGTACCTTCATTCTCCACATTAACAAATACTTAATTTTCTCCATTAAAGCGATGCCTTCTAGTGCTTTCAATCATCAAATGATCAAAGGTCCAATATTTTCGTAGAGGTAGGGACATGTCATAGTGTTATGACCATACATAGTATAGCCAAAACAGATCAAATAAATATCCTCACATTCTATCAGGATAAACCACCTCCTTCAAAAATTAATTTTATAATTAGAGGCTTATTCGAATCAATCATGGTACGAGCACAAATATATTTACCAACCTTAACAGCTCCACATAAGCATACAGACAACAAAGAAGTATTACCAACGTTAATTGTTTTGCCCATACAATCACCTGTTGCTATATTTAGTAGACGAGTTTGAATATATGTTGGTATATTTACAAAGTATTTTACCATAATAGTTGAAATAACCCTAACTCACCCACAATCATTCAAAAATCCTAAATCATCAAGAATGAGAGGAAAGACTGAAAACGAAGAAATAAAAATTAACCTATTCAGCAGAAAATCCTAAGAGACTTGTTTGGTAGACCAGCTGCTCATCGCTAGTAATCAAACCATATCTAATACTTGCAAACAAAAGCGGGTAGAACTCAAAAACAGATTCACACTAACAGTAGTTCAAGGAATCCAGATTCACAAGCTGAATTGAAATTCCTTCCACTCCGATTACAGAACCGTGAACTGATCTTCCAAAATCCACGATCTTGAGAGAGGAGCCGATTTGGAAGAAAAGAACTCATCTTTTACTCGAGAGGTGACTTGGCCAATTCTGAGTTTCTTTTTCAAGTGAAATAAAAAGAGGGGTTTATTAGATAGAAAAATGAAGAGTTAGCAGGAAGTGGAAACGCAAATTTTGAGTTCCCGGGATTGAACAAAGCAAAATGTCAAAAGTATTACGGTGAGTAGAAACACGCTGCCATACTTGTTCAATTTTTACTAATCACTTATCCGCTGCGTGTAATTAAAAGTATGCTGCAAAACATTAAATTAGCAGCATATTTTAAATTCGTGCTGCAAATATCATGCTGCTAAAACTAAATTTTCTTGTACTAAAATATGTGTGTCTTACAATGACACAAGTCTTTAAAGTAAAAATAATTTCATTAAATTATTCCAAATTCCAGCTATAAAAAAAAATCTTTTGTCAAAAACATATTGGGTTACAATTTCCAATGCTAGCCTTAAAGAAAATTTTAAATTGCTTTGCCAAATTTTGCATGGAAAATTCTATCACAGGGATTTCCTCTTGAGGAAGCATCTACGTGTGTCTGGGCCACATGATATCCACACACGGGCCTTGTGTATTCCACCTCAGAGAAGCTGTGGTCAGGATCTGCCACGTAAGCGCGATCCCTCTTAAAGAAGTCTCTACAATAGAACGACTCATTTTGCACAGACTTGCTAGAAGGTATTAAGGTACGGAGTATATAAATAATCCAACAACAACTTGCTAATATCCTGAAAGAACAACATGATGATATATACTTTACAAACTTGAATGAAATCATTAATCAACCATCATTGGGGTATTAGAAATATATTCCCTTTGAAACTACAGCATGCTCTTTATTGGCTGATAATTTGAACCGTTCAAAATATAACAACTCATACCGTAAGAATTCCCTTATTGGAAATCAACCCATTGAAAGGCATATTCATAAATATATGTTTGTATGTTCTTGATCGTTTCAAAACTCTTTCCATTTCCCATAAAAGATAGGTTAAAATAAGAATACAAAACTTTCGCACCATTAATAGTTGATAATTTTTTTAAAAATAAAATTCAATAAAATTGGTTTGTCACTTTTCAACATGGTCTATAATTTCATCTATAAAACTGAGTGGTTTGCGTTCTTCAGAAGATTTATCTAAAAACTAAGAGATATGATACATTCTGCTAAAAGATGAAAGATCTGTGATCTTTCGGTAACAAGTGAACGTGTTATTTTCTTTAAATTATCGAAAAAGAAGGTTAATATATATTAGGGGTTGAGGAAAATGAAAAAAATTACAAAATGAATAAATAGAATACACTTCTTTTAGTTGTAAAATGAATGAAAAAATTTGAGATTTAACAAAATTACTCTTTATTATAACAACACTGCTGTCTGGAAATTGATTAAAAGCAGCGCCTCTTCTTTCAGCTGTAGTGTTTTATTTTTTAATTTTTTTTCAAACAACCGTAACTTTTGATTTATAACTCCGATCATCGAAATTTTTCACCAAAATTCATATTATTTTTGCTTTTAATTGAGCCCAAATCGATACCCTTCCGACATGAATTTTGAAAGCCGAAAAAATATTTGCATTAACGGAGCGTTTTTCTTATAAATGACCGTAATTTTTGATTTAGAACACCGATCATCAAAATTGTTTCACCAAAGTTCATATTTTTTCTTCATTTTGAGACCTCATTTGATACCTTTTAAACGTAGTATTTGAAAGCGAATTTTATCGCGGTGTTTACTGATAACACATTTTATTAACGAGACAAAATATCACCATTAACACTGCGTAATACAACAATCTATCAAAAAATGCTTCATATCGTAATGAAACAATCTATCAAAGCATTATGGAGATGCAACTCCCGGGGAAGCAAGAGTGTAATATTCCGATTTTCGGGAAATGGCGGGCGTGTCGTTTTA
Source organism: Gentiana macrophylla (assembly GCA_026214975.1). Taxonomy (NCBI): domain Eukaryota; kingdom Viridiplantae; phylum Streptophyta; class Magnoliopsida; order Gentianales; family Gentianaceae; genus Gentiana; species Gentiana macrophylla. The sequence goes on along the minus strand of CM047808.1, from coordinate 49,074,294 downwards.
GCGAAATATTATTATTCGACTTCTTTTATTGGAGTTAAGTTTATGGGAAATATATATATGTATGTTGAATTATATATATATATATATATATATATATATATATATATATATATATATATATATATATATATATAAGGAAATCGATTTTAAGAAAATGGGTAATTAAGGAAAATACAAGATTAGGTAATTATTGGGATTTTTCATATTTAAGGAAAAATAAACCTAATCAGTTTCCCTTACCTTTTGAATCAGATTTTTCATCCCCAAATATTTATTTCCTGCGTGTGAGACTTGAGAGGAAGACTGAGAGTTTTTTTTTTCCCATTTTCTAAGTCGAATCTCAACCGTTTTTAGATACGAAAAGTGCGTTGGAATCGTCGTGAAAGGATCGTTGTTTCAACACTGAAAGTTCAGAGCTTCGTTAAGGTATGAAATTCGACCTACCTGCTATTCTTGGATGAGTTCGATGGATGAAAACTCATATCTTTAAGTAGTTTGATGTTTTTAGAAGCGTGTGATCGAATCTAACCACTTTTGAAATTGATCACATAGATTTTACGTGAGAAGGAATGATCGTTGCTGCATTTTTTTTCCGAATTTTTGGATTTGGGATAGCTTACTAAAGGTAAGAAGGTCTTCCTACACATTTAATTATGGTTTATAGGGTTTAAGTTATGATTTGGGTGTTGTTTGGATGTTAGAATTCATGCCACAAGTGGTTTAGAAATGATAGGATGTTATGGTAGATAAAAGTCATGTTTTTCTGCTATTTTTCTGAGTATATTGATGTTGAACATGTTTAGAAATGAGTAGGGATCGAAAAAGTGCATAAAAACGTGTTTAGAGAATTCTATTCGCTTAGTGTGCGCATTGACTAGTTGTGTGCGCACATTTTAAAAAGCCCGAATGTGGGCGAGTTTAGGGTGTGTGCACATTCCCACTGGAATGTGCACACACTAGCCGGTGAATGTAAATTCCTCCCAATGTGCACACATTCCCCTGGAATGTGCGCACATTGCCCCTGTTTTGATAAAATAAGCTATTTTAAGCTATGTTTGGGATTTTAAATGTTGTTTCATGATCCAATAACATTAATTAAATGTAAACAAGCCTCGATTGAGTTTCTGATACGTTTGGTTCCGGCACCGGACGTACTCCTAAAGGGAGTTAAAGTTCGGGACCGTCGGAAAGGCATGAAAGGGCTTGTGCTTTGGTGATCTAGAGCTCATCAATGTCTGTGTAATTGATAGGACGTGATGTCTGTTAGTAATACCATCAGCAACGGAAGCGATTTAAGGATCTAGATCTATAATTTACACGTAATAAAATAACTAGATCTACTCTACAAGGGGGCTGTAGAACATACCTCTTGGATCTCAAAATCCAAGTAGAAGAACCACAATATGAAGAACAAAGGATGGTGTGAAGAGCACCACGATCTTCTGCACGTGTGATCCGAGCAACTCCTGGTGGAAGGAAATCCTCGTCTCGAATCCTTCCGATATGCTACCGGAAAACCTCAAGATTTTCCTCCTTACACTCCTTGTTTGAAATTTTCCTTTCTCTCTCTAAGAGATGAAAGTCAGAAATATTTAGTGTGTATTAGGCTTGGGAGAACTCTCTTTATATAGGAGAGTAATCCTTGTCCTCAAGGATTTTATTTTGCAAATAAATAAATCCAATAAATAAAAGATAATACCATAATATTCTAGAACAAATCTAGAATAATATTTATCTTTATTTCTTACCATAAATATTTATCCAATAAATATTTTGTGCACATGTCTTATTAATTCACAAGAAAACAATTTCTTGTTCATTAAAACATGATATGGCCGAAAATTATATTGTGACCTAGTCACTATGATTTTCGACTACACACACTAAATTGGGCCAAGATTATGAAAAAAATCTTTTTCACATATTTAATTATTTAGCCCAACTAATTTAATAGTCCACTAAACAATTAATTCACATATCATTTTAATTAAATTCTAACAAGAACTAAATTAATATTATTAGGATTCGACGTCCGAGAATAGCTATGCTATATTGGAGATCAAATAAATAATTATCTTACGAACAGAATAATTATATTCGATAAATCAATCACAGGAATATGCCACCATAATCCCGTGACTGCACTCCTCCGATTATGAGATTATATTTATCTCCTCACGAGAATAATAATAAGCGTCCATTGATATAATCATTACATATGGATTAATCCTCCATAGTCTGTTCATTATAAATCGGGAAGTTACCATTAACCCTTTTTAGAACCTCTTATCCTTATTTACCATTAACCCCTAGTGATCAATTAATTCATACAACTCACTGGTAGCTAATCAGTGTAATATGAACTCCATGGATCGATCAGTTTCTAAGATTAACAAATAAGGGACCTGTCTATCTACTTCCAGAAATGGAAGGAATGGATTCCGTATCTGTTGGTCCCTTGGAAAGGCTAACACAAGTTTAGAGGGGGGGCGGGGTGAATAAACTTGTCACCAAAAACTAATCTGGTGGAAAAGCCCCCAGGGCGAGTTTCATTTGAAACTCAAAGCGATCTTCGATTTAGTTTTGTTCTGTCCACTTAACTTGTGCGGAGTTCGATTAGCTCAATGAATATAAGTCAATCTTGACTTATATTTAGTCTTGATAGCTTAGCGTGGATAAAACTAGCCTTTAATGCAATAGATGTGTCGAGTTAAGTTCTAAGACTCTACATGTATCGATTCTGTCTTTGACTCGATGTCTAGTGTTTGCGAGTGATAATGCAATAAATAAAACAAACACAAATGCATAAAGTAAATCAACACAAGATTTGTTTATGGAAGTTCGGGTGGTGTAATCCCGTCGTCTCCCCTTCTCTGTGGCGTAGGAGGTATCACTAGAATAATGAGATAACCGTTACAAAATCCTAGCACTATCACGGTCCTTCACGACACCACTAGTTTCACTTTATCTACACAAAATGAAGAAAGGTGAGATTGCTCCTTCATCCTGCACTGATCTTTCGGAGGTGGAATTGCTCCTTCACCCGACTCACCACTAATACCAACACACAGTCTCCAAAGCTGCACCAATATGTAGCAACTAAATTGCAAGCTGTATGAAGAAAGGTAAATTGCTCCCTTCAAACTATGCACAACCAACCCTTTTTCACAAAGGTTAGGTTTAGAATTAATCAAGGATTAATTCGATGGAGTATCTGATTCTTTTGGATCGACTTTGTAGCTCAAGATGCCTTCTTTCCCCTCAATGGGTTCTTGGATCTTTCTTTGAAGTCTTCAAGGCAATTCCGTTGGCTTCCTTTTCTAGATATATATGATCTGATTTTGTGGATCTGGATTTGGATCTTTGAATGTATGCTTGTAAAGCTCTTTTTCTGATCCTCCTCTCTGTCTCTTAAGTGATTCTCTTGTTATTTATAGGGGTGATGTAATGTTCACTAGCTCTTGTAGCCGTTACACTTGTCGTTTAGCCAACGTTCATATGTACGATCTTTTGTCGTATAGTCAGTTTAAATTTAACAAGGCCTTAACTCAGTTTTCTACTCTTCTTCAAAAGCGAGTACCTTGTATACTAATATCGACTTCAATTGACTAAGTCGAGTACACCAATCGATTTCTTCTTATCCGAGTAGCGATAATCTTTGTCCTTAAGATTATTCGATTTTACATGATCTATAACTCAATTTGGTCACCACAGACTTGCACGAATCGACTTATAGTCACGACTTAATCGACTTCTAGCGAGTTTGCCACCTCGATTCTTGATTTTCTATAAGCGATGCTGTGTCCTCGATTCTTGATCTTAGATAAGCCAACTGAGTCTGTGTCCTCGTGACTTATCTTTCTTGATTCTAGCATAAATGAGTTTGAACCCTTAGTTCTTCATGTGCATATTCGGTTTTCTTGCTATAACTTTCAGATTTCTTGTTGTGACTCATTTGTTCACCTAGTTCTATTCTATTACAATGCTTATGCGAAACAACCTATACAAAGTTCGGACTACAGATAGAACTTATACATTTATCTACAGACCATTTCTTGCTTCTTCTTTCATTATGCACTATAACGATTGAATTACGACTTCATCATCATGGGTTGTAAGTGATTTGTCTAATTTAAGTGACGAATCATCATAAAAACATAAATAATATTTCCAACAATTTCCCTTTTTTGATGATGTATCATAACCTCCTAAAAGCAATAATAAAAGAATAGTGCAAGAAATCATAACGAAACAAATTAAGATAGCAAACTAGAACAGACCAAGTTTATTACAAGATTCAAAATGAAACAAAGCGAGTTATAAGCCGAATAAAATTACAACTTCTCTTTTCAAGAGCCAATATCTTTTCACCAAGAAAGATGCTCCTTTTTGTTTCCATAAGCCTTCTTTGTTTCCCTTCTTCTGTGATTTAGCCATATCTGAAGCTTGATCTCGGATATTCAGCGATCAAGCGATTAGCCTCTTCATTGTCTTTGTTCTTGAGCTTGATCGAAATTTCCTTGATTTCCTCTTCCATCAGTTTTTCTTCTTCATCACGAAATGAGATTAAGTTTTCTTTTTTGATTTTCTTTACGGTTCGACTTCCCCTTAGTTCTCGTCCCTTTGTCTTTTCTTTGCTTGTAGACCTCTTTTAATCGTCTGAGTTACAAGTTTCTTCTGATGCTCTCAGCACAACTTGAAGCTGCGTTATCTTCATCTTCTTGATTCTGTTTTGATGAAGGTCTCTCTTTTAATCAATTCCACAAGCAGTGTCAATTGCTTCTTCATTCCTTGAGTAGATAGCGGATCAATGGTGCAGTAGATCGAGTCTATTTGTTCATCTTGTTCTTTAATCAATTGTAGGGCATAGGCCTTTTCGGTTATTGTGATATCACCTTCAACTTCATCTCCAAACTTTATTTTCCCCTTGTTTGAAGATAGCGATAGCAATCTTCAAATAATCTCGTAGGAGTGATGAGGTTAGAGTATTCAAATAGACCTGAGAAATGTGATCTTCCAATGAAATCATGTAATTCAAAGAGCTGCTGCTGTAGAGTTTGCATCATACTTTCAATGGTCTCTTCCCATCCTTTAAGTTTTCTTGATTCTGATTTGAGGAGGTTGAGATTCTTCAGTTGCCAATCTGCTTGTGGATGCCACATGAACTTGCGATGAGGAGCGGTTGAGTATCATGAGCTATCGGTTCCTTTTCATACTCGACTTCACAAAATTGCGTCTTCCACGACTTCTCTCTGTTTTGATGTATTCCCCATACAACTCGATTGAAGATTCACTATCTTGATTTCATCCTCAATTTCAATTCGTCCTCGATTTTAGTTTTCTTTGCTTGAAACTTGTTCCACATCCTTTTACTGTCTTCTCGAGTTACATCATCCAAACTCACGGTCTCACTTGAACTAGAATCGAGATTTCACTTGATTTTTCTTCAACAAAGATTTTCTTTTCTTTGTCGATGGACAACGATTTGTGTTCCACTTACATTTGTGTAGATTTTGAAATGGAGAAATGATCTAGTATCCTTTGCAATAGATATGTAAATCCACTTTTTAGTAGAAACATTTCTCAGTAACTTCCTTCCTTTCTTTGATTCTCTCCTTTTACTTTGAGATTTGCTTTATCAAGCGATTGAGAATAAACTCGTTCCAATCAATCTCTCTCCAAACCAAATGGCGTAGATCAACTTTAGTTTATCGATCGAAAGAGTGTAGAAATTCTAGCATGACCAATGACATTTTTGGTGGAAGGATGAAATCAAAAATGCAAATTCTAAGTTTACTGGCGATAGATAGATCCACTAAGATTCTTCTCATTCTTGTTGATTGCAGTGACATCTCAAAGTTTGTTCTTTTCTCTATTTCTAAAGGTGAAAGATGTAGATCCTCTAATTACGTCTAGACCAAACACCAGGGAAAGCAATTGTTCATCAGCGGTGAAGCTCTTATCTTGAGCAGGTTGTCACGAAGCTTTTCCTCGTTGGTGATTCTTGCATTCTTGTAGAATTTTACGATGGTTTACGGGCATAAAGTATCCACCTTTGTGTCGAGCAGGTTTCGAGTCCCCGAATCTTTTTGATTTTGCTAACAATCTGGGTTGATAGCTTGGAGTTTGAAAATCTTTGTCAGAAATTATCCAGGCTGGTGGTGATTCCATCGTCAATAATGTATTGCTCCATTGATTTTTGAGTTAGGGATCCTTGAATGCTTGATTTTTGGTGGCGAGGATTTAGTCAAGATTTTGTTTTGCAATCATTTTCAAATAAAGTCGTGTCATAATCAATGGGATTATGTAGGGATGTGTTGGAATAGTGTCTAAAACCCGATCGGGTTGGACCGGATCCGACCGGTCGGATCATTTCTCTGACTTCTTTATGTTTATACATATATTAAATGGCTTTTACATTTGTCATATATATGTTCTTCTAAAGAACCAATTATGAATTGTTATATGATAACGTCCTTAGTATTAAAGCGTGTTAGAGAAAACCATGATAGCGATTATGGTTGATGAGATCTCTAATCACTTTAATTAGTTTGATACTTAAATGTCTACAAGGCGATGTACTATTAAGCAGGACATTGATAGTATAAGCAGACTAGCGCGTATTAGATGTCTTACATGTCTTTAAGGCGAGGATAGATCTCGTCTATCGAAGTGTAGACACTTGACTTGGGTATGCGTGGGCGTGTATTAGAGAATAAATCGTTAGGCGACCCACTTTACGAGATAAGTGTCACACTATGTGGCGGTTGTGTAATTATCCTTTTGACCGAGTCTTCGTGGCATCACGGTGTGGATTGTCATGCTTTGACACTATTGAGGTTTCCCACAGCCACGGGGCGATCATGCGGTAGTGATTGGGTATGATCTTTGAAGCATCGCGGAGTATACATGATTGGTCGATCCGGGAATCGCGTATCCTATGATTGGGATCGAATATCCGAAATGGCCTTCTTATAAGGAATGTCTTACTCTGCGTGAATCTTTGCAAAGTGGGAGTAAATGTGTTACTTGAGAGAGCATGATATCTAGATTATAAGATACGATCGTTGATGTTTTGACACTCGACTAACGACCGTATGGATATTATTCTGGCGATAGGATTGTAAGTTACATAGTAAGCTGTTTCACATGAAAGGTAGTAGTCATTGCATTTGACTCTTCCGATAATTGGAGTCACGGTGTGTTGCTTTAGGCGCTATCCGTGATCGTTAGGCATGAAGGGCATTTTAAGTAATTTGCACTTTGTGTCTACGGCCAACATATTCGGAAGCCTATCGGGTCACACACATAAGAACATCTAGCGGATTAAAATGTGGTTATAGATGATAACCAAATAAGGAAAGTTTATCTCGAGACTATAAAGGTTATAGTGGTAAATTAATATGGTGGTATTTATTTATTATGAATAAATAAAAATACAAGATATTAATTATATTAATTAAAGAATATTCCGGATGTCAATTTATTGGCATATGGAAGTACACGTTGAAGTGTGTAAGATACAACTTGGATTGTGCAATTTAATTAATAGTATTACAAAATATTAATATTAGATATTAATATATATATATATATATATATATATATATATATATATATATATATATATATATATATATATATATAGATAATACTTATGTGTGCGTGTGTGCAAAAGTGTTTGGCACTATGCATGCGCATGTATGTAATGTATATATATATATATAAATGGATTTATTTTGTGTTAATATATATGTGATATATACATGTGTAAATTGATTTATGGTAATGAAATAAAGATAGTCAACATTAGATATTGACAATATCTTGGGAATATTCAATATAAGATATTGACAATATTCTAAATTTATTTAATATGAGATATTATAATAAATGAGATAAATCAATCAATTATATTTTCCTTATTTTATTGGGAAAATGATTTCTTCTCCTCTACTCTATTTGAGGCGCCACATCCATTATAAAAGGAGGTGGGTGTCAAGCTCTTTTGTAGATCACAATTCCAAGAACTAATAGTTCTTGTGTAAAATAGAGAGCATCGTATAGAGAGTTGGAGAGAGGGGAAAAAGCCGGTCTAGCAACAACCGGAGTTTTCAATAGCAATCCATGATGGGATTCCGGCGGGTACATTAGTGTGGACTAGCGGTAGAGGCCGAACACTTGGGCGGCTCTGTCTGAGAACTACTCTTCTTAGGCGGTCAAAGCGTCGATCTTTTAGATCAACCAAGGTAACCACCGTCTTTAGTTTATTCGTTTATTGCTTAAGCGAAGTCGATATTGGAAAAAAGGAAATCAAATTTTGAATTCATTGCGTTCCCAGCGTTGATTTCTAACGGTGGTATCGGAGAGAGCTTGAGCTTAAGCAATAAGCGGTTTATAATGAGTAGTTAATTTTATCATTTAAATCACGTATTTAAAGATGAAAGATTTTTAATTCGCAAAATTGATACGACGAAAAAAAAAAAAAGCGGCGGCACCACCACCGTGTTATCGCGTGCGGCGGCGGCCCTCCGTCTTTGCCGGTAATTTCTTTGGTGTGATCTTGGATGGCCACTAGTTTTGTTTTGTGTATTTTGTGATTTAATATGGTTCATGGTTGTGATTATTAATTTCCGCTTTGTTTAGTTGTGTCGTGTGTGACTAACCAATGGTTCAAATAGTTTGGGCCATTGGGATCTGTACATGATTAAAATAATAATGGCCTTTCCAAATTTTGTTTGGAATAGGCGTAAGCACTTTCAAATATTTGATTTGGGAAAAGCTGAGCTGGTGGCACCAAAATTTTGATTTTGGAAAGTGGCGAGTCTAAACAAAGTATTTAGCGCTTTCAAATATTTGATTTGGAATAGGCCTGCAGCCACTTCTCAAATATTTGATTTGTAAAAAGCGCTGGCTGAAGCCATTCAAAATTTGATTTTGGAAAGTGGCGAAGCTAAAATAAATTTGGTTTAGAAACCAAAGGCGTCACTTTTAATTACGAATCAAAAGGAAAGAAACAAAGAGAAATAATTTTAATTTTGATTTATTTTGGAATAGTTCTAATTAATTAAAATTAAAATTAAAATCGGTTTAAAATTAATCGTTAATTTTATTTAGATTAAAATCATTTAATTAATTAAATGTTAATTAGTTAATTGATTGGATAAAATTATTTAATAGATTAAATGTTAATTGATTAATTAAGGCGCATAAGTAGTTAAATTTTAATTTTATCTTTTTCATAAGATTTTATTGTATGGATTAGATATAGTAGATATAATATGATTATATGGACCCAGATTGATCGTGGACTCGACAATGATAGGATAGATGTGAATGATTTAATTTTTACATGTTGGTTTAAAAATTGTCTGAGCCGTTATGAAGAGCATTGACCTAGTTTATTTTACGCATTTATCCCATTCCGTTAGCTCCCCACGTGTTCGTGGGTGTATTTATTTTATTAGATAGAATTAAATGTAACAAGAATGGAAGCGAGAAGATGGAGACCAAAGAAAGAAAGAAAATAAAGATCCCGTTGGAGAATGGGCATTAAAGATCCTATTGGCGGTTCATATTTCTGCTTAGATTGTGACCCACGGTTTAAATCGGTTTGTATTGAAACCGCACCTAGGAAAAGTCCATGATCATACGGTTACTTTACGCATTTATTTATTTTGTGCTTGTATTTATTTTATATAATCGATAGATGCATGACTAGACACGATCTAGATAAATGTGTAGGATGTATGTCTATAGAGATAGATATATTTGATGAGACCGTAATTAAATTAATTAAGAGAATTAATTCAAAGTAATTAAGTGAATTAATTTAAAATTACTCCCACAACAAAAAAATCGAGTTATAATATGTCTCCCGATATTATAGTGAAGGTGAAGAGCCCTGTTAGGATCAAGCGATCGGCCGTCGGGAGTTGACCTACCACGGGTATATCGTCATTATCAAGATATGATCGTTATGAGATCTCATGAATACTTGGAGTTACGACTTCGACTAAGAATCTTGCGGTGATTGGCCCACGTCGGGGTATGCGATTTTAGAGACATAAGGTTGACTATCACGTAGGCGATGTGAATTGTCAAAGAGTTGACTAGTCAAACCATTTGGAAATCGCGTTAGGCGCGATTGGTAAAGTACCTACCGTCGAAATTGACCCGGTCGATCGGCCCACGTCGAGGATCGAGTCAACTAGATAGGATTTACGACCACTAAAGAATTTTTAAAATTCTTGAAAGTCAATTGGGAGTAGTTGACTAGTGGGAGCAAAATCATAATCCCAAAGACCATATTTGATTTTGCGTGTATAGACAACAACACTCTTTTATCTTCATTTTTATGTTGTAGTTTTTAGCAAACTTTTATATTTATGTTTTCTCGATTAGTAAAACCAAATTATATTATTTTGAAAGCGTTCTCAAGAATGGTTAAGTTAATTTTAATCCTTTTAAAATAAAAGCAATAACACGAGCAATCCCGTTATAGTAGCTAAAGTTAAGGAGACTACATATTTGATGGAGTCCTCAAGACTTTAATTATTAAAGTAAAAGCGCATTTCATTGGATACGATCCAATATGATCATTCGATCATATGATGACAATTAATTCAAGCGTTGGATAAGAATGACCACATCTAATTTTGAAAGGTTGTTTTCAAAATTGTAAGATTAAAATATCGACTTAATTCTATCATTGCTTAAAGATTAATTAAATAGTTAATGTTTTAAATCGATTTAAAAGGTTAAATAAACTATTTAATAAACTTTAGATTTTCTTTATGAGAGGAAATCAAAGACATGGCTCTTGTGATCTTTCTTAAGTCTTATGAAGACTACAATAAGAAACATTTTCAAGTGCTTAAAGTTGAAAGGAAAGTTAGGGCATGTGCTTAAATAGAGAACTTATTGAAGTTTCTATTCTAGGCAAGTGAGTTGAGATAAATCTATCTAAGTTCAAAGTCAACTCTAAGATATATGATACCTTACGAGTGTGATTAAATTAGAAAGATTGAATACAAATATGGAAGGTGAAACAAGCGTTGTGACACTTACCATAATGCGGATCTAATAATAAACGATAAGGGAACTAAATAAATGTTATTATGCTCGGTTCTTATGAAGAACATGTTTTCAGTAGCCTGTTAGGATTTAGTAGACATATTCAATTGTAAAGAATAAATGTTATTCCGATAAAGTTGGATGGTCACTGAATCTAACATACTAGATTGATGTCACTATATAGATGATATAAGTGATGGGATCTCAACTAAATAATTGTATGGTTATTATCCTTGATTTGTGGTTACTCTAGATATAGTCTCTCTGGAAGGGAAGCGTGTAATTAAGCGTCATTACATGATGTTGAACCATATGATTATGAATCATGTGGGTTATAAATATCTTATCCAAAAGGACTAAAATACCCTTTTTTGAAAAGGTTGTAAAATCTAGAAAAATTATGCAAAGCTTTAAACATACCGATGTTTGTTGGCTTGTGACAATTAATGCCACAAATAATTGTTTATTAGTCTCTATGACTATTTTTAGAAATAGTCAAGCGTGTACTCAGATGAAGTGCATAATTGGAAAGCCGAAAAGTTCGAGCGATGCGAATATAAGATTGATGAGCTACTTAGGAATTAATCTTCAATTGGATTGAAGTAATTAATACGAAGAAGGGTGTTTTAAGTCGATCTGAAAGGAATAAGATTCTCCCTTGAAGGATACCATCTTTGAGATCACGAATTAGATTGTGTTCCCAAAATGGAAACAACACTTTATATGATAAAGGTGTAGCATAAGCCATCATGAAGTATCCACTTACCCGTTTAGGGATAGTGCCATTATACTTAACCTAGTTCCAAAGAATAAAGGTTGAATAAATTCCATATTAGATATGGAGGAGGATAATGTCGAATCTATCTTAACCGATGATTTGAAGTTGTCATAGGCAAAGTCGGAAAGGCTTGGAGCCTGAGTACGACATATGCAACTTTGTGGAATATCTTAGCAAGTACGCTTGATATTATTTACTTGTCCATGGAGCAAAATGTTTGTCTCCAAACATCTTTGTCTTCTAAAGTGTGTCTTCCAATAGAAGCAGTGGGAGTGAATCGAGATCTCAAAAGAGTTTGAGAACCACAAAGATATATTCAACCAATGGAACATGAAGCGGGCGCCATGGCGCGATGAGGTGTACATCAACTTGTTAGTGCACACAAAAGTTACTGCAAGTGCATGGATAACCTCGAGCTGAAAGAATTTTGCCGGTATGTTCATCTTGAAGAATGAACATCTCACGACTTATGAAAGAATGTTTGAAAGCGGGTTTGAAAGATGTGGCGGGGCCATAAAATGCGAATTAGATTCCATTAGTGACAACCAGGTTGTGAACTGAAGTGCATCTACCTAAAGGGAATGTCCACTGAAAGGCGACATGGATTGTAATATGATTACTATCGAGGCTATAGTGGCGGTTTGAGAGTGCAGGTGTAAACCTTGTAATTACCTTTATCTTTGCCGGTGAGGCGATTCTAATCGGATGATGCTTGTTATAACCCGTATCATGGCTATATGATAGTGTTGAAGGCGTTGGGCAAGCATTTCGATGTTCATAGACAATAACATGATATGTAAGCCCACGAGATCCATTTATGGACTCAAACAAGTTTCTCTGAGACAATTTCTTTGTTTGATAATCAAAGGAGTTTGATTTAGTCAAGCGAAGGATATGCCCCAATGTGCAAGATGGATAGTGGGAGTGTGTTGTGATTTTTGAGCAAGGTATAAGATATCTCTCTTGAGAATTGTCACCCATGTCACGATCAATTAATGTTTGGTAGTTCAAGGTCTTTACGAAAGCACTTGGATTAGCAGTTCTTAATTTTAGAAATAAAAATCTATAGCGATAGATTTAACTGCTGTTAGATTATTGTTTACTTATATAGATGTGATGCTAAAAGAAGTTTAGCATAGATCGCAAGATCTATCAATGTTAGGGCGTTGGTCCTACAAGATGAGGTGAAAGATGATGTTTATGGAAGGTTTCCTTCGCTCACTGCGATAGGAACCATCATAAAGGAAATGCCGGATGTTCATAGTTCATGAAGAGTCATGAGCAAGTATGAAAGTAAATGCGGTAAAGGTCGAGAATATCCTTAAACAAGTTAAGGAAGAATTCTGGTTTATCGAAACTTGGAATTAAATAAGCGTAGATGTCTGGGGCGTATATCTGAGTCTTATGAAGCGCGAGTGGGAGCTCTTATGCAGGTTTGCAATCACTTTGAATAAGTGATACGGTGGTGGAATTGTTCTAGCCTATGGGTCACTGTAAACTCTACAACAGCCAAAACACAGTATTGCCTTGGAGGCCTGTGGGGAGCGATACATGGATCTAGAAGGTTCATTCCTAAACCTTATGCAGTTCTTTACACCTTTTATATAGGCGATATAGTAAGTGGATTTATTGCTTGAAGCAAGGACCGAGGGTCTCGTCGAGAGATTCATGTGTGTGTTGAGGCGGTTCCTTTGACTTGGTCATTTGGAACATGATATGAAGATAGTATGAGTCCCGCGGATAGCGATCCGTTTATGGCTAGGAGCTGAGTTGCGAGTAATGCATGAGATTCTTGTGTTTCAACTTGGTCTTGTGTGTGCGGTGATTGGTCTTAGGCCAAGTGGGAGATTGTTGGAATAGTGTCTAAACCCAATCGGGTTGGACCGGATCCGACCGAGTCGGATCATTTCTACTATTTCTTTATGTTTATACATATATTAAATGGCTTTACATTTGTCATATATATGTTCTTCTAAAGAACCAATTATGAATTGTTATATGATAACGTCCTTAGTATTAAAGCGTGTTAGAGAAACCATGATAGGCGATTATAGTTGATGAGATCTCTAATCACTTTAATTGGTTTGATACTTAAATGTCTACAGGTGATGTACTATTAAGCAGGACATTGATAGTATAAACATACTAGCACGTATTAGATGTCTTACTGTCTTTAAGAGGCGGGGATAGATCTAAATCTATCGAAGTGTAGAGACACTTGGGTATGCGTGGGCGTGTATTAGAGAATGTATGCGTTAGGTGACCCCTTTACACGGATAAGTGTCTGCTTATGTGGCGGTTGTGTAATTATCCTTTTTGACCGGAGTCTTCATGGCATCACGGTGTGGATTGTCATGCTTTGACACTATTAAGGTTTCCACAGCCACGCGGGCGATCATGCGGCGATGATTGGGTATGATCTTTGAAGCATCACGGAGTATACATGATTGGTCGTCCGGGAATCGCGTATCACATGATTGGGATCGAATATCGAAATGGCCTTCTTATAAGGAATGTCTTACTCTAAGTGAATCTTTGCAAAGTGGGAGTAAATGTGTTGCTTGAGGCATGATATCAGTTATAAGATCTGATCGTTGATGTTTTGACACTCGACTAACGACCGTATGGATATTATTACAATGATAGGATTGTAAGTTACATGGTAACTATTTCACATGAAAGGTAGTAGTCATTGCATTTGACTCTTCCGATAATTGGGGAGTCACGGTGTGTTGCTAGGCGCTATCCGTGATGGGTTAGGCATGAAGGGCATTTTAAGTAATTTGCACTTTGTGTCTCATTAACATATTCGGAAGCCTATCGGGTCACACACATAAGAACATCTAGCGGATTAAAATGTAGTTATAGATGATAACCAAATAAGGAAAGTTTATCTCGAGGACTATAAAGGTTATAGTGGTAAATTAATATGGTGGTATTTATTTATTATGAATAAATAAAAATACAAGATATTAATTATATTAATTAAAGAATATTCGGATGCCAATTTATTGGCATATGAAACTTACATTGAAGTGTGTAAGATACACTTGGATTGTGCAATTTAATTAATAGTATTACCAAATATTAATATTAGATATTAATATATATATATATATATATATATATATATATATATATATATATATATATATATATATATATATATATATATACTTATATGTGTGCGTGTGTGCAAAAGTGTTTGGCACTATGCATGCGCATGTATGTAATGTATATATATAAATGGATTTATTTTGTGTTAATATATATGTGATATATACAGCATGTGTAAATTGATTTATAGTAATGAAATAAAGATAGTCAATATTAGATATTGACAATATCTTAGGAATATTCAATATAAGATATTGACAATATCCTAAATTTATTTAATATGAGATATTATAATAAATGAGATAAATCAATCAAATTATATTTTCCTTATTTTATTGGAAAAAGGTTTTTCTTCTCTCTCTACTCTGTTTGGGCGACACATCCATTATAAAAGGAGGTGGGTGTCAAGCTCTTTTGTAGATCGCGATTCGAAGAACTAATAGTTCTTGTGTAAAATAGAGGCATCATATAGAGAGTTGGAGAGAGGGAAAATGACGGTCTAGCAACCAGGAGTTTTCGATAGCAATCCATGATGGGATTCAGCGAGGTGTTCGTGTGGACTAGCGGTAGAGGCGAACAGCTTGGGCGGCTCTATGCGAACTACTCTCCTTAGGCGGTCAAAGCGTCGTTCTTTTACATCAACCAAGGTAACCACCGTCTTTAGTTTATTCGTTTATTGCTTAAGCGAAGTCGATCTTAGGAAAAAAATCAAATTTTTGAATTCCATTGTGTTCCCAGCGTTGATTTCTAACAGGATGTACATCTACCTTTTCTCTTGAGATGAACCGTGGCTTGGTGATTTGTCATATCATTAGCGTCAGGATGGTAGTTTGGAAAGTTTACTTCTTTTGACCAATTTGTCCTTCATCGACCTTTGCCTTCTCGGTTTGTATAAAGTCGGTTTTACGAGATTTTGCAATGTGAGCGACTTTTCCTACAAAAAGCATTTAAGTTTTCTTGATTACCCATACCTTTTGGGTCCGGTGAGTTAATTCTTGAAGTATTACTTTCGGTTTCTTTGTTGAAGAATCAAACCTTCTCGGCTCTTTTACGATAAACCATTCGCTCAATCTTAGTTGATTTCACAAGGATTCTTTTAGATTTAATATTTTTAGTTTCCTTGTGTAATCCACTAGATATTCGATATCTTGATTTCTATAGTTTATACTTTTTGAAGTCTCGAAGGCCCCGGGTAGGGGTGAGGATTATCATTTCTTTTATCAAATTTACTAGACATTAATCTTTCATTTCGTTTGACACCTCGATTTTGTGGACGTTTTCTAGTGCTATACAATCCTTACGGCGATCTGCCGGGTTAAATCATAGTGCTAGTGTGGTGAGTCAAAGTGTGAATCCTCGAGGAAAGCGTGGTAATTCTTTTAAGTGTGATTTAAACACCAAGAAAATTTTATTAACTCGATCTAAACATAATTTTATCACACAGATTACTACTATTCTACTTAACATAAAGTAAATATGTAATTTAAAAGTTATTCTAATATAATACATATAGATATATAAATATATATAGATGTACATGGATTATAAAATATATATATATATATATATATATATATATATATATATATATATATATATATATATATATATATATACCAATATATAGTTTATAATAATAGACTAGAGATAATTTTATAGAACTAGCCAAAGTTTATATAATTGATATATCGATCTTTTGATAAGCGGAATGTGCTCGATCTTTCCTTTTATATTAGGTCCAATTGAGTAAATGAAAGCGGTGCACTCACAGAGGTTAACAATTCCTCTCCACGCGCGTATGAAATTATCATATGTCAAATTGTCATCGATTTAATCTCCACAAGCCCCTATGCTAATCTCGATTGATGCGAATAAGTGCAGTACAAATCTACCCGGATAAAGAGGTTATTCCGTTTGTCGAGGCGGCCGATGTTATTCAAAAAGCTCCGGTTGTCGGTGGATCGATTTAACTTTCGGTGTTAGTTTCAATTAAACGTTGATTTTAACATTATTACGATCTTGAGCACAATTTTAATAAGATTCATCTTTCCCAAGACAAATCTGCCCGGGTAGGAAATAGGATTCCGTTGTCACGCTTTACGCATGGCCAATTTTACCTCCGGTTTCTCATCTTTTATCTCATATCCTAACTTCTCTGCAGTCGGTTCATCATTAGGTTATATGTTGCGATTCATCTTGGTTAATTACGTCAATCCGAATATTATCAAAGCGTTGCAAAATAGAAAAAGATTCAATTAACTCAATTTTAGTAAAATTTTACTTATCTCGACATTCCTTTACCAAAAGATCGAAATAAAGCGATTACATAACTTTGGCTAGTTATTAGATTTAGCCTAAAAACATTATAACGACTAAAAGATAAAAACAAACATAACAAACATAAATACTTAAGAAATTTTACCCGATTACAAATCTTTGAATCGGAAGTCGTATTCTTCCGGATATTACAACGACTTCAACAACACTTGAACTTCCGATAATTTCCAGTATTACAACAATACTACGGTATTATTATTTTTGGCATAAGGCCTATTTACAACTACTACTAAAAGAAAATAAGAAGAGATATATATATATATATATATATATATATATATATATATATATATATATATATATATATATGTATATATATTGGTACACTCCTCACAGCTCTGCACAGTGATGCTCTTATATAGAAATCTGGATAGAGGCCGGACCGGGCAGAGTTTGGGTCGGACGGGGCCGAGGTTTCATCATTACATTCATCCCCTTAATTATCCAAATTTTCGGATATAATTATAATTTTGGAATAAAACTTCTAAAATTCATATCTCAGTTCTGGATCTCCAAACAACATGATTCAAGAGGCATTGGAAAGCTCTGGAGGAAAAATCTACAACTTTCATGAAGAACTCTTCTTCAGAAAATGTCGTTTTGATGAGCCATTCGTTTATCGAAGATATTTCTCGATTACCACTAAATCAAATCGATTAGCCCACTTGACCACTTGATTGACCACTTGGCCACTTGATAATTCGATTGACCACTTAAGCTCGTGACATTCTCTAAATCCTTTGGAGATATGATTATACTTCAAATATCGATTCTAAAGGTCTGAAAGCATACATACTGATAAAAAATCTGCTTAAATACCCGTAAATGCGGCGACATTCCGATTTACTAAAATCGGTCACAAAATGATAACTTTTCACTATTATTACTAAGTTTTACAACTAACTACTCTAAACTATGAAGATTAATATTTCATATCATTTATATCATAATTTCATATATTTTATATATAATTCGTTGATAAAACATAATAATGTAACGTATATTTAATCATATAAAAGTAGTATATCACTACTCAAAATGCTTAGCTTTTGATCGTCATAAGCAAAAATAGCTGATAATAAAAGATAATATAATTGATCGAATATAATTTTTAATGTAATTTATATTGTCAATATTATAAATATATTACTTAGTCTAATTTAAAATTGTAAGAAGACAAAAGTGCATATAACTTAAATAAACAAACATAAAATATTATTTAGATGAAATTGTACATGTAATACTTAATAAGTATAAATAAAATATTAGAATTATTTTTAATGCCAACTATTATGAAATCACTGGAATTGTAAACTTGGTGAAGTGAGTTGACAAAATGGCTTATAAAGTTTAGGCTCAAGATGTTGGTTAATCGGAAAAAAAAATCAAAAAGAAAAAAGAAGCGAGTAAATGCGTCATACATCTTCCGTATTCTTGATAAAAAAAAATCTCGATTAATAGCATCCTATTTCCGATTTTTCTTTTTAACTTTAAGAACTAAAAGCGTGAGTGTGTGTAGAAAATCAAACTTACAAGCATTGCTTCATCAAGATTGATCGGAGTATTACTCTTTGATCGAAAATTACAAGTCGGTTTCCTTAAACATAATCATTCTTGAGATCTTTATGATTGAAACTTTTCTATTTCATTATATGCCTTCATTCCACGAATGCAATAGGACATTTCGAGATAATACCTATTTTGGACTACTATCATCAGGCAATGGGGAGCTTTTAAACCTCTGTAGTGATATATGATATTTGAGATAACACCTACGCACTCAAATCATTGGTATTTACAACGATATATTCTTTTATTTTTAAGTTTAGTCGATCAAAGATAAAAGGAAGATACACAGTATTTGATTAATTACGTGTAGATATGGTGCTTCGTTCTTAATTCTTTTATAGAATATTAACATATCGAACTCATTACCAAAATCATTATCTTTGAAGTGTCATGAAGGTAATATCGAATATCTTAATACTTATCTAATTTTCCAATCTAAGCATTCACAAAAATTTAGCTTTTATGTCTTCATCTCTTTTCATAAAAATGCATTACAAACTTGCGGAATTTTCAAGGAAATGTAGACCAAAATTGGCTAAAGGTCGGTTACTTCTAGTTAATCAAAATGGCAATTTAGGTGAGTGTGATCCCATACAATCAAAAGTGAGTTAGGACTAAAATTTGAAATTTATTTAGGTAAATTATTTGGCAGTATAGTTTATATTTTTTTTTGTGAGGTAAAAAAAATAATCACTAGTCAATTCCAAACTCATAATTCATATTGAAAAAAATTATTCTAAAAATTTTACTTATAAATATCAACATACCTATATAATTTCATGAAAACAATATTTAACATTAATTACTCAATTATATAAACTAAAAATCTATTCTTAATTTAAAATCTAAATTAGACATAAAATATAAATTATAATATATCTAATTTACTTTACTTAAAAACTTATTCTTTAAAATTATATTATTTTTATTCATATTTATATATTAACTACTTAATTAAAAAAATTTAAAACTAATAAGAAATTTTTTGATAATTTTAATAATTTATAACTATTTTTCCAGAAAATTTTAATGAATTTTTAACTTAACTCTACTCATTTACAGTGGCATCGTCGATGTTCGTGAGTATTAAAAATTAGGTTTTGAAAATACTATTAAAATTTTATTATCGATATTATTATGATTTCATTCTTAGCGTATACTAATATATTATTAAATAACAAACAAACTTAAAAAAACATAAACATATATATTAAGCAGGATGTATTAAAACCATTACAAAGAAAAAACTTAACTAATTGAACTTAAAAACTACAAGCTTAAACAAACTTAGTCATACTTCTTAAAAATGGAAAAACCGTTCTAAAATGGTTGTGAACATCCCGGTGTATCCGGCAACAATCCAACTCTATTATCTCTTGAAGGAAAGACTTACGTCATTCTCCAACTCACCAACTCCATTCATCTGAACACACGATCTTGAAATCATTGTGAAGAAGGCATGAAGCTTCCCTCACGCCTCGTTATGGCAAACTACAGCACCGTCCTGCGATTAAAATTCCCACGATCACATACTCACCAAATGTCAAGCGTAAAACAAAAGCATTTCATTATCACAAAGGCTCCCGAAATCCAAGTAGGATACACCACAGAATTAATGAAATGTTTCCATTGCCACTTAAATGTGGAAGTAAGGCATTTGTGGACAAATCGTGATTCGAATCAAAGAGTGGAAAAGGCCTTTGGAATGCCTCATGAGTTTTATTTAGATGATTATAGGCATTATTCAATCCCCACTTTATTTCAAAGTGTAGCGCAGCGTCTGAGCGAATTTCAAAAAAGTTGATTGATAATAGATGAAGAGAAGAGACCCACTCACTCTTTACCGTGATAATTTGAAGTACTTTCAATCATGGGCGTCGTCATTAAAGTAGAATAAAATTCTCGAACAATGTGAGATATTTATTAATCCTCTTGGCTTTACTTACAAACTTAACAACTGCGAACCCTCAATAAAGTGGTTTACCCGTGATCGAGTTTATCAAAATTCAAACTTTTCCTCGCGAGTTGGAGAGATTAGCAAAACGAGTGTAAAAGTATATTTATCATTTGATGCTCATGATTACGGAGCCATAGCTTCGGTGTATTTGGCTCATATGACTTATGAGCGATAGAATGGTTTGACATTTTAAAACCATATGAAAAGTAAAAAAAAAAATACAAGAAGGTAAGCAGATAGAAAGTGAAAGAAAGTGAAAA